>OX246741.1:15528017-15685517 GCA_945910005.1 Isoperla grammatica | reverse complement strand
CTGGACTCACATCAACCGGAGTTGAAAATTAATCAAAACGACAATTTCATCAGCTCATTTTTCAAGGAGGCAGTCCGGCCCCCCCTTTACCCCCTCCCCCTACTGCGACGGCGCCTTATCCTATCGTTGGCGCCGAATATTTCAACACTGTCCTTCTCTCCTTGCGACACTTCTTCGCTATAAGTTAGCTGGACCTATTATAGCTAGCGCTATAGCAGGCTATGGTTTACTGAAACACATTAGTAGCTAGCTATAGCTAAAACCCTAGAGTGGTAAACCGGGGTCACGCAAGACTCAGTTGTGATATAACCGCGGCCACGGCCAATCCTGACTGAGGCACCGCCCGTGGTGGCTCATACGGTTGGGGCGCAGGTCCTAAGCGTATGGCTCTTAGGGATGTGGGTTTGAATCTCACATAAGGCATGGGTCTTTGTCATCTTCATATCACCTCTCAAAGTCTCGAATATAGTTGAGAAACTGTAAGAATGACGGCCCCCTCCTTATCCCCTCCACTGCTACCCGAGCCCCTCAACTCCATGAAACAACAAACTGAACAACTGAAACAAACTGTTTTTCAGTTACGTATTTCATTTTATCAGGTTGTCACGGAGTTGAGGGGGGGTCGGGTAGCTGTGGAAGGGATATGGTGGGGGCCGTCATTCTTACAGTTTCTCAACTTTAGCAAGATTGCAATAATTACCGAGACGTAAAGGAACAAGAATGGTTATCATCATCATCTGACTGAAGAGGTTTTCCAAGGTTTTCTTTAATTATAATGCAATGCTTAGACTGAGATCTACTAACAACCTTAAAGGACATTCCTTAATCCTTCCCGAACTATTTGACTAGCGTCGAGTGTACAATATTAGTCGTGTAGTATCTATGCGTCTTAAATGAAAATAGTAGTTTAATAATACTAATACATAATAATGGTTAAAGTCATGTTGACGTACACAACAACATACGGGCTAAACGACACTGGAGAGCTGCTGGTAGATGGTACGTTCCTAAAATTCAGTCACTCAGCAAGCTACGAGTAAGACGACAACTACGACACGTAGTATACTCCTTTTGAATAATACACTCCTATCGGTGGATCTAACGCAGTTTCAAACTGAAAGGTGCCAAATGTAACAACTGACATCAAAATCTACCACCAGACATACTCATTTTGAATAATACCTTCCCAACGGTGGAGCCAACATAGTTGCATCATCAAACTGAAAGATGCCAAATATGACAACTGACATTAAAATCTACCACCAGACATAGTTGTACACTCATTTTGAATAATACCTTCCTATCGGTTATCGGTGGACCCAAAACAGTTGCATCATCAAACTGAAAGCTGCCAAATATGAAAGTTACCCAATCACGCGAACGTTCCAGGCTCTCGTATCGCGGAGAGAAAAAACAAACGACAAAACACGTAATATGGGATTCGAATTCAGAACGGGTTACCCGAGAGATTGTTCGTAACCACAAAGCCAAACCGGATAGTTACTGGAAGAGGTCAACATACATAGGTATTGTTTGAGCCGGGGTGCTCACTCCGAGGTGATTTTTAGTGGGTACCGTATATTTTTTGATTGAAACTTACCCCAATGATGAGAAGTGTTCGAAAGATGGCAAAGCGTTGATAATAACGACAGGCGGAAAGTGGCCGTCGTGAGAAAGAGATAGAAGAAAGAAACTCGAGTTTGGAAGAGAAAAGTAAGAAAAGATGAAAAATGTCTGGAAGGCGATCGAACCCAGGACATGCAGCAGCGATGAAGCAGTCTGGTTGCACGAGAGAATAACTGAACTAGACGAGGTCGAAACTCGAACAATACAGACGAGATAAAAGATAACGCTACTTGCTGAAAAACAGGAAAACTGTAGGAGATGACGTGATTGGCCGAAAATCGAAACATATGATAATAAACAGGTAAACCAACACCACGAAAATACAAAATCCCAGCGTCGAATAAACGGCGCGAACAGGTATCATCAACAAAATGTTATGAATTCGCTATTTGAATTCAGCTCAATTTCGATTAAACGAGTGGAGATAATTTGTGAAAACTTTCTAGCTACAAACATTATGATGACTTCGTCATATGTGTGGTGGTAAAACGCATGCACTTGATTTGTATCTTAAACCATTTCATCATTTTTATGGGGGAATTGAGCGTACACTGTTTACATTCACACTAACAAAAAAAAGGAAAGAACAAGAAAAAAAACAGCTATTGCTGATCCTGCTACAAGCTTGACTACTTACAGTGTTAAACAGTATTCTATGAACCGATTATTAAAATCTAAAGTGAAATTTATTTTTAAGTATAGAGAAAAAGGAAATATGACATGACACGAGGAATGATAAAATAGGTAGAAACAAACAGATAACTTGCTACGATCCGAATTTAAAAAAAAAGCATTATCTATTTTAGCTAGAAGATTTTCCTTTGTATCCTTTGAAATGCCTGATTATTTAGTCTTTGAATTTCGTAGACAATTTTAAAATAAAAATAGAGGTAGAAACAGACAGATAGCCTGCTACGATCCAAATTTAAAAAAAAAGCATTAACTATATTAGCTAGAAGATTTTCTTATGTATCCTTTGAAATGCCTAATTATTTTTCTTCGAATCTCGGAAATAATTTTAAAATTAAAATAAAACGTTGCAATTTGCACTAAAACGTGTTTTATACCGCATGAACCTATAACACTAGTAATTTTATAAGTAGTGTAGGCAAATCAAACGAACCTAATGCAATGGACTTTGGAACCATCTCTTACTGTAATTTAGCACAAAATATATAGCCATGCAGAATAATTGTTACAGTATTTTCCATTTCAACCTATACATAGTTGTAAAATCAAACCTCAAAAGAAGTTGTTGGTGTTATTAGAGACCATATATGTAAATCATGCATTTCTTCCGCAAAGTACTCACCGTGTATAGTACAGGCAGCTCCAAACCATTTTGGCTTTCAACGACAGCGCAAAAAATACCTTATCCCTACTGTATTAACAATTAAACACACCATTAGTTTTAATTATTAACTTTAGCGATCCTCAAAGTCGGCACATGACGTTAATTCAGATTTTAGGCTACTCATTTTGAGAACAAAATAATCGGAGATCACTTGGTTTTGGAAGCTATGGATCCAACCTTCTTGCTGTTAGGAGAACCTGTCAACGTGATTGAAGTTTTTACAATAAACCAGCCGCAATTGAACCCAAAATTTGCCGCTGTGGTAGTTGATATGGAAAATACTGTATATGCTCTCCAGTCTCCATACAGATTCACACGTATGTATAATAACGGAGTCTCAATCTAGATGCATTCACGCTCTTGGCTGAAGTTTACGTGTTGGAATCCATATAAAAACTATTAATAGTACGATAATATATGTCATAAAATACCATTATTACAGCCAAGAATTTAAAACACGCTCGTTCACAGTCTCAGCTATGGGAAATTTAAAATTCAAACGTATAGTTGTGACCCTCTAAAAATGTAAACAATCTCCTCTGATCTGGGTCATCATACATCTTCGGTGTAGTACACTCGCAGGCACATAAATCGAGGGTAGTAAAGGTGTCTTCTTTACCAACACCTCTTCGGGTTAGTTCGTGAGTTCCCGGTTGTGTGAACATAGCAAGCATAGGCGATGTTTGCTTTGTTATCGTATTGTATATTGAAACGTACAAAATTTCGCGAAACGCGTTTTAATTTTAGCGCAGGTTTATTCTCAAAGGATACAAAATAAAGAAGATATATTTCTTTACCGAAGTTGAAGTCTCATGCTTAAGAAAAAACCTCTTCTTTTCTAATTCTCTAATTTCTAACATCTACTTCATACAGCTCCATTAGTGTTACGACCGTATAATTGGTTCCCTGGAAATTACAAACACATCGGGCGTGACTAATGAGGCAATTGTGGACTCCTGAGCGGAAGACCTTTTTTACAAATATGTGAAAGAAGAGTGCATGAAAGGGGCGGTAGATATGAGTCACCATTGTCGTGTTAGGAGTTTCCAGGTATCCAACCCAAGCTCGTAAATTATCCCTAATGAATCTATTGCAAGTATGGTAGGACCTAGGGTAGCAGAAATTTAGGTTGGTGTTATTGGATCTACTGTTTTGTAAGCATGATACCAAAGATTAGACAGTAATCTTTGATGATACTATAGTTCAATCAGCCTTGAGAACCACAGTAGATGAATGCAGTCGGACCCTATTGTACCCGCTAAAAGCGTCCATAAAAAGAAGGTTTAGAGAAATCTCGAAAACATTGACCTACGAAAGTCGAAGTGCGGTCGATTACAGAGCACTGAAATGTTACAATGGTGAGGGTCAATGTTTTCTATATGTCGTTTGAGTGGGGTGGAAAGAGCATGGGCCGAGAGGGAACAACAGATCGAGGCTCCATTCATCCACTATGTTTCTCAACGCTGATTCCACTGTAGTTACGTTGGGGTAACTTTGCAAGTGCTTTGCTATGCGTAACGCGATTCCAACGTGTTTGGCGTCGCTTCCTCGAGTGCGAAGTGAACGTCACGTGACCCTGCGTCGCGACGCCCGGTCAGCGCGTCTATTTCAAGGTAGTGACGTAGCAACGCCCCCGCGACGCCGCGCAACTGGTGGGCAGACCGGAAGTAGGTTTACACATCCCTGTGACGTCACGAGACGAGGTACTTTGGACACCCCTGTGTTGGTGTCGGGTTTGGTACCAACCCCTTGCTGACGAAACAGCCGACTCCAATAGTACTAACTTAATTTTTTAGTTTTTTTTTTTTATACATATCCCTAGTTTCGTATACATCTACTTGAACCAGATATATTAGTGATAATTGACGACTCTCAATACCGCCTTTACGAACGCGTGAAATTGAAAGAATGCCAGGAATGACCAGGGCAAACCAAACTGAAGGTTTACATGCATAGTGTTTCAAAAGTCAACTTGTTTAATTTTTTGCAACAATGAACCACCATCAAAACAAACATTCATTTCGCGGTACTAATTTCAAAGTTAATAATTTTTAAAAATTCGATTTTGCAGGCATATTCATTAATTTTATGTGACAATCATTACTTTAAAATTGGTATTCGTCCTAAACTGTCATTTGAGTGCCTATACTGGATTCTTGTTGTTACACCCAACGTCAGCAACCTAATAGATTGGGTTCCTTCTAACTTCTGGTGCTTGCTGACGACTAGCGTATCTGATCCCTCAGTGTTTCCTAGAGCGCAAACAGTCACCCGCGCATATATATTGCCTGTTGTACGCACGCAACTTGGTGGTTCGCCCCGTGGACCCAACCGCGTGTGATCAGACAGCACAGCGAAGACATCAAAGCAACCCTTACGTCGCTTTGAATCGCGCCCAATCAAAAGTTAATTTCCAAAGCGTCGACCGTTTCATTACCAGAAAAAAAGTTTACATTTTATATTCTGTCGTCAATTTCGTTCCAGAACGCACCAACGATATATAATTTATTTTATTTGAACGGAATATTCCTCGTCTTCCATTGGTCTTGGGACCGCGAAACCGACGTCGGTCACGCGGTATTTATAAATAGACAACGGTGGGCGTCTCTCGCAAACAACGTGGCGTCTCGACGACCAACGATACATCGATGACCGGAAGGTGTTTGTACGAGGGAAACGGCGACCTGTGCTGTCCACTCGTGTGGCTATTCTATTTCCGTCTCTGTGTGTGTGTGTGTGTGTGAGCGCGGTACAGTCACATCCACAAGCGATGACGCAGATCCCGAGATGAATGAATGAATCGCGCTCGCCTCGTTTACACATCCGACGCACAATGCGTGCGTGCCTGCTCACGTGATGACGTCACAAACGAATGTGTATGTATGTATGTATATAGCACATTCTTCGTAATGTGTAAACAGTTCGAATTTCGCACGGTTTATTAATGAAATCTTTAAATACGAAATGTTGACGTGACTTTACAACGAAGTTTAACTATGTGGTGTAGACATTCCTTCTATAAACTGTTCCCCCGGTGTTTTAACACAACCACTGGCTGTGTAGAGTACATTCATAAATACATTCGAGTGGGATGAATGCTTGAGGGTTCGCATCTGTTACTTCGTCAGATGACGCAGGTATTGAAAGAGTTGGGAAAGAAAGCCCAGGGGATGTTTTAAGAATACTTTTTTCGTAGGAATTTTGGCTGTGCCGTACACAAGTTTTACCGTATGTGAATAACTAGGTATTCTTGTCCCGGAACTACCCAAAATAAATCAAAATAAATACAAGTTGTATTTATAGACTATCCACTCAGTTATAAGAACTGATTTTCATTGGGGAAGCATTTATACAGCGTATTATGTTCCTCGTTGCTATGACGCCGTTTGCCGTCACCGTTTACACATACACCAGTATCGCATTGATAGACTAAAGTCAAGACGAGTGGTTCGTGACCAATCAGCGATCGGTATTTCAAATTGGAGCTCGCTGGTTGGCCACGAACGACGATGACGAAAGCATCCGTAAGTTTGTTTCGGGACAACTATACCCTGTCCAAGACTATATAATAAGACACAATATTGTAGAGTTTGTTCTACGACTAGAAAAAACCTTCTGTCAGGATAGTCGATGGCCGGAATCGAATCGGCGACCTCTCGAGTTAAGGTTTCTCATACTCTCGCTGAGCCACCTCTATCAGTAGGACTGTTATAATCCAGTACCAACGTGCGTAAAAATCGTTCAGTGAGTATGGCCGGTGTTGAGGGGCAAAACACAAACCTCTCAATACTGCAGGGCGGTGTGTTCGTTTTGAACGTGTCTCAGCAAGTCCGAATTCACCAAATTTTTTATTCAGCTGATTTACTAATCTCGTATTGGTTACCATGGTTTCAACAAACATTATATACAAAATGCATGGTACCTTCTACCGGGTGCCATTTTTGATCTCCGATTAACAAAAAATCGCTGGATAAAAGTTTGGTGAAATATATAGGACCCTCAGTCTCTCTGTCTCTCTCCTATCTCCTTCTCTCACAACATCATTGTTAAAATAGTTTTTTTTTGTATGAATGAGATGTATGAATGAAATGTGATGTTTTTTATTTTTACCTTACTATTAAAATGCATTGTTATAAACTATGAAACTTAATATTATAAACGTTTAGAAGTAAGATATTAGATCGATTTAAAACTTAAAGATCGACCTACAAAGAACAACAAGTAATCAGGAAGCCCGAAAAGTCGAATGGACCCATGAGAAAATGTCACGAATTCTTGATTCCGAAAACTTCTAAAGGTTTATAATATTAAGTTTAATAGTTAATAACAATAAATTTAATAGTAAGGTAAAAATAAAAAATATGACATTTCATTCATATGGATGCAAGATGAAAATGCGGAAATTGTTAAATTCAGGACTTCAGTTCCCAGTTTACGAGCATAAGTTGGCTAGACTGAGTCCACACGCCTCGTCCATGCTACCGTATTGAAGTTGTTACTGGGTGACAGCTTCGATAACAAACCTTGCGATGATAAAATATTGGACATTAACTGGTTTTTAACTGACTTGGGGCTTAAAGATGAGTTCGTAATATTCAAGTTGTATGTATACGTTGTAATGACGTTTACCTTGGTTCTAGTAAAAGAGTTAAAGTCAGGGAGATAAAATAGTTACAAGTTTTTGTGAGGTTACACTCGTATAGTAAAAACATGAATGCAAATTGAAAACTTTGTGGTAGGTGCAATTTCTGCAATAAGAAAGAATTTGACACGCCTGAAAATTTTGTTTGGTTGTAGTTGTTTTTTTGGTATTGAAAAATAAACATAACACGTAATAACATGTAAATATAACTATTTTCTTCTTGGTATGTGATACATTTTTTAAATGTACACGTATATGAAACTTTATTTGTTCATCGTTAGGAACTAAGCAAAAATTTACACAGATACATTCAACTTTAAACCTCTTTATAAATCTCCAACATTCCTCGCGTCATTCCAAAAATTTGATTTTAAACTGCATTTTCAATGCACGAACAAAACTCAATGTTTTTAACTAAAACGCTGCTTGTGTCGAAAACACTCATAAGCAGTGACTGATAATTCTGATGAATCCTGCGCACGTGAACTTAAAGCGTCTTCGTAAAGCGTCAAGTGTCAAGTGGCGCCCCAAGCGGAGTGGGCGAGCGAAACGAATCATCCAGAGTCACACTCAACCGCACCAGACTAACAGCGCGAGACATATAAATCACAACTCGCAATGGCTGCCGCACAAGTTATGTGAAGACGACAAGTAGTTTCAAGGTTACGGGTTATAAGTCGAGTAAATTACAGACATATGTTTCTAGGAAGCGTGGATTGCGCAAAATTAATATTTATGGTTTATATTTTTGGTGGAAATATGCGCCAGCTTGGAAGATTGAAACATATACGATCGGCATTAATCTTACACGTGGTGAATTCGGTGCAAAACGTTGTTCAAGACTATTTCGTGATTTTTTTTTTAAACAAAATATTGGCTGCGTTTCCGTACTTATACTTGTACGATACGAAGATCTAGATTAAAATTATTTTTTATTTTGAGAGTAAAACAATGGATGCTTGAGTTGACCCTGACAATTCTTCTGCACTCATTTTTGATCCGATGTGGGCACTGATCTTTATTTATCATCTTCGTATGTAGCCTAATGAAATGATTCGTAAATCAGACAGAGCCAAAACATTATAAGGCAAAAGAATGGTTCGTACGAGTTAAAACATGTTCTGCCCGACACTTGATAGACTTATTTCGGCGAGAATCTACTTGTTGCCCCACCCCCCTCCTCCTCATAGAAACACGTTTTCAGTAAAATTATATTATGCTCGTATGCAAATTTTGAAGAAAGTGGGTAAAAAATCGGTTGCAAAATTTGAAGACATGAGATCCTATGTCGAATCAAATAAAATCATGTTAAAACTGTTCATTCCATGCGGTTATAATATTGGCGGCAATTTTTACCCTCCGTGACAGGTATAAACTAAGAGGCATCATATGCACAGACAACTGTCAAGTTAAGTACAGGATTTGTTACTATGTAATTGTTTTATTAAATGATATTTTCCATAAGAACAAACTCCATATACACCATAAACAAATCCTCCAACCCGACTGTGCATCTAGAATTAAAATGCCGGCGCTCCATGAAATTATTTAAAATACTTTTCATGTGTGACTTGTCAGCCCGATAACAATTGGATTTGTTGTCCTTATACGCGGGCTCAATAAATATTATTTTCGTATTTTGTGGTAGATTTACTTTGTGAACAAAATGATTATAAATTGAATTGAATCGAGTACACATTGATACAACTGTACTTGCAATCTCTTCTGATTTATCTACCGTCTTGTAATTGTATAGCCTACTGGTCTGGAACATGACTTGCCTCGCTTTAATTAGTGTCCACGTCCGTGTCACGGTGTCATGTCCGCTCTCCGGGGTACCGAGTTCGATGCCAAGACCACGCGCCATTCGCCCGCGAGGCGTGGGCGTAGAACCTACGACGCCCACGCGCCCTCTCTCTCTCTCGCTTCCTTTCTCCCCACAGATCGGACGGAAACTGCATGAGCGATTTACACATCCACGACGAGAATGGCGCCGATATTCCCAATAAACAGCTCGTGAAGTGACGTCATCAGTAATATGACGTCAGCAATTGAAATGTCATTTACCGATAGAGGTGGCTCGACAGTATAACTGCACGCGAGGCTCTAATTCGAAACGTCACCGGTTTTATTCCAGTCCGCCCTGACACAAAGTCTTTCGGAGGATTTTCTTCTTAGTAAATAAATAATAATCCTTTATACAACATACGGTACCTTCCAAAATATCTAAATACCCTAATATAATTAGTTATCTAGCGGTTTTAGCATAATTGAGTTATTATTGTAATGTTTCACATGTCTATAGGTTTTGTAAAATTTGTAAGAATTGTGAGAATAGAAATTATTAGAATATTAGATGAAAGCAAAATGGGGAAGTAAATTGTAAATCGTATGTGCACAGACAACACAGTAAATAAATTCAAAATTGTTCTGAATCGGTCTTGTTGATTCTGGCATCTGTCCGCAGATGTTCGCACTGTCCAATCACTGATTCATCTGTTTCATATTTGAAATATCGATCTTTGATTGGTCTATCGCTCACTCGTCGATGGTGTTCGAAGCCTACCTTTTGGTTTAGTCGCTTTAAATTAAAGTCCCCCACTGCAAATCAGTTTAGTTACTGAGTGGATAGACTCTAAATGTGAATTTATTTATTTTATTTAAAAGCTAAAAACGACCGTCCTGTGCAACTTAAAGTATATTCAACTCTGTGTTTCTCGAATTATTGAGGTGTCTTTATGGAAACTAGAAGACACGACTTCGAATCAAACGGCCTGAACATTCGTATTTCATCTCGAGAATATCGTGCAGACTCAATAATCGATTATAGGTTTCTGCGAGTATTCCCAACTTCCTTACACCAACAGTTTACAAGAACAGCCAATTCCGCTGTTTGTTGAGTCAAGTTGGACTACACAGGCACGAAACAAGCTCAGATTGGACGATACTTTAGCTCAAGTCCAAATGGAGAATATCAGCAGCAATCATTTCTGTTCTCAGGTCTCCAACAGTTGCTACATACAATAACGCCCCAACATACTTCGTGTCTTCGTGTTCTTCAATCAAGCTTTTTCAATGCCCCATAGACATCTCACTTTTATCGCACTGGTATCTGGTCGATAGGCGAACATCCATGTGCAACAAGTTACACTTTCCCCCCACAGGCCCCGAACAAACGACGCTCTACTATGGTAGCCACGCCGAAAGAAGCAAGGTGTTATCGTCACGGATTATGTAATAGTGAAGTGACGCATGTAAGGCATCATTAAGATACAGATTGAATTAATTGTCAATGATTCGCAAATTTCGATACTTAAATTAATATCGATATATCGCAAATATTGTCCAATATCGAATATCGATCGATAAATATCGATATTTTTGCTCAACTCTATAAATAATACGCGCACTACTCTAAAGCAAAGTTAATAGTAATCGGGAAAACTGCGGCGTACCGTAACTTGGCAAGTCATTTCTATTTTCGTTTCCATCATCACCGAAACTAACGTAGCTGTCATCGCTGTACCAAAGATTATAGACCCTCTATAATCTTTGAACGCAAGAACTACATAATATTGTTGTCGTTAAAGTTAACAACGCGCGCCTTTCTTTACTGCAAGATACTAAGGTTGGAATTCATAGTCGGCCCCTACACCTAGGGGCACCCATTGTTGCTATGGATTTGTTTTGTTTATGGGAAATAACATGAAAACAATTGTTACCTTGGTAACAATGGGCGCCCCTAGTTGTAGGGGCCGACTATGAATTCCAACCTAAGATATACAACTACTGGGCCTACTGGGTCCTTTCGAAACAAGCTCTCACACATGGCCACAAATTTTCGAAATTATGTGCTAAAAATTGCCGTTTCACTCGATAGTCGATACTTATTCGACGCGTTGTACAGGGAATGAGATGTAATGGGAGTGGCAGTGGGAAGGGTACAACGAAAAGCACCAAGGAGAGTCACAGGCCAAGATTGAGGTATATATGCCACTAGTTCCAATGGAGCAGTGAATGAGTTGATGGTTAGGATGGAAGTGGGATAGGCTATGTAATATATATAGGATTGTTAACGGTGTGTCAGGTTCGGGAGATGTCAGTGAAAGAGTTCCTTGTATAGCTGACTACAGAGGAAGTAAAGATCATTCTCCCAAACTTAAGACCGAGTTTGGAAGAACTGATGTTGGCACATGCTAGGGCTATAAAAGAATGGAAGTAACGAAGAAACTACGAAGAAACTGTTTTTGCATAAGATTTTCATTCTTTTATTTAAAGTCTCCTAATATAAGCTATAATTTTACCACCGTATATAAAAAAGAAATACAACTTTGAACTTTGTATATATCACTAATTATTATTCGACGCCGACTGTATAACTGTATTACTAAGCTTAAGAAGGGGTATTACGACGTCATAGTTTCGGCTATTGCTCGACAAATTCTAAAGGTTTATGAATACATAAAAACACTGCCGCACTCACGGAAATCATCGAGGGCAGGAAGTCTTTAACATCCAAAATATTACGATTTATAAATGTAAAACAGATCGAATAATTGTCAAAAAACGTATATTTTGTTGTGTTTGCAGGTACCTCTGTAGCATGTTTCTCTAACCCCCACCTCGCCCCCCCCCCTCCTACCCCACATACCTTCATCCCTACTCATTCGTAACAGTAAGTGGATTAGATATAATTTGGAACGATTTCAACTTCATCGACGAGAAAAACTCATTATAATAACAAAACACAAACAAATTAATTTTTCTGAAGTGGTATAAAGACTAGAACTAGTTCCAGAGTGCTGTCATCATAGATGAGTGAGTCGGAGCCAATCAGCGGGTACAGCTTTCTAAGCCTCACTCATCTGTGACGTCACCCTCCACAGTGTTGCTGAGGCACGACTTTACACATAATTTTTTGCTCTTTTTCGTTGGGGAATTTTTTTCCCCTTTTTTTCATTATTCAACACTTTATATTCGACATTCCCCAGGTTTTCGTGATACATGTATATCTTCCTCTATTGTTTGTGTTCTTATACTGCTGTTCCGTTGTGTTCCTTTTAGTTTGGGTAATATTTTTATTTTTTTTCCGTTGGGGGTAATTATCCTCTTCCCGTTCCTACGCGCCTGATCCGCCTAGTTGTCGTGCACATGCACGACGAACGAAGACACTGTATACCTGTCTTGTCCGCCACTGGATGTGGGCCGATGCCCATAAGAGTCGCGTCTACGGGACGTGACCTGAGTTCAACTCCCGCGGCCGCGAGCGCAGTAACATATGGAAGTGGAGTAGGGCCAGACAGATGATGACGTGTCACCGTGAGAGACAAACACGAAGGTCATTCATTGGTCAATTTATTGCTTAGAAATTGGCTACTTTGGGATTCAATGGAAGTCGGGGATTTATATTGGTTTATTATACGTAGAGTTTTGAGTGAGAAACTGAAGAAAAAAACTATGGAGTTTACGGTAGATTATTTGCCCATAGAAGGCATAACCTTGAATTCATGATAGGTGACGAACAATGCTGAAATTTAGAACCAAAACTATGTCAATTTAAGATAAATGTCCCATTGATTTCAAAACGACCGTACATAATATATATTTTTTTTTTAAAGTGACATTTATATTGAACAGGTATAATGCAAACATTGACTTTTTGAAGTCAAATAATGACTTCATAAAGTGATCAGTTTAAATAGGGTAGGACTCAACATCAGCTACGCATTATGGCCTAGGAAAACTGTGGAAAAACGTTCAGCCAGGATTGCCGATGGCCGAAATCGAACCAGCGACCTTCCAAATTAGCGCCCACTCTAGCTTTTGGAGTTTTTGGGCGTTTGGATGGTGGCAACAGGGCACTATTTCCTTTTTCTTAAAAATCTCAACCGGACAGTGTCCTTAAGAGAAGAATTAGAGGGTACAGAAGTGATGGATATATTGCTGAAGGCAGAACGTTAGGAGAAAGAATGAAATGGCCCGAAGGCAGATTGAATTTAATTTGATATTAGTGTGAAATTAATATTGGAGGTTGGATTCCGACAAGCCTCCGCCAGTGGATTTAGGCGGACCTTGATGCAGCTCAGCGCCCTATCTATCGACATTTTTAATTGCGTGAGAGGAAAGTTAACTGCCTTTAATTTTATATACGCAATGTTGTTATGCTGATAATAGGATCAATAAATGCGATAATAATGGGCTCCAACCAATAGCAAAGTAAATCTGCTGAATTAGGTATTGTTATCTCGTATGTGATAACGCCGATGGTATTACAATATAACAGCTCAAAACACGTCATTATCATTCGACTTGTGAACGTGGAGGAAATCCTCGTAAAAATAATTATTATCTGTATTTACCAAAATGAACTTGTGCTCTTTACATTGGCATTTAAAAACTAGATAGCATTCTTATTTAAAAGTATCAAAACTATGCTATAGTTGATTGATTACAAGTATGCCTAATTTAGTAGTAACTAAGGATTTAGAATCGATGTACATCTCAACATGGACATCGTAAACGATTAATCGATGTCAGTCAAATTATGATATCGAAACGTAAAAAATCGATATCGAGACAACAAACGTTGTTCAAATCAATGAAGTATTAGGCTTACCCGGTATTTCAATGTCCAGTTAAAATCTACTTGTCAGTTAAATTGTTTTCACCATGACAACGGCCAATAGAAATGCACCAAACTGGGCTTACCTGACAGTTAAATTTACTTGACACTTTAACTGGACATTGAAATACCGGCCCTAAGGGCCGGTCATTTTCTCTCTCTATGAACACTGAACACATCTATCGTATCAAACAAAACAGGGAAAACTTCGCCTACGTGTTTTCTTGTTATTATTTATTATTGTTGTTGTTGACGTAAATGTAACGTTATTTTGTTTCATTATACATAAACGATTCGATGTTTTAAACAAAATTTTATGTCGATGTCGAAAACTAGCCCCTACATAATCGATTAATCGCCATAACCCTTCACTGAGATCGAACCCGAGACCTCCGTATTAAGAGACCCGCTCGCTACGCCGGAGAGCCATGACCGAAACGTCTTCAACAATGTTGTGATAGTTCGCTATACAGCCGTAACGCGGCGCGCTCAACCGTGAAACGTCGTTGTGCCAATAATCGTTGCCAATTCCTGTGTCTAGGAACAAGACTACCTACGTCAGTACATTAAACTAAATTTACTGTAGTAATACTAGGCTATAGTGAACAATCTGGCTTTCTCGATGTTAGCTGGATATATTAGGATAATAGTCCGTGGCTTAGTTGAGAACAAGAAAATCAGTCGATCTTTCGTCGAACATGTCATTTCACAAATGATGTACACCCCTACTACCTGACTAGCACAAACATGGGGCGAAATCCCCGAAGTCATTACTGGAAGCCATAACAGAAGTTCAACCATGCGCACAATTCTTGGAAACCCAACATCTAGTCAAATAATAGGCGTCCACACAACAAACAAATGATTACTTTTTGACAGTCGGACCCAACAATTTTAAGGAAACTGGGGTCGCACTCGGGCTATACAAACAACTTATTATAAATGCAGTGAAAAAATGCCTTGCGGCGTTCTCAGCTTTGCCTCGGCCAAAGTTTACAGTGTGTTATTTTCCCGCACAGTATTTACTTTGACTTGAGGAAAACCTTGTATAATCTTAAGTCATGGTTAACTCCCGCGGTGGGCGCGAATAGGAACCGTCAACGCGTTCATCGGATGGCTAAACGAGGAAAATGAAGTGTTGCCCATAAGGATAATTTGTACAACATCGTTTGTGTTGCAGAAAAAATCTTAAAATGATGACCAAAGAAACCGTTTTCTTTATAGTGTGTTTGTCAATCAGTTGTACAACTGAACCGCGCATGTTTATAAACATAGAGAAAAAAAAATAAAACATTAACTATTTATACAAAATGCAAGCTACTTTTTTAAATTGATTTGAACGATACTCTATCAACAGGCAATAATCGTTATTAGCATCAATTCGCATCCTAATCTTAAGAACGATATTTTAGTGGAGATTAGAAATAAGTAGTTTTATCGGGATAGGAGGGCAAATGAAATTTCACAATCCTTCCTATATGAGGTTTAAATTCTCACGCAGAGTTGAATTTTTGTTTTAATTAATAATATTCCCTCTAGTTTGCCAACTCACGAATGTAAAACACAAACAAACACGGTTATAAAAAATTGGCACTCAACAATTGCACAATATTTCAACAGCTTCCTCTTCCTTCCTCAGACGCGAGGGTACTGAGAGAGTATTCCTCTCGTACGTTACGATAACGAAACTAGTAGAACAGGTAATTGATTCTACATATTTGATATCCTTTTAGACCACTGTTCTTAGCCACAAAAAAATAAATTGCAATATTTAAGTTGTGCTTCTACGGGCCCAACTTCCTTTACAACTTCCTTGGGGGTTTATTTTTGCTAGATTTTCTAGTAGACTCTTGACACATTTCCAGCTGGTTGTCAAGGAAGGCAATGTTTCAGTTGTGCCCGTAGAATAAAACCGATTTTCGAAATATTGCAAATTTATTTGTGCGGCAAAGAACAATGAATAGACCAAAAATATATCAAATACAAATAGTAGGTAAAGTTGAGAAACTGTAAGAATGACGGCCATCTCCATATCCCCTCCACAGCTACCCAACCACCCTCAACTCCGTGACAACCTGACAAAATGAAATACATAACTGAAAATCAGTTTGTTTCAGTTGTTCAGTTTGTTGTTTCATGGAGTTGAGGGGGGTCGGATGGCAGTGGAAGGGATAAGGAGGGGGCCGTCATTCTTACAGTTTCTCAACTATATAGCACAGTGACTCACCCTCATGTCCTGCAGGGAGTTCCCGTTGATGGTGCTGTTGGAGGCGGAGAGTAGCTCGGAGGAGCCTCGGAGGAGCTCGGCCAACAGCTCGGGGGTGGGCTCTGGCCTCAGTGTGTTGCGTCCCGGTCCGCCGCTGTAGCCGTCCAGGGTGGAGGGGCTGGAAGTTGTTCGCTGATGTCTGGCCATGAGGCCTCCCGACTCCGCCGGCTCCACGCATGGGAAGGGGAGGTTGGCGCTCACCTGCAATGTCCTCGCGATTAGTCTCGTTACATTTAATAACGTTCTATATGCAACCCAAAACTACTTTACACAGTCATGCTTTCGTCACATGTGGGGTATTCCTAGCCAATCAGCGAACCGTCCGAGAGAAGCCAGCGCAAATAACGATCGCTGATTGGCTAGGAATACCCCGAATGTGACGAAAGCATGTGTAAGGTAGTCTTGGGTTGCCTATACGTAGAGTAGTGTGGTTCATGCGGTCGGGGCCCAAGACTACCTTTCATATGCTTTCGTCACAGGCGAGACACTCGTAGCCAACTAGCGAACCACCCGAGACAAGCGCGCGCAAATACCGATCGCTGATTGGCTACGAACCCGTCGCCTGTGACGAAATCATGTATAAGGTAGTCTTGAGACAACTATAATTGGGTATGCCACAGGGACGTGGATTTGAATACCGCACAAGACAAAATAGGTTTTCTGTAACTGTCCTTCCTTGGCTTCGTTCGCATGTCCTACACTTAAAACCACAGTTATCTGTGCTTAAAACTATTGTAAGTCTGTGTCAGTACCTACTTCATCGTTTTTTTTGTACCCGTGCAAGTCAGTGTTAACATTTGTGTGGACTGTGGCGTTCGACTGTGATTAAAACATACACTATTATAGTGTAGCCAGTGCAGGAGATTTTTACTCTAGAGTGGTTATTTAACGCGTGTAATACGCTTTGTTACACCGGCCAGTGTACCTCAGTGTAAGACAAGCGAACGATCATCTATCACCCGTCATCATCTCGAGTAGTATGGTTGCAATAATATATAGACCTAAGGCCACTAGAATCACCATTTAACATGAAACACGTGAAATAGCACGCTCGCGATTGGTCGAACCCGAAATTGAGTGAAAATATTAATTAAAAATGTCCATTCAGACTGGAATTGAACTCAGATTTGTGTATTTTATAATTAATTATTAATTACTTCCTACTTTTTACCACAAGCAAACCAAAGATCTCTCGCTTGCTGTCTTGACAAACAAAGCACCAGTGCTAGTTTATGTACATTTTAACTAGAGATACGTTATTTTAACGTTTTATATTTTAGAGGATAAATCGGTGAAAATGTATTTTTTTAAACACTACAAATAGCTCATTTTGTTTTAAACAATAACGTGTTCCCATTAGTTATGAACTGCATTCTAACCCTTTCATTAGTTACAATTGATTGGCTTTAAAATATCTGAACACAATTTTCCATTGGAAGTGCAAGAAACCCATCCAATTCAAGGTTTTAATTAATAGAATTAAATATATGATACAAAATGCTAAATTTAGAGACAATTATTGCTAGAGGATCATTATAACAGTTATTTTTAATATTACCAACAATATCTAGTTATCACTGAAACAATCCAATAATCCATCAAAAAAGTGTTCTTTACAGTATTTTTTTCTTTCAACATCAAAATGTGTCCTAGTGAAATAACGCAATTCCCTTGCAACAATAAGACCGCGTCACGGTGTCAATGAGAAAGACAGCGATCACCGTGAGGAAGTGGAAGCCGAGTGGCTGCCTTATAAAAAAGTGGTCGTCGTATTGTGCCATGGCGATCGGCGCCAGCGTTATAATAGTTATTTTAATATAGACGAGACGAGAGGCCGGCCTGCCTGGCATTAGGAGACATTTCGAGACTGTTTAGTGGGGCCAATACGGTGAAGAGGTGAATACACACCACGGCAGCACGTAGCCTACCCCTGCCTGGCATTAGGAGACATTTCGAGACTGTTTAGTGGGGCCAATACGGTGAAGAGGTGAATACACGACACGGCAGCACGTAGCCTACCCCTGCCTGGCATTAGGAGACATTTCGAGACTGTTTAGTGGGGCCAATACGGTGAAGAGGTGAATACACGACACGGCAGCACGTAGCCTACCCCTGCCTGGCATTAGGAGACATTTCGAGACTGTTTGGTGGGGCCAATACGGTGAAGAGGTGAATACACGACACGGCAGCACGTAGCCTACCCCTGCCTGGCATTAGGAGACATTTCGAGACTGTTTAGTGGGGCCTATTCGGTGAAGAGGTGAATACACGACACGGCAGCACGTAGCCTACCCCTGCCTGGCATTAGGAGACATTTCGAGACTGTTAAGTGGGGCCAATTCGGTGAAGAGGTGAATACACGACACGGCAGCACGTAGCCTACCCCTGCCTGAGACGAGGCCGGCCTGCCTGGCATTAGGAGACATTTCGAGACTGTTTAGTGGGGCCAATACGGTGAAGAGGTGAATACACGACACGGCAGCACGTAGCCTACCCCTGCCTGGCATTAGGAGACATTTCGAGACTGTTTAGTGGGGCCAATTCGGTGAAGAGGTGAATACACGACACGGCAGCACGTAGCCTACCCCTGCCTGGCATTAGGAGACATTTCGAGACTGTTTAGTGGGGCCAACTCGGTGAAGAGGTGAATACACGACACGGCAGCACGTAGCCTACCCCTGCCTGGCATTAGGAGACATTTCGAGACTGTTTAGTGGGGCCAATTCGGTGAAGAGGTGAATACACGACACGGCAGCACGTAGCCTACCCCTGCCTGAGACGAGGCCGGCCTGCCTGGCATTAGGAGACATTTCGAGACTGTTTAGTGGGGCCAATACGGTGAAGAGGTGAATACACAACACGGCAGCACGTAGCCTACCCCTACCTGAGACGAGAGGCCGGCCTGCCTGGCATTAGGAGACATTTCGAGACTGTTTAGTGGGGCCAATACGGTGAAGAGGTGAATACACGACACGGCAGCACGTAGCCTACCCCTGCCTGGCATTAGGAGACATTTCGAGACTGTTTAGTGGGGCCAATACGGTGAAGAGGTGAATACACAACACGGCAGCACGTAGCCTACCCCTACCTGAGACGAGAGGCCGGCCTGCCTGGCATTAGGAGACATTTCGAGACTGTTTAGTGGGGCCAATACGGTGAAGAGGTGAATACACGACACGGCAGCACGTAGCCTACCCCTGCCTGGCATTAGGAGACATTTCGAGACTGTTTAGTGGGGCCAATACGGTGAAGAGGTGAATACACGACACGGCAGCACGTAGCCTACCCCTGCCTGGCATTAGGAGACATTTCGAGACTGTTTAGTGGGGCCAATACGTGAAGAGGTGAATACACGACACGGCAGCACGTAGCCTACCCCTGCCTGGCATTAGGAGACATTTCGAGGCTGTTTAGTGGGGCCAATACGGTGAAGAGGTGAACACACGACACGGCAGCACGTAGCCTACCCCTGCCTGGCATTAGAAGACATTTCGAGGCTGTTTAGTGGGGCCAATTCGGTGAAGAGGTGAATACACGACAAGACAGCACGTAGCCTACCCCTGCTTGTGCCTGCAACTGTGCAAATATTTGCAATGAAGCATGGCGGGAGGGGGGTACATAACCCTTATGTATTTAAAACGAATTTTAAGTTATTTCTCAAATCAAAAAAACATGTTCCATGTTGTTGT
Organism: Isoperla grammatica; assembly: GCA_945910005.1. Taxonomy (NCBI): domain Eukaryota; kingdom Metazoa; phylum Arthropoda; class Insecta; order Plecoptera; family Perlodidae; genus Isoperla; species Isoperla grammatica. Next base: position 15,665,318 of record OX246741.1, on the reverse strand, counting down.
TACAGTTGTTTTTACCAATAGCCATTAACAAGTATATTTTTTGCTTTTACACATTTCAGCACATAACATTTCTACTGGACGTGCTCATCCGTAAAATCGTTTGCTGTAAGAGTTTCTTTGTCCGATTCCTATATGAATGCATGTGTGCTCTCAGATAATGGTTCCCTTCTTGGTGTCTCTTCACTGCGGCCTAAGAGATTTAACATTCTGCAGCTATGCATGCGAGAGGCCCAGGGTATGATTCCCGACTCGGATTGGGAGGTTTCAACTTCTGGAATTTACCTAAGTTATGAATAGTTTACATTATTTTAGTATGACGCCACTCACTGGTGATCCAGTAATAATCTTGAATATCAGCACATTTGTTACAGAACGAATCCTGTACTAATATAATGACTCAAAATACTCGTGCGATTTCGTCCAGGTTTAATGTGACGAGAAGTTGACGCTATAGGCCTAGTTTGAATCGGTGAATTTTTACCTAACTGATTACAAAAGCTTCGTTCGCCTGTCTTACACTGGGTCTTACACTGGCAGTGTAGTAAAGCGTCTTACACGAACTAAACAGCCAGTGTATACAAATCTCCTGCACTGGCTACATTAGTGTAAGTTTTAACTACAGGCAAACGCCATAAAAATATTTACACTGACTTATACAAGTGTAAAGTGCAAGCGAACGAAGCTTAGCCCAGATTGGTTGAATGGTAAATTATAGAGTACGCACAATACCAAAACACAACAATGAAACAAATTAATTTAACCGATGGACAAACAAGCTGTCAAAAAAAATATGAAGTTGGAAAAAACAAACGTTCAGAACGTTTACAAACTTTCAGATAGTTGCTTCCCATTACTGAACATAAATTTTAACTGGTGAGCAGTTACTATCGTTACAACTAATTGTTTATCCTTATTATTTGCAAAACTATTACTTTCACAGCTTGTTGTTTGTCCACCAGTTCAATTCATTTATTCCATTGTTGTAGTTCGGCTGTTACGTCAGTTGTGCGTACCCGATAGTAGGTATTCAAATTGTAGAGATTCGTCGTCAACAGAATGTATAAAGTTGTCCCAAAATAACCTTGCAGATCCTTTCATCATAGACAAGTGATTCGTGGCCAACCAGCGAGTCCCTATTTCAAATACCGCGATCGCCGATTGGCTGTGAATTATTCGTTTATGGCGAAAGAAGTGGTAACGTTCTTTCAGTACAACTATATAAAATGATGTCGAGACACATCAACGTGCGCTTCCCTACGGACTCTCCATTTCCAAAACAAACAAATCCTAAACCATTGTTGCCATTTAATCCATGCCCTGACGTCACAGCTGATGATCCGAGATAAATAACGGAACGCAAGTTAGCCGTTAATCGAAGTACTGTAATTATAGTAATAGTAAGGGCCACATTCACCGAGCTTTAATCCGACGATTTTCTGTTAATCAGAGATCAAAAATGGCGCTCGGTAGAAGCCACCATGCATTTTTATGTAACGTTTGTTTAATTAAACCATGGTAACCAATCCGAGATTAGTAAATCGGCTGGTTAAAAGTTAGGTGAATGCGAAACAAAGAATAAGAAATAGAACATTTATGTTCAATAAGGTCCGAATTCGCCAAACTTTTTAATCGACCGATTTACTAATCTCGGTTAGGTTGCCGTAGTTTCAACAAACGTTACATATAAAATGCGCGGTGGCTTCTACCGGACGCCATTTTTTTATCTACGACTAACAGAAAATCGCGCGATTAAAGTTTGGTGAAACTGGCCCTAAATGATTCCCATTTATAAATTCCTTGCGAGTTTCTTTTGTAATAATAGACAAACCTCCACATTGCTTTGAACACGTTATAAAGTAAGATGAAACAAACCACTACTCCAGGTTAGAAACAAAACCTCCTACCGAGAAAATCTATAATATATTTCCTAGAGTCACCGCTCCGTATTTGGGGGCGTTCGTTTTGACTTCCATTTCGAGTGAGTCAGACATAGACAGTAGTAGGTAGCGAGGTTGCAACATGATTGTATGAAGGTAGGTGTGGTTGGCTAATGGCTACACATGTACACGTTATTGTGATTCGACGCATGCCCTTGAATTATGCACGGTACTGTACTGTACATGTCACGACAGTCTTACAACGATGTATAAATATATACATAATAATGCACTAGAGTAACGATAGTGATTGACAATATAGAAAGAATATGTAAATTACTCTAGTAGAAAAAATAACTGTTTGTTTTACAAGACATTTCTCAATTCTGTTAAAATTAATTAATTTTACCTGACAAACCGAACTTGGTCTACTTGAAACGTGAGGTGTATTTGTTTACGTTTTTGTTTTCGTTGTCAGTCCATGGATTCATAATACTTTTGGAGGCATGTATTTTCTATATAAAATCCATTAGTATTTTCGAAATACACTTGACTTTCTCATTACATTATTTGTACATAAGAAAATAAAAAGGATTGTTAAATTCCAGAAGTTAAAACCTCCCAATCCGAATCGGGAATCATACCCTGGGCCCCTCGCATGCATAGCTGCAGAATGTTAAATCTCTTAGGCAACAGTGAAGAGCCACGAAGAAAAGAAGAAGGAACCGTTATCTGAGAGCACAATATGGGTTTTGTTATTTGCGAAACGCAAGTGTTTTCAAGCGGGTCTGGACGTGTATTGTTTACAGTCTAGAAGTGTATTGTTTAGAGTCTGGACGTGTATTGTTTAGAGTCTGGACGTGTATTGTTTACAGTCTGGACGTGTATTGTTTACAGTCTGGACGTGTATTGTTTAGAGTCTGGACGTGTATTGTTTACATTCACAGACAATCTGGAGCTTTAGTCCATATAAGAAGCTTTCAACAGAATAAGGATTTGGAAAAATGCGTCACACAAGGCTCTTTTACGGGAATATTGATGATAGTACTGACAAATTATTATTAGAAGATATATTTTGATGACGAAAGTATTTTGTAAAATACAAAATAAATACAAAAATGTATTCTCGGCAGAAAATACAAAACAAATATGTTTAAAAAATTAAAATATGTATTTTCGGTGCAGCTCAGCCCTGCATGTATGTTATTAAATGAACAGTAGAACGCTTTATTTCAAGTAAACATAGTATTATAATATAAAATATGTTTGAGGAAGATTTTCGCGGCCTTCCATTATATAGATTAAAAATATTTACGATTATCCCACGACATTCTTGTTTTGAATTCTCTTAATCTCTACTCTACGTAGATACTCGCCCTAAAAATATAAATAGTAAATACTGTTTCAAAACTGTAAAACATGTTTAATTAATATATTTTATAGTTGACATTTGAGAGAGATGGAGAGTATAAAACTCAACGTGTTAAACATTTCCTTGTTTGGGAACAGAGGCTTTATTTCGTACGGCGAAATACGGTGTATTTTAACCGCCACACTTCCTTCCACTACGGCGCTAACGGTGAAGGGATTAACAAACTAACTTCCTCATCACAAAGAGTCGTGATTATATAAAAATACACACCCAAAGAGGAATAAACAAACGACCGAAGGCAACAAACCGAAAAGTTGTTAAAATTTCGGGTGCGAGTTGTATTTTTACAGAGATATGGATTTAAAACGTTCTTTCCGGGTTGTATTTTAATTTAATAAAGTGCGTGAATTGAAATACCCCCACTCATAAATGCGAGTCACTAACCTTCCTCTTGGGCGATGTCCTCGTGGCGGAGGGGGGGCTGGAGACCGACGCCGACCTCCCGTAGCCGCCCTTGAGCTGGGAGTCGTCCATGGAATGCGACGCCAGCGACCGCCGAGGGATGGGACTCAGCAAGTCAGGAGAGGTGGGGGTGGGAGGACTCGCCGGTCGATATTCCTCCAGAAAAACCTTTAGGTCGTCATTGTAGTTGAGCTTCGCCTTCCGATTCGTTTCCGGTTTCTTCATCTCCGCCTCCAGCATCTGTCCGTAGGGTCCTCTGAGGGGTCGCTTCGAGTACCTCCGTGGCTCGTGTCTCCTCGCCTCGTGGACGCCGTCGTTCTTGCCGCGCACTTCGGCGTCCTCCGACTGCGTCAATAAGGGTGACGCTGTGAGATCTCGGTCCTCTCTCGAGGGTGTCCGCGGGCGACCCTCACCGTGTTCGCTCTCCCCCTCGGAGAGAGAGTCGGTGCGCACTTGGAGGTACCTCCGCGGGGAGGGGCGTGACCGGGGCATGGCTTCGTCATCCCTCTCGTCGGAGCTCTGGTAGACGAGGGGAAAGCGTCGGTTACCGATGGGCGTCGGCCACTGGGGGCGGTTGCTCGCGTCCTCCGGCGTCTGGGGCTCTTCCGACGGACTCCCCCAGTCGTTGCGGTCGCTGTCGGTGCCGGTGCCGTCGCCCCCCGACCAGCGCTTGGAGACGTCGTCGGTCCATTGGGGCGGAGTCGTGATGATGGCCACCTCGTTGGCGTTCTGCGGGAGCTTCTTCAGGTTTTCGTTAAACTTTTCAGTCTCCACCCTCTCAATGGTTAGCGGCGCGCTCCGAGCGATCTCCACCTTCGGGCCGTCAACGGTGACCTCCCCCGCCACAACCACCTCCTCCTCCCTCAACGCGTCCTCGGCGAAATGCACGTGTGTGTCCTCCGTCACTTTCGTGACCACCTCCTCACCTTGCTCCACGTCGCAAAGTGGTTTGTTTTGAGTTTTAAAATCTTCACCGAGTTCCTTCAACCATTCTTCACACTGGCGTACACATTCCTTGGAATAATCTATCTCCTCATCGTGATGCACCCTTCCCCCCACCCCCCTCGCCGCCTCTCCCGCCCCGCGGTTCCACTGACCGACGTACGCCTCGTCGTCAGACGCGCCATCGGCAAGAGTCGTTTCTCTCAACGCGAGCTCGGGCGCGTCATCACTCAACAACACGTCCGGCGAGGTTAGATCCGCCTGAAAAACAACCGTCGGTATCGTTATCACTGGATATTGTTTATGTTTTTCAATTTCGGCGCTCTCATATTTACCGTTCTTACCTTGATCAGGAACAATACTTCTATTTCGCTCTAACGCAAACAACCACGGGCTCGATAATGTCTCTACTGTCTCTGTCCTATCCTCACTTAGCACGTCCGCTATGAGCGGCACTACGTCACTAAACACGTCACCACCCACTGCTGTCCGTTCTTCCTCCGCACCCGCCGCCTCTGAGGGCGCCACCGTCGCCTCAACCTCTTCCTCCGTCCCCTCACTCACTTGTACCTGCGTGTTGGCGTCAACAGGTGGCAACACCTCGTCGTCTCCCACGCAGAACGTGACCGTACCGTTGTCCGAGGAGGTCTCACTCTCCTCGACGACCTCCTGCAGCTCGCGGCTCACGGCCAACAACCCCTTCATCCCGTTGCCGTCGATGGAGGAGAACGGGATCTCGTCGTTGGTCTTCCCCCGGGATGGTAAGGGATGCGTCAGCGACCTCGTTCCCGCCGCTCTGTGCGCCGCGTCAGCAGCGAACTCCCCCGCTAGGTTCGCGACGGAGGCGACGAAACCTTCCTCCGACCCGACCGCGGAGTCTACGGACGGGGTCGAGCCGATCGGATCCATGGGTGTCAGCTTCTTCCGGGGTAACGTGTGGGAGCCGCCGTAGCCGCCGTACGGGCTCGCGCGCCCGGGGTTGCGGACGTATTTGCCGTCGACACAGGAGTAGTCCACCTGGGAGAACGAGGCGCTGCGGTAGGGGATCTTGGTCTGGGTGTACGAGCCGACTATCGTGCGCGACTCTGGTCGGTGTAAGAGGAAGGGGTCGTCACTGTCGCTCGTCGCGCTGACCACGCTGAGACACTCGGGCGAGGCGCCGGGCCGCGCTTCCTCGTGGAACATGTCCGGGCTCGAACACGTGGGCGTGATGGTCGCCTGTTTGGTTAAACGTTTCCGTTGTTCCTGGATGTCCTCCCGTTGTGTCGGTTCGAAGTCCTCTTGTTTCGAGGTTTGTTGATGTTTGTCTCGCGGTGGACTCGAACGGGCGGGCATCTTGCCAAATCGCGATCGCGGTTCCGTGGGGGTCCCTTCTGTCTTGACGGAGATCCGCTGATTTTCCGGTTCCTTTAAATTATACACTTTTTGCTGTTTCTGTGTCGCCGCGTATTTGTTGTGGTCTACGCTCACACAGGTGGGCAGCCTGCCAGCGGGCTTGGGCGACGACGTGACGCCGCTCGCCGCATCCCCATCGTGGTCGGAGGGGTTGGCCGTCGAGACGCCGGCCGTCGAGGGGCTCTTCAATATCTCGGTCAGCTCGCGTAACCTCTCCGTCTTGTCCGAGCTGCGCTTCTTCTTGGGGCGCGGGGCTTCCTTGCGCTCCGCCCCGCCACCGAACCGGAAGCGATTGAGGCGCTCCAGCGTGTGTTGCGGTGAGTTGACAACGCTCTCTGGCTTGCCCTGCAGGTAGGCCGGCAGCTGCGGCTTGGAGCGCACGACAACGCGAGGGCGTAGCAGAGAGGGGGCGGTCGGCAACACAGGGGACTCCCTGGTCATCTTCAGCCCCCCATCGTCGCAGTCCGCGTCGTCCGCCCCGCGGAAACAGCTACGCACGCCGCCCTTGGCCGGAGACTTGTTCGCACACCATTCCAGGGTGCTCTTGTAGACGGGCGGCTGCGGCGCGCTCACGTCGCTCACTGGCCGTAGCGGCAGCTCGCCAGCGTTTAAACGGCTAAAGATACCGCGTCTAATAATAGTCTGCTTGTTGGACGCGGGGAGCGGGAGGCGGGACGGAGGTCGTGGCCAGGACAGCTGAACGCCACAGCAACAGTCCTCGGCGTCGCGGTGCCCGACGTCGCTACCGGGGGGCGCGCACACGCGCGACGGTGCTGCTGGCTCGGTGACGGCGGAGGCGAAGCGAACCCCGTAGCGGACAGAGCCGATAGTGACGTAACCGGCCGGCGGTCTAGCAACAGAGAAAACATCCGTCAGATCATGTATAAACATCAACATGTAAACATGGGTGCCGATAAGAGGGGGGGGGGGGGGGGCGACCAGTAGAAGTAGTAGTAGTATGTCTGTATTTATTAGCTTAGGTAGCCCTTTGTATTTGCGATATCCCATAAAATTATGCTAGATTGATTATTATTATTATTATTATTGGGTATTTAACGACGTACTGGGTCATATGACTTCGGAAGAGATTGGGGAAAGGGACAATTCACAAGTGGGAGGGAAAAATATATTTAAAATCAAAATTGGAGGAACTCAATGTCTCGCCTCTTACGACTGACAGTCACCATGGGCTAAATTCTACTCTGGGGCCTGACGGGGTATTATGCCCCAGCTTTAAGCAGTGGGCTTTACTATTTGAAAAGCTATTCTTTATCAGCCAGATAGTGTTACTGTGGTGTTACTGTAAGTTCCTTAAATGAATTAAAATGTGAAATTGTTCTGCACGTTTACAAATTCAAAATTATTTTTAAGAATTTGAGGCAATTCTCTGAACTGTTTTACTTGTTGCTGCACATCTAGTTGCTGCCTGTGCCTAGAGCCCCCCTTCCCCATTTTGGCACAACTCCTGGTGGCGCCCGTGCATGTAAACATCAATATGGTTGCCCCCACCCACTGACCAAGAAAAAAAACGAGGATGTATTACCGTTGAGATTTTATATCTCGTTTCTATGCGATGTCGTTTTTTGGGCACAAGTATAAAAGGAATGGGTTGCTTTAGAAAACCAATTGCAAGGCTTGTTTACCTCATGTTGTTGTATTCAGTTATTATAGTCGAATGATAACTTATATGAGATATATCGATCATTTGAAGAGTTTGATCGGATCCTTATGAGTAAAAAGAAGGATTATAGGTGATAAAAAAACATTTATATTGCATGGTACACAAATAGCAAAATAAATTAAATCGAAGACAAAAAGTTGCATAAATAGTTGCTTTTCCGTAATTTCTTAGAAATAGTGACTTACTTTAAAAAAGTTGCTTTATTGTTGACAGAAGTTGCCAGTGGCCGTCCTGAATTTAGCGTCTCTGTCAAATCAAATCAAATCATTTCGTAGCGACACATCCAACGTGATGAAACGCCACGGCGACATTCGACGCGGCTTTATATCACACGTTTTAGCAATTTGTTCCTACTTAGACACGCTAAATCTTGCGTGGAGCTGCGGTTGTCCTATCCGCTAATTTGCTCGGCCTCCGCTCAGAGCCGATTGTCCATTTCCTAAACACACCCCCACCTCCTATTGTGTTCATGCCTTACTAACTGCCCCACTAATTTAAAATGTCCTAATTACTTCCACTAAACGGCCATGGGCGGGGCGATATCCGTTTAAATTGGACGTCATGTCTTCAAAACCCAATGCAATTAATTAATTAATAACTAAAAAAAGATATCGTTTTATTAATTAAAAGTCATATATTGTTTGACCTAGTTTTTAATAATTATTTGATGTTTACTCCATCCACTTTACGTCCTGTTGCTCCAACGTAAACAGTCTTAAGGCCCATTCACGCTAAAACTTAAACTTATAAGGTATGGCTATGGATATTGCATGCTATACTGTTCATGCTTCCGACTTAACCGTAACAGTTAACTTTACCGCTAGCATCAAACTTAAGAAAGTTTGCAAACTGCAAACTTTATCTTAAGGATTGTTAAGTTAAACCAATCAGAGGGCAGCCACAGGCGCGAGGGTGGGTAGAGACGTAAAGAAGGCCATCCTAAGTCGTCTTGTCATTGGTTGAACTTCGATTTCTACTTGGCAACGTGAACAGCACAAAGTTTTCTTCTCTAAGTTAAATGAATAAGTTTAAGTTTAAGTTTTAATGTGAACGGGCCTTTATGGTTACGAAATAGCCGAGTTTCGGTACTGTATGTATTCTTACTGTGGTACAGACTCAATTTTATCCACAACGTTTATTGTTCCTACCACAATAAAACGATGAAAATGATCTGCACAAGAAGTGTGTGGTGTGTGTCATTATTCAATTAGGCCTGTGGACGTTGACGACAATAACTACCAGAGAGTGAGATTGATTACACGGTCAGTTGTTGTTGTTGCTGTTGTTGGTGGTGGGAGGTCATAGCAAGGCATAGGCACACATTCCCACGTAGCCTACTGGCTGCATGAGACGATGTAACAAGAGGTCCACACAGGAGGTTCCAAGAAGTGTTTAACTCAATACCCGCACAGGTCACTGATTCTGCACTTTCACGATCCGGTCTGCGTATCGCATTGTGGTGTTGGTTACTATGACGATACTCAACGCACGTAGCACAGTCAGTGATTTAATATATATGGGTTTTTTCTTATAGCAATGTTGCAAAAAACATTTGTTTTTTAATGTAGACAAATTGTTGTTTATAGTAGAAATAATCTGCACTAAATCGTGATGATGATATTTGGATTTTACGTACAATATTTTTGTAATCGAGACGGTGAGTGGGTGAGGTATGAAGATGCATGAACGGCCACATGTCCGAATCAGGTCCACCTACATCGCGGGGGTCGTCATAAGAGGATACCAGCAAGGGAGGGTAGGGCCAAGTGGGAGGATGAAATCTTCCGTGGGACAGTGGGGGGGAAAGGGAAAGGGTCTCCATTTGTCGCCTTTTACGACTAGCAGAGTCACTCTGGCCCTATTCTACCCTGTGAACTAAAGCTAAATAAATGTGCACTTTATACAATTTTTTTAATGATTTATTGTGAATATTCCCTGTTGGTTATACACATTCAGAATGTATGTGACTAAAGGCTAAATGTATAGTCGTTCCTCAGGTGCTCATCAACTACGCATTTCCTCAGACTCGCCCAACTACCAATCACAGAGCAGCATTGCCATGTGGACTGCTCTGTGATTGGTGGTTGGGCGAGTCTGAGGAATTAACTGCGACAAACATAGGCAATACAGTAAAATGTATATATATGTATGAACTGTTTCTGGTATTAAAAAGAAACTATTTTGTGGCAAAAATCAAAATTGATATCAATACATAATTACAACAACAAAAGTTTCTGTGCGTGTTTGATTGTGCATAAAATGTGGTAAAAGAAAAAGCCTTTCGCTTCGCACCACGAAGTATACGAAAGACCCACGTGTTATGGCAAGAGGAAACCCAGTTATACTCATATGGAAATGCGCCAAATAAGTCTTCAAATCGACAGTTCCACGTGTTTTAAAAATATTTATTACTAGCCCACATGTCAAAGCACTCCTTAGATATACATGCCAACTTTTACCAACTTTGCAAAAAATATGTTCGTAATGTGTTTATTAATAGATTTTTTTACAAGCGGAAGCAAAGTGACTTTTGGAAGACGTACCGCGTCCGATTTTATAGATCCGATATGTATTATCTAACAAGAGTGATATGTTTAATTACAAAATTGCGCAACGCAAACTTAAATATCCCTCACTTCTAGCCTAGCACGAGTGGCTTTGTATGTTACGTTACACTTCCTAGTCACCATGTTGATTGCTGACCATGTAATTTCTTATAAAATAGTTTATGTCAAAGTAATATTTATTTATATCTATTGATCACTAGAAAAATATTTCGCGGAGTGTAACAATTTTAATCACTAAGCATTAAGTAAACCAGAATTCTATGAAGAAGACTTGTGTTACTAGGAAGAGACTATAGATAATGCGTAAGGACAAAAGGGAGTCTACCTCACTAAATTAAAGTTTTGTTTTTAATTGATATCTAGAGAACTTTTCAAGATATTGAAAAGGTGATTAATAGTTAATATCCAAGATTTGATATTGTATGAGCTAAGTAGAGGCGCGACATCGTCTCAGATTTTCTTTAAATGAGTATATATGAGAATCATAACAATGGATTTTAACTTTTAATGGGGAAATATTGGGAGTATTCACGTGACGTCACATCGGCCATAATGGAGGCCACATATAGTACTATTTCAAGTTTCATTTAGCTGTCAATAGAAAACGAATAATATTGTTTACGGGGAAATGACAAGTTTGAACACGTATATCCCCCGATAAAGTATACGAAAATGATTATTGTATGCTTTTGTAAACGAAGAGTGTGTTTATGTTGATTTTAAGCAAATCAAAGTTACAGAACAGTTGAATTGCATCAAACGCCAGCTGAAACATAGTAACAATAAACTACCAATCACATTGTGGCCACCATGCGCAATAAGTGAATACTTTGCTTTATAAATGTGCTTGTAATTTTCTTGTGGTTCTCGTGAGCTTGTCCCCCCCCCCCCTCCAGTCGAGGAAAACGTTTATTAAAATCGTCCCATCGTAAATATATACATGATTTATTTGGGGCACTTTAGCATTTTTAAAACATACCCATGCCCGATCGAGATGCACAATTATCTTCTCAATAATACTTCCTCAAGGGAGGAGTTAAGTCTAACCAATAGGATTTCTGAACGGTCTCTATAATAGCGGCATGCTAAAAATATAATGTGTATGTATATATCACGAGGAAGAAATGAATGCGGAAAAAACGTTTTAAACAATATTGGATCAGCGCGCAGTTCCCATTTTCAAGCATCTTTACCGCCTGAGCAATTCGGTTGCAACTGTGTATACCGAATATCGCATTTCCTTTCCACATGTGTGTGCAGTGTGTATTTCTGTTGTATGTCAATTATTTAAGCCTAGTATTATGAGGTTTTACACGTCACTTAATTTTCTTTGTCGTGACCACGCTTCTGATTGGTGGTGATGGCCATGGAGAAAAGAAGTTAGCGGCCGGTCTAATATTTAGCGGGCTGTCATAATACCGGGCATAGATATTATCGCTTATTATTGTATTATGTCCTAACATTTTTTCTGTCAATGGTTTTTTCGTGTTCTCGTTGCACTAGTAGGGGTAAACGCCTAGTCTGATTCGTTCTTCTTGTATCTTTTGCTATTTTCTTGTGCTCAGTGTTTTTCATATTATTTCATTGTAATTTTTTTTTTTTTACCCTTTATTTGTTGTACTCCATTGTAAATCAGTTTTATAACACTGAATAAACTAAATATTAAATAAACGAATTAATTAATTCTTAAATACATAAATCAATCAATCAATCAATCAAATCAAATCAAATCAATTAAATCAAATCAAATCAAATCAAATCAAATCAAAATCAAATCAAATCAAATCAAATCAAATCAAATCAAATCAAATCAAATCAAATCAAATCATATCAAAACCACTTTTATTTTTCATCATCATCATCCTCACAATACATGGGGCAATGTTCATCTCTCTCCAACTTCCAGGAATAAACCTCAAGTTTTAGAATAATCATTTCGGGTTCTGATGGCGAACTCTACTCATACGCTTTGAATAACATACAAGAATAACCCAGTTACGTGACATTTCTTCGCTCTAGTATTCAATCAAATACCAAAATATCGTGTGTGTACTGTGTACTACGTCACACGGTTACATCGTGGGTGTTACTGGTCCAAAGCGTCAATGAATTCCATTTCCAGCAAGAACAATAGAAGAAATACACACACGATGCGATAATAATAGAATATGTGAAACTGTGACGTGTGTTTGTAATTTTGGTTTTATACACTAGCCCCAAAATAACCAGTCTCATAAATACCGACCTCAGAATCAGATTCTTAACTACTCGTGCACGCTGTTCCAACGAAACTCAACAGATTCCTGGCGTTCTTTCACACATTACAGTATTCAGCTTATTAGCGCTCAAATCTCGTAAGGGGAATGTACACTGAAAATTCTCGATTTTTGAGAAATTCCTGATTTTTTTTTTTTTTTGCATTTTGATTATTGTTCCCTTGTTTATCATTAGACAAAGTAGTAAATGGATCCAATATTTCCTAATGTGTTAAAAAAAATGTTAGCTGCAGCGGCGTGAGCGGTTAAACCATGTTACAGCGAGCAAATCGGCGTTTCACAAGGCTTTATCTCAGTATAATTTTTTCTACGTTTCTAACAATTCTTTTCGCTAAAACTTTTACACAAATGGACTTAGAGCATTGATGTTTTGTGTGTGTACAAACAAGATACAGATACAGACAATCAAAAAGGGGATTTTGGAAAAAGTGTTTGGTTTAATTTTTAAAAAATGTTGATTTTTGTCTGAAAAATGTACTTAAAAATACAATGTTCATAATTAAAAATGTATAACTTGAGTTGTAAACAAAAAATTGAAAATCCGGTTTTCGATTGTATCAATTGCACATTCGTTAACAGAAAAATAAATTCCATTTTTTTTTTTGCAAAAAATGAGATACTTTTAGCATTTCCCTGGTACATTGTTTATGAATGTAAAGTTAAAAAAAAAAAAAAACACAAGAAAAATTTGTTTTTGCTTTTTTTATTTTTTTTATTTTTTTATTCATGCAACTTGAGGTTAATCCAAAATTTGAAGCAGTTATCTTTACAAGTGGCTGAGATACTATTTTCAGTGTACATCCCCTCGTAAGTCGCGCCCGCTGTGTTGGAAATTTGCAGGTATCCAATCCAAGATCGTAAAAATTCGTAATAGACTAGTTTTAAGTAGATTGTAGTAGAAAATTAAGTTGGTACTATTGAACTATGCTATTTTGTCACAACATGAGACTAAAAAGTTACATTGGGGCAACTTTACGCCCTTATCGCTATAAGTTCTCACCCTACCCGACAAAGCCTCCCAACGCAGTCGCCCCATGGACTTTAATAGCAATACGGTCATACAACCGCTGATTACTCATGTACTGTATAGGGAACAAACGACCCTTGCTCCCGTTTTATTTTTAGGTGCCCGCGAATCTGTTATACACTCATTTTCGCCAAAAACGTCGCTTACACTCTTGCGTATTTTCCTCGCGAGCATGACCGAAGTTTTCTATTCTTATATAGCACGTGCAAAGGAAATTTTCAGCAACCTGCCAAGAAATTCCTAAATATCTGTTGTTATACACCCACCTATTCTTTCTTACACACGTGTTTCCCTGTGGGCTGTGGTTTATTTACCAACATTGATTATCACTAGTGTAAAGCAGATAATTCGCCCCTCCCCCCCCCCCCCTCCCCATTCCATTTACAGACGACTCAAACAAAATTAGCATACATAGTTTTATGGCACAAGACTCAATTGAGGGGGTTGTGACATCACAGGCGGACAAACAATGTGTTGCTAGGCAACTGCATTGTTGTATCTTTCTTTCATTGGTTCATGTTCAATATTTGTCCGAAACAAAACACGACAACAACGCTATTTTGGGAATTGAGTCTTGTGCTATTGAAACCATTATGAATTAATAACAATAATTATACCAAATTACATTAGTTGATCTACGAACGATCTTTCTGAGCCTTTCGGCGTCGTGAACTTTTACGTCCGATTTCACCGAGAAAATTTATATACGGGAAAGTATTAACGACTCACAAATAACCCATATTTATCGAGGAATATTTGAAAATGTCTATTCCTACTATTTCATTCACCTATTTCTATTGCCTATTCTTTCATACTATATAATATATTATATACTGTGGTCCTGCTTCATGTTTGCACGATTGAGGGGGCTGTGACATCACACGTTATTCACGTCGGACAAACGATCTGTTGCTAGGCAACTCATTTGTGGTGTCTTTCTTTGAAGATACAGATCGTTTATTATTGTTCGATACCATTAAAACACGGCCACAATGGCTGCGATGTCGAAACTACCCAAGGTCCATAAATTCCCTGGCGGGGGCTCGTCGAACTCCCAACCGAGCCTCCGCCAGGGTATCGACGGACCTTGGAATCTACCTAGGATTCTTTGTATGTCTCATCACGGTCCTCTTAATTAATCTTCGATCAACAAGATCTCACCAAGATCAACTTTGGCCAAGTTCAGTTGAACGACACTAGCACCAACTTTTAACTGCAAAATCCACTGCATGAAGAGTGAAATGTTTTATTGATATTGTGTTGCTTTATACGTCGATTAACAGATAGTTTCAGTAATGATGTGAAACAAGATACACATTTAAATCCTATTTGCATGCAATTGTATCCAGTTAATGGCAAATATGAAGGACATTGAAGGAAGATTTTCTCAGATTGGTAATAAATGTCAAAGATATTTACAGTCAATTGTTTAGCCATAGCCTACTGGATAACTTGTACTCTGCTTGTGTATAATACGTACAGACGGCAGTGACAGAACTGCTTTGGAGATTATCATCACAAATCTGAACGGTGGGCATCGAAGGTTCTATCCAACAATGCATTTCACCAAGATCAACTTTGGCCAAGTTCAGTTGAACGACACTAGCACCAACTTTTAACTGCAAAATCCACTGCATGAAGAGTGAAATGTTTTATTGATAGTGTGTTGCTTTATACGTCGATTAACAGATAGTTTCAGTAATGATGTGAAACAAGATACACATTTAAATCCTATTTGCATGCAATTGTATCCAGTTAATGGCAAATATGAAGGATATTGAAGGAAGATTTTCTCAGATTGGTAATAAATGTCAAAGATATTTACAGTCAATTGTTTAGCCATGGCCTACTGGATAACTTGTACTCTGCTTGTGTATAATACGTACAGACGGCAGTGACAGAACTGCTTTGGAGATTATCATCACAAATCTGAACGGTGGGCATCGAAGGTTCTATCCAACAATGCATTTGCAGTTTTTGTTTAATCATTTTGACATAAAATTACATCTGTACTATGAGTAAACAAACATGTATACCAATCTTTACATTGATTATTTTAAACTTCATGGTATTACAAAAGGCAATAAGTGGCGTTGTGAGAAATTATTTCCATCTCTCTGTAAACAATAAACATGCAGTGACAATACTTAAGTATCCAAAACAACAAAAATGCGAGATATGTGAGAAATTAAATAGGTAGAAGTTATTATTTTTGTCAAATTGGTAACATTCAGGTTCAAGCTGAACTCGACAAAAATCAATGCTGGTGAAACCGGGCCTAACCTTGATTTTATATTTTCAATTAGTGTGCATTGTTGTACATAAAGACAATACATAAAATACAGTGATGATACTCATGCAAAGGATCCTAGATAGTTTTAAAAATGGCCTATCGAAACCTGTGACAGACAATGGTGTTAATTCCGAATTAAAAAATATCACTTCACAGTGTTTTGTTTCAGATGAACATGGAATGTGCGCCAATCAAAGAAAGGCACAACAATGAAAGTACCTATCACAACCGAGTGCTTGTCCTACCTGTGTCGTCACAGCCCACGTATCAAAACTCGAACCATAGATAATGTACGCCTATAGAGCACTAGCAACACCAAAAGACAACAATGGAAAAAATGAATTGAACTGGTGGACAAACAATCAGCTGTCAAAATAATAAAATTGCAACTCGCCATTTAAAACTTTTAATGATAGACAACAAGTGAAAGTTTTGTATGTGTAATTGTTTGTTTTTGTTTTGTTTTCCAAAATCAGAAGAAATTATTTTTTGAGGCTTGTTGTTTGTCCATCGATTCAATTCATTAGTTTCATTATTATCTGTGATAAACTATCGGAGAGTCTTCAGATGAGCTTGATATTCTTTTGTCTATGATTTATATACTAGATGTTTTTGATTGCTTGTTAGAAAGTTTGATAGATAAATCTCGATTATGTCGGCCCCCCACACCGCCAGGCCTTGCGCTATATATGCCAGTGTAGATTATTTTATCGTCAATAATAATGTTATTTTGAGAGGTGGGTTTCCGAGAACACAGTCTTCCTCCCGTACACGTGTTGTGCCCACGCGATATGAACACCCCCCCCCCCCCCCCCCTTTCGCGGTAAGCCCCCACACGCGCCTATAGAAAGACACTTCATACGAACTTAACTTTGAATGTGTATGTATAGTCTTTGTTATATCTTATTTATTATATTTATATTTAATATTACTTTTATTTGTTGTTTTGCGACGTATTTGACAGCTATAGTCGCGTCGCGTTAACTTGTAAGGTGTTATCTTCACAGATTATGTAATAGTGAAGTGATGCGTGTGACAACTACCAACCTAAATCACGTTGCATCCCGTTCTCCTGCCTCAGGTGTTTTTTTATATTGTATTGTATTGTATTGTTTTATTGTAGTGATAATATCTCCTGCATGTTGTCAGACGTGGTGGGGTCGCATTCCATTCACGGTTGGTGCAGTCAATACAGTGGACAATAACAATGCAGCTATCGGGCAATCTCGAGTTGAATATCGTTGAAATAGACCGTGTGGAGCGACTGTCTCTTCTCAAAATTTTAGGGGACACCTCGCTTCTTACGGCGTGGCCAGTATGACGTAGGCCAAATCAGATTGCACATCGCCCTTGTAGGAATAAGGGTAGTCTATAGACAGGGGTGTTGTGGGGTGAATGAGAATGAGAAGGGGAAATTTGGAAAAGTGAGCAAGATCATGATGAATGATTAAAGATATGCACGGGAGCCCTCTGCGGGCAACGCTCGCTATAGGAGGGGGACCCACCTCAACCGTTTCAAATTCAATACATATTAATGGATTACTTGTAATTCTTTTTTCGAAGATTCTCGCTGTTCCTACTTATGAATACCACAGATGTTTATAAATGAAATAAATAAATAAATTCACATTTAGAGTCTACCCACTCAGTAACAAGACTGATTTTCAGTAGGGGACTTTAATTTAAAGTGACTAAACCAACCCTGTAGGCTTCGAACACCATCGACGAGTGAGCGATAACCAATCTAAGATCTATATTTCTAATATGAAATATATGAATCAGTGATTGGACGTGCGAACACCTGGGGACAAATGCCAGAATCAACAAGGCCGATTCAGAACAACTTTGAATTTATTGAGTGCTTCGTTGCTTGTATAATCAGGGGCGCGTTTAGGCACCCGCACCCTGTGGGCGTATTGTGGGCGTACTGTGGGAGCGTGCCCCTCCTAGGGCGCGGAATTATTAGGGTGCCATCCAATTGTTGTTTTACTCTTTTCTTAGGGTATCATACATGTCGTCCACCTCAGAATCCTCGATCTCTGTAGGTTAAAAAACTTTAAAATTGTTTCTGAGTAAATGTCAATATATGTCATCATCGTCTAGATAAGAGGATTTAGTTTTCTGTTTTCATAAATGTTTCTTTGTTCCAATCAATATTTCCGTTTTTCACATGTTCGTATTTAACATTCACAATGTGATGTGACTATGTTAATTATTCTAAGTTTTGGCAATGTGTAGGAACTAGGGCTGCCCAACGATATCGATAATTCGATACAATATCGATAATAGATAAATAATTCGATATCGATATAGAATTAATATATCGTACATATTGCGATATCGAACTTGTGCCTAGTAAGCTAATTGATACAAAAAACCGATTAAGTATCACGTCACGCCAACCACACCATCGCTGTTTTGTGTGGATATTTAACATTATTTGAATAGTACAACAAACAAATTGACACACATATAGTAAGACATTTCAAAGCTAAAATATTTCTTTACGTAATACTGTTTAAAGAATGACCTCTAGCTGGCCTGTAAATCCTAAAAACAGACGAAAAAAGTTTCGATGTGGCGATATCGCCGATATTGATACGTCACTTGAAAACTTCGATATCGCGACGCGATATCGAAATTTCTTCCCGCGATATCGATATGATTTTTTTTATCGTTGGGCAGCCCTAGTAGGAACCGGACTTCAAGTAATTGTTATACTTGAGTTGAAAGTTGTAGGGTCAACTCTCTGTCCACCACAAGTCACAGATATTTAATTCATATTCGAACTCTTATATTTGTTTTGGACATTTCAACTTTCTTAATCACAACTTCAACTTGTTAGTAATCTACTTTACATCCGGTGAAGTCTTCTAAGTTCCCTTTCTACTGCGAAATGTCCTGCTTCAGCTATATTGTTCCTACTACAAATAGAGTTCATACACGCCTTTAGGGTTCCGGTATCTTTATAATAACAAATTAAGTCCCATCCATCAGTATCACCAAACCGGTTAGCAAGACTATTATTTATCCACGCTATTGGCAACTTCCATTGTGAAGAGAACTTCCGTTCATTCAATATAATTAGCTTTATATCAGGCTATACTGTGCCTTGAGCAGTTTTCACCGCGTCTTGTAGTTAGGTTAGTCAAGCCTGGTCAAGCCTAGAGCAGTGGTTTGATTTGATTGCTGCTGTCGATACATAGTAAGGTGCCCAACAAGAAAGAGAAACCACATTTTATAAAATTTCTGTTTAAAAAAAGAAAACACGGAAATTGAGTTTTGATAGTGCTTGTATATCGGCGCTTGCTTTTGAACACAGGCTGTTTCTGGACTTAACTGTAAGACCAGTCTGGGCCGCTTGTGAATCCAGACCCAGGCTGCTTCCAGACGTTACTAATTTCCGTTGGGAATCAAGACACAACGAGCGTTCTAAATCATAGTATATGTTTTTAGAAACCCTCTTAGATATGGGCCTGGATTCACACGGCGCGATCTAGCTATATCTTTCGTTACAAGAATATTCTTGTAACTAGGGTTGGTCGACCAGAAAAATACTTAGGAGATGTTGTCCACTATCCATGGACACCGATAGAGCCAGCGGTAAGACGCGAGACTTTAATTCGGGAGGACGCCAGTTCGTGTCCGGCCACCGGCAGTCCTGACTGAAGTTTTTTCCGAGGTTTTGCTCAGTCGTAAAGGTGAATGCTGACATTGAGTCCTACTACAGCCCTTGGACATTCCTTCCCAACTATCCAAACACCTATAGTTAGTCTCCTGAACTGGGGCACATCAGGTAAAGCTGGTGTGCACTCTATAACAGGGATTCCTACGAAAAATGATTATGCCCATGGACGCCGCCACAAGAGGCTAACTCCTACCCAAGGTCTACTATTGATCGCCCCCTAGTGGCTAGTCGTAAAAAGCTGGATTCATGACATTGCGTTGATCTGCGGAACGGTGCGCGACGGAGGTTTTGGGCCAATCAGGAGCGACCTGCGTGCACTTAGGTCTCTCCTGATTGGCCCAAAACCTCCGTCGCGCACCGTCCCGCAGAACAACGCAATGTCATGAATCTATACGAGCGCCCGCTGCTAGCGCTGCGAGCGGCGATCAAGTAGACCTTGACTGCTACCATAGTCGGTACGCCACTGGTGACATGTGCCTCGTTTGCTTGATTGACAGCTGCTTGACGGGATGTCACGGAGAACGCCAGGATGGGATAGGAAGGCGAAGAGGATCATGTCCTACTCACTCTATAATTAGACTGCAAATATTGATTTAGTATGTATATTCTTTATTTGTTATATCACGTTTCTATGTCAAACACAGGAGTCAGTTGCATCGCTTACTTCCGGGAAGTGAGGGGGTCTGTTTTTTTATTGTGTCTAGTGCATTGGTCCTCAATATATAGGTAAGCCGTATGTTGTCACTGGCAGCAAATGTCTGGCAGAAACTAAGCGAGTGATGTAATGGTAACAATCACGTAAGGTCAAACACACAACCATCTAACCCCTTTTAAAACAGATCACAACACTTAGAGGAAAAGGTTGCAGCCCATAAGTGTTCTGAAAATAACCTGTAAGGAAACTCATAACGTGCTAAAAAACTAAAGTGCGGAAACCGATAGAGGTGGCTCAGCGGTAAGACGCGGGATTTTAATTTGGGAGGTCGCCGGTTCGATTCCGGCCACGGCAGTTCTGACTGAAGGTTTTTTCCGAGGTTTTCACTTTTCCTCGGTCGTAAAGACGAATGCTGGGATTGAGTCATACGATCAGCCCTCGGACATTCCTTCCCAACTATCCAAACACTCTGATATACCTATAGTTAGTCACCTGAAGAGGGACACTTCGGGTAAAGCTGGTGTGCACCCAATAACAGGGATTCCTACGAAAGATTATTATTAATTATAATTATAGTGCTGAAAAACTAGACAAGTTTTCTAGTAAATATATTTATGTCGATTATTGTATAAAATTGTCAGGCAAAAGTATGATTTACTTTCTAATATAGATTGTTTTGCGTTTTATTCCATTATTTTGCCATCTATAGCGTTTATAAGGCGCATATTCGTTATAATTTATAACGAATATGAGGGATTTGACGAGACAGGTCGGACAAACAAACGGTTGCTTTGTAGCTCCATTGTTGCATCTTTCTAAGTACGTATAGGATTTGTTTATGGTTGCTATGGAATTGTTTTATTACATGCTATTTTTCATAAGAGAAACAAACCCCATAGCAACCATATATACAAACTCTATTCCAGCCGTCAATGTTTGTCTGAAACAAAACACGTGGAGGTGAAGTGACTATTTTGTATTCGGAATTAACGCTATAGACGAACCCCAACACGGAATGTGATACTGATACATGTTGCCGCAAGTGTTTGTTCTTGGCTGAAATTTAGGCTAATAGCAAATTAAAAAGCAAATTGGTAAACTACTACTATCAATAACCGTGACCACGCCCCAATGTGGAATGTAGAAGTTGTTGCATGGTGGAAGCGAGAAACTGAGGTTCATCCGACCGTTACTAAGATGTCATGTACTACTTGACTCAAACTGTCATGGTTCTGGTGTCAATATTGGTCGCCTGAATTGATTAACAGACTGACATTATTATTACCAGTTAAAAGTACTATAGTTTCTAGATTTATTTTACTCTGCAGTTCAATGAAACTTGAAGGTTGCAGTTACCTTGTGCAGTGGCGTAACTAGCACTTTTTTGGGGGGGAGGGGGGCGAACATTTTAAAACCAGATACCTCTTTCTAGCTCCACTTGCGCCTTAGTAATTCTTGCATGTGGCTGGATACTTATCAGCTTCGTTTGCCTGTCTCTACACTTCACACAGTGTAGACAGGCGAACGAAGCTACTGTGTTGATCTGGGGCAGAGCCCCAGCCGTCGGAGGCGAAAGAAACATTTGGGAAAATGTCCTTCACAAGAGCTCGGAAAATGACTTCTGACTCATTCGATTTATTATAGGTTATATTTTTGAAGCCTAACAGCTCTGACTATTTTATAACGTTCTCCACAACATTACCAAAACTATAACACGTGACATAAGAACTTGAGAGTCGACGCCGCCTACGGAATGGAAGTAGCATTTGAAACATCGTGAGGTCGGTTCGATTTCCGTTTCTGGCAATCCTTACTAAAGGTTTCACCAAGATTTTCCGAAGGCGAATACTGAGATGGACTTGTACTAAAAGTCTTTTTAGAACATTCCTTCCTAACAAGTCGTTCAACGCACAAATAGCTTGAAAACCGTGCTAAATTATGGTTTGTCTTCAAAGTGGTTCAATTATATGCCGGAATTATGCGGGGCTAGATATTGGCATGATTTACAGATATTCTAAAAAAAAAAATGCAAAATTTATTGTGTTTAGACAATTTCCAGAATTTTTCAAATCTTCTAATTTGATCCAAACGTAACACTTTCAATACTTTTTGTGGACATATCTATAGAATTTAGATCTTGATAATATTATCTAGGCCCGCATATTTCCAAAACTTTGATACTTTGATGTAATTTTAAAGGTATTTGTGCAAATCACCGCGATCATCAGTGTTAGTGTTGCAGGACACGTTTCCAGGGGTTTCACGAACAACTACAAGCAAACATTGTAGGCCTATTCCAGACAATATTATATTATGCTGTAGCAATAAAATGAAGTATAATTTAACAATAAGTTAAGATAAATATTTTAGTAGTACGTGTAGGTACATTCTCTAAACGCGATTGCACCCGACTGTACTTTTCTCAACAGTCTGCACAGTTGTCTTAGAACAACAACCTAGCTGTGTTACTTTTTGGGTAAACGTATTTGTTTACAGCAACTTTAGATTATTTCTCAAACTATTACTGAAATGCTTTCCAATGCGTAATGCGCATGATGCTGAAGGGGCCATCTTACGACGTATCCTATACGCCATCTCATACTCCAGTTCATCATCAAAATGGTGAGAATATGAACAATGAACCATTTTTAAAAATTTTACGTAGAAAACATGGCCAGAGATAGTTCGTACCCCTCTTCAAGTGACAAACTACTAACTACAATGTATGTAGGTGTTGTGGTAATGGGAATAGATGGAAAGGATTGACCGAGGGCTGTTAATATGACTCAACAACAGCATTCGCCTACAGTGACTGAAGAAAACCTCGGGACAGGAGTACCGGTATCGGGTATCAAACCGGCGACCTCCTGAGTTAAGAGCCTCGTGTGCACTAGCACAGAACTACCTGTATTGCCAAACAACGCTATTCAGAAATAATGATGTTTGTTACCTAAGTAAAACACAAATTTGAAAAAAAATGTTTCACTTTTTTTTCAAAATTGGAAATGAAAACTGCATCAGGAAACAATGATGTTAATGATAAAATTAAAATTAAAAAACGGTCGTGATCGAGTCTCACCTGAGTGCCCACCCCCTGACCGGGGGGGCCTCTCCGGGGGCCCTCGCTGCGTGGTTGCCAGTTCTCTGCCACGACATGCCACGTGGTATGCCCGTCCCACTGACGGGAGCCGCGCACATGGTCGGTCCTGGTTCAAACACCTGTTGACATGTCACGTGTCGTCACCAACCCTCCCGGCACGACGCCGTCCTCTCGTCTACACGGGCAGGCGTCGCGACGACAACACATGAGGAACTTATCCGCAACGTCGCCTATAGTATAATTAGCAACGACAGCCAGTCCGCAATCTCGTCGGTACTAAGTACAGCGACGATAAAACAACGCGAAACGTCGCACTTTTACCGACACCGCAAAACACTTGGCGCCATTATGGTCCACCCCCTCTCTCCCCCTCCCACACCCCCACTCGCGAGTAGTTCGTCGACTTCCTGCCCGTCGGGATCAGATATTGACATGATGTTCACGTGCGACTCCTTGCAAGACGGTACGATGCCATTGTTGCTATTGTTCGAACAGACGTCCACTTACATCGCGGGCATTAAACGTGATTACGTAGATTCAACACTCGACCAAACAGAAAATTAACCGCGCAATAAGTCTTCGATTTCCGGTGTCACTGTTATTTAAAGTTTAGAAACAGTTTAAAAACTTCGTTCGTATCGTTTCGTTTCGTGCTCACTTGGTTGCCCCCACCTGAAAGACTGGCCAGCAACCTCCAACAGGTAGTGATGATTGCAGTTCCTTCGGCGGCCGCGGGAGGCGTAACGCACCCCGCTGTCACACACGCACATACACACTCACATAAACACACACACACACGCACAATTTAACACCGCAGAGATGGAGATATTTGGCACGTTACGGCACGACTCTGCGAATAGCGGTTGACATACCTAAGAAGACCAGTCGGGTCGGGAGTTATTTCTCTTCGTGGTGGGACTGACTTGAGGCTGGCGTAGACTCGCGGCGCGAGGGGAGAGGGACGGGGAAGCTGTTAGCCGCTTTGATGCCACTTGGACCTAGACCAAACAACTTTAGCCGTCGCCAACTTGAAATAACAGGAGTTGCTCGTTCGCTACTCTACCCTCGTTGCCCCTGCGTTATGCGAGGTGATATGCGATAGACGTCAATGTGCCCGTCTTATAAACTAGGTTTTATGACGACGGCAAACTGTGGGATATTTCCGAACTGAGATTTAAGTCTGGCAACGTTGCTTGTTTGCGGTACTAACATTGTTGAGTGCGAAGGATATGTAGAACAGTGGTGTGGAGATGTACTCTTACAGCATCTACTTCCCCCCCCCTCGCCCCCCTCCCCACCAGACAAACTAAACAACTAAACCAGCTGAGCTTGACAACGTATACACACATGAGTGAAAATGTGAAATCGGAACAGAAGAAATGGAGATGACATAATATGGGAAAACTGTCATGAACAGTTATTGCACGGGGATTCTTGAAAATTTAACATTCATATTTTTCAATCGATACAGAAGTAACACAATATTCACTGTTTATGATACGAGGCAAATATTTGTATTGATCATTATTAATTAGCGCATTAAATTAGTAACTAAATTGATTCTGCATCATTTCACATAATATATTGGCCCATAATTGGTGAAACCTTTATAAGTAACGTTAGTTAAATCGCTTTAATCATATTCATTATGTACTCTGCTAATAAAAAAAATGTTTTAAATTAGCTCTGGAATGCGGGATTGAAGAGACCGCCAAAAACACGTCAGTTCAGGAAATGATCAACAGGAGGCCTACTTGCATGGTTTCATGACCACCAACACAAAATGTTAAACTAGCTTCACGCGCGTTTGGAAAAAATTATGACTCACTTATTTAATCTGTGTATAATCGTTAATTTTCTGTGTAGTACCGATAACAATTTGCTATTTTATCAGCAGCTGTTTATTACAATGAAACATTTGTATTTCAGGGTATTTTGTTCAAACGTTGGTCATAGTGTAGGAACGCTGCCACTGCCAGAGCCACACCCACGTGTAGACCGTTATTGAAAACATCAGCCGCGTTAGGTTTGCGTCATATTCAAATAACTGCTTAAAAGAGTAGTTTTAATAACATTCTAGATTGTTATTATTGTGATAAAATGGTTGTTTTGGAAACGTGTTGGTCTCCGTGCATTTGGAACAATAACGTGAAGAATGGAAGCTATAACGTGGCGTGCTACACTCTGGTTTGTACTAGGCCTAGGGCCACCTAGGCTACTAATTAGCTCAATCTAACCTAAGCTTTCATTGTTCTAGGGTGTAGGCCCAGCAGGCATTTCTGCCACTATAATATTTTAAGAACTATCTTAAGACTTATTATTATCTCATTGTTGCAGGCGTTCAGCATTGTTCTGATAACGTTTATTGCTTATATGATGAACGGAGGCGAATCATCACAACTCTACAGTCCCTTGTTTGAAGCCGACATTCGCTACTGTAAGTTATGTATGCCTAGGCTTGGTCCTAAATCAGTATTATCATCGTAATACCTCGACCGAGGCCTGTTTAACAAATGTACGAAATTAATCCTCAAGTCTAGATTAAGCCACTAGGCTAGGCCTAGGCCTCGAAGCAAAGTGCATTAAGCCAGCTTACCTCGATGAATGTTTTTAATGAGCGTCATTAGCCGTGCATGTTATGCTCTGTCGGCCAGCCATGGGAAACTTGTTAGTTGTTAGGCCTAGTACACACTTATACAAAAACACAGACCTGCGTTCTAGGCCAGCTCTCCACTAACATGTTATGTGATGCTTAATAAAAAGCATAGGATTTAGACCTAGGACACAATTTGTATAAATTTGTAATGGAAACTAAATAAATGATGAATATGCTGAGCTAAGTGTGCAACTTGTTAGTTGTGAACTTAGTAGGCTAATACTCACGAAACTAAGCATGAAAAACACACCAGCATGAGTTAATATTACCGATTTAAATTAGCTAGAAACTAGCCGGTGAATGGGAGTGGACAATTTACGCACCCTACCTACTGTGTAGGCCTACATAGTCACGCATTATCGTACACAGCCCTTATATGAACCTTAGTATTCAATTGCTATTTTGAAATTTGATAATAGTTACAGGTCAGCTGCTGAGTTAGCTAAGTAAACACAAAGTGATGTCATGCTAGATACGCTAAGCAAGAATTTCGGGGCAAAAATAGACGAGCTGTTCAGTTACTTTAATTCATAAATAGTAACATTTCTGATTGATTAAAATAGATTGACTTCTAAGATTGAATATGGTAGGCAGTGGCGTAACGCAAATTGCCCAGGCCCCCCCACCAGAATCGTTTCGGGTCCCTATATGGGGTTAATTAAGAGCCAAATCGATTACATAACGAAGTAAACTTTTACTTGAGCTCTAATTTACCCCCAAATAGTCCTCAAAATTAGGTAATATAATGTAAAGTACAAACGTGCAGTAATTTCACAAAAAGCGTTACGGGAGCCAAGCTGTCAACTGTCAATTATTGCGTCCGTGTTCACCTGCTCACAGTTTACACTCTAAGCTGAGTATACTGAGAGAGCTTTAAGACTGTCTTGAGGCATGCTGCGGGGCTGCTACTCAAATAGTTTGTTTTAATTATTTAAAAATCTGAAAATGACTTTTACGTACATTGCCACTGTGACCAGAATAGTAAGAAATAGCACACCACTGGCCCAGTAGCGTATCGAGAAATTCACAGTGGGAGAGGGGGGGCTGAACATGCGTAGCATGTAGGAGGTCTGGGGCGAAGGTCCCAGCCGGCGGAGGTCAATTCGCCGAAGGCGATTTTTTTTCATATAAGACTTTTACACGCCTGTAAACACGTTTCAGAATCAGACAATGATACAAGATATAATATGATAGCTTTCCCCCGTCTGGGCCCGTGGAAGTATTTGGCCTTGGTAATAAGAAGATTCAATATATTCAGGATTCAATATAGTTTTTTCTAGGCAGTGCCGATCGTAATACGAGAGAATAGAGAAACCCCCTGACCCCTTCCACCCATAAGCCTTTTTAAATATATTCCTTCAAAATAGTTTCATTCCTCCAACTTTCCCTGTATGGCCCCGGAGAAGAAGAATAGGTCAAAATTGACAATTTGATGACGAAAAAACAAGATCTGTACTTCTGGCGAGCCGGGCCCCCCTACAGAGCGGGCCCCCCCGCTTCGCGGGGGTGGCGGGGGTCTCCTTTACGCCACTGATGGTAGGCCTACCTAAAGTATTTTCCACTCGTAGAAACGAAGCGGCAAATGCAGTTTTCAAAGCCATCGATGGTCTGTTGGGGTTGGCCACGCGTCAGTCATAGCCATATGGGGTAGCTGGCTTGACCCATCCCAGATGGGTTCGACATCATTTTCTAATAGACCCAACTTGTAACATATTGTAGGCCTAGGCTATAATAGGGTATGTGAAAAGAATGCCATGTTTTGCTAATGGGCCTACTTGCAGTGTTGGTGTTTTACACCACGATTATTGAACACATGACTAATGATTATTTACAATTATTTACAAATATTAAGACTAATGACTTTCATTACAATTTACAAGTAATTTAAGCCTACAGATTACAGATGTACAGATAAAAAAAGGCATTACACAGAACACAACAAGGTAACCAAAAAGACACACAACCCTTATCGCACGGTAGCTCACTGTATGGCGTAAATACAGTGCGAACCGAACAGTGTTGCTGCAGTGTTGCTGAGACAAATTGGTTGTTTTGTGTTGTGACAGTTGATGCATAAGTGATTGGCATGTCCACAAAGACCAAGCTAATAACACGTCAACTCTCGCTCTTTGAATGCGCTTGAGGTCCACTATGTTTCTACGAGTGGAAAATACTTGAGATATAATTGTTGAGAGTAGGCTTATAGTGTGAGTCGAGACAACGCCAGTGGCTGTTGGCCTGCCGCTGCCTACCACTCTACATGTTTGCTAGTCGGCTAGTAGCAGAATTTAGGCGCATACGCAGTGACAGTGCAACATATGCGAACGATGCTTAACTTCTTCTAAGGTACCGACGCATATAATTCGGTGTCTTGCTCTGCTGCTACTATTTCTCCCGTTTACTTGCCCAAATCTTTTGGTTTTCTTATATTTTATTTTTAGTATTTTTGCTATTCAATTATAAGCCTATATTTTTGTTTAGGTATTCCTTCCTCAAAATATGTCCTTTATATTTTTGTTATTAGGCCTTTGCATAACTGTGATGGTAAAATGTAACAAATCTAGTTTTAAATCTTCTACCAAAAGCTCATAACATTGTGACTGCGTTCCAGCAATGCAAGGGTGGGGATGGTTCTTCATCGTCTACTTCGTGTTGCTGATTGCGTTCTCGATCCTTCTCATGTTCGGAGTGTCCAAGATGAACAGAGGGATGATGCTGCCATGGATGTTGCAGATGGGAATCATCCTGGCGTTCCAACTTGTGTTTGGGCTCTGGCTCATCGGGGGCTACTACATTTATGTGAGTATCGGCGATTGTGTAGGCTGAGCTGTAATACGTATTGGGGTGACTGTTTTAGCTAGAGCAGCTGTCTTTAAACTCTTTCAACCTTGGTATCAATTATTGGGACCCTGTAATCTTTCCCCGGTAAACTGACCCAACGATAAACATCGCCAATGTAAATTGTCGAGCTGCCTGTCATCCCACGAAAGTTCCAAGGTTATTACTTATTGGGTCTGGTCGATATTGGCACAGTTTACATTGGCGCAGTTTTTCTGGATCAGTTTACGGGGAGACGGATTACACTGACCCCAATTATTTACACATCTTTGCATTCTTGTCTTCTCTCAAGCTACCTTCCCTTTACCAACGGTCACAATACCTCTACAGTCATGCCTTTATGCTCCAATTTTAGTTATGAATTTAATTTAAATGCAGTACACTTTGGTATGCAGTGCTCAGTGCATAATGCAAAATTAACATTTTAATTCCTGGGCCTGGATTCACAAAGATGCCTAACTCCTAGGTTGTAAGTTAATAAATTTTAGTGATAGGCCTACATATCAGAGATGGGACGATTCATCAAATTGCTCGATCTGATTACTGATTATGGTTATTAAAAAACCTATTCTGATACCAATTATTATGCCGATTATCAAAAAAAGGAAAAGTGCAACCAAATTTTTTCAATGAATATATTACTAAGGTGTATGTAGTATAGGGGCATAAGCATATCTGATTATGGTTATAAATGGGATAGGAGAGAGAGAAGGCTACGGTTAGGTAGTCATCATCCCTTGGCCTAGAACCAAGCATAGGAACATTGGCCAATAGATTAGGCCTGTATAGCTGTTGTCTGTTATCACTGTAGGGCCTACAAGCTTTTGAACATGTCTTGCTGGGGAAATCTGTTTAAATGAATGTGCAAATTCATGTTGTGGTATGCAACTTCCCTAATGAACCACCACGCGAAATAAAGAGCCTTACAAAACTTACACCTGCTAATCTTTCGTTTAAATCGTCTACCGTGAAGTAACTCCACACGTCGCATTTTTGTTTTCTATTCGACGACATTACAAGTTTGCGACGAATACATTCAAAAATAAAAACTCGCCATGAGCATACAAAAAACCATAGGCCCTAGAGATGTAGGTATCTAAAAACAACTTTCGACGTAATTGTGAGCCTACGACACCACTGAGAAATAGATTTCAATATATTTACTATCGATAAACTATAGGTCGAATGTTCTGTGTACACTGCCTTCTATACACATACTAGCGCTTGCCGCAAAGGACAGACAGTGTACTAATGAGCACTGGAATACCGAATTCAAAATCACGAGATTAGAACCGGCCAATTTTGTATGAAAAAGCGTCAATTCCCCGAATATTCAGTGAAATCATAGAATCAGAATCGTAATCCCCCCATCTCTAATACATATAAATCATCCCGATAAGTTGTTCTGCAAACTCACATAGATACTAGATAGATAAAATAAAGTATAAAGTAGACCTACAAAATCAACAAGAAAACTCACAATATTTAATTTATGTAGGCCTACCAGTAGGCCTACGTTAACGTATGTGTAGTATATCTAGGTTGTGTAATGTGTAGTATTAGAAGGATCAACTGGAATATTTCCTTTGCATGGACTTGTGTTGTATATTTTTTACACAACAAAAGTAGGTACCATTATTTACCCAAATAGAAGACGACCTCGAATTTAAGGCAAACCCCTATTTTCAAGAATTTTAAACTAGAACAAATCATATTGATAATCTTAACAGGGGAATTTAAGATGACCCCGATATTTTAACTAGGCCCATACAAAATAGAAATAGTTATGCATATTACATAGGTAGTCTTATTTTCAGGTAAATATGATAGGTAGGCCTACTGGTACCGGTACTGTATGTTTATGTCATTACCAAATTTTCTTGTTGTCCCTAAGGAAAACGTTGTTAAATGTCCCAAATAGTAGCCTACTTCCTGTAGGCCTACTCTAGTCAGATGCGATGTTAGCGTGGTTGTGTTGCATTTTGGCACACATCTACCTTTGGTCCTTTGCATTTACCCTAGATATTTAATTTTGCAAGGAGCTGATGTATCCTGCATATTTACACATAAATCAATTTAAATCTCTCATTTTTAGCATACAGTAATATTTTATATTGTGCACCTACACATGTCATAAGTTAATGTTTAAATTACTTGCATTATGAAAGAGATTTAAATGGTGTATTTGAAAGTACGTAACTTCTTTACTTCCTGCAAGGCTTTCTCCCTAAAAAGTGCATTTTTTTGTAGGTACTCATAAATTATTATTTATTTTAGGATGTCTCGACTCCACTGCATGTAGCCTACATGTACATGTACCGGTACTTAACAGTACTTGATATGTGGATTGAAACTTGAAATGAAACATATTTGTGATTTTTTTCAGCTTGATACTGTCTTCTTTGCTCTTGTGGATTGGATATGGATGGCCTATAATGTAAGTTGAATTGAATTTCCTCTGTAATTAATCTGGGTACACAATAGTTAGATCTATTACTTTAAATTATTAACCACTGTTGCTAAAGCTCTTTTGCACACCAACTTTCCATTCAACAAGTTGATACAAGATAGAATTGAATAAATTGGGCCATCTAAATGCAAACATTTGATGTTAGGGGGAATAAATATATTGGCTTCAATGAACCTTTTTGTTTGTCACACATGCTCTATTTTTTCTTGAAGTTGAAGCAAACAGACCAGTCACACGATCGACTGAGCTACAAAGTACGAAGTACGCAAAGTACAATTAAACAAATTTCAAAATAAAATATCAGAATAAAATACGATCAGTAAGGTTGATAATTCCTCAATATTAAATTTAGCATGGCTTTGGCTACATGTATACACGTAGCACATATTTATTTCATGTGCGTTAAGCGTTATACAACTTCTAAGATAAATTTTATTTCATTTATACATAGTCTGAATATATCATGGCAAGCTTTTTAGTGAAGTAGCTAATGTATAAAATTGTAATGCTGTTGAATGGCAATATTTTGCATTGGCCCATCCAAGGTCTGTTTCTCCTTTTAATACACATTCAACATTTTAATGAGGCTATCTAATACACTATATTCAGTCATTATCAATGGCATTATCAGATGCTCTTTATTATGAAGTAAAATTGCATATGGTATTATTATTATGACATCCCTGCCTTAAGGTAAATCAACCCCCATATTATTTTCTTTTTAATATGCATAAAGAACACATGGAGTTAGTATACATATTAAACACACTCATTTGAGAAGATCAAAAATAATTTTCAAGCCCATTTTGGAGGAGCCGTATGGTATTTACAACGGGTTTTATGACGAATACGGCTAACAACTATGTTTAAACCACATATGCGTTTGGTATGCGATTGTTTGTTTACACCTTACCCTCACTATTGGCTATGTGGATTTAGTGTTTTGAAATAAGTGTTTTCAATATTTGGTTTACTACGATTTATTTTGCTCGCCGGTACAAATACAATTTCCTTACCGGAGAACAAAATAAATCGTAGAAAACCAAAAATTGAAAATACTTATTTCAAAACACTAAATCCACATAGCCAATAGTGAGGGTAAGGTGTAAACAAAAAATCGCATACCAAACGCGTATGGGGTTTAAACGTAGTTGTTAGCCGTATTTTTCATAAAACCCGTTGTAAATACCATACGGCTCCTCCAAAATGGGCTTGAAAATTAGTTTTGATATTCTCAAGTTAGGGTATTTCATATACTAACCTAACCCATATGTTATCTTTATGCATATTTAAAAAAATAAACTAAATTGGGGGTAGATTCACCCGTTTTTGTAGCAGAGCTGGGTTCTGACATTTGTTGTGTTTGTTGGTCTCCAGATATACTGTTGGCTGTGCGTCTACTCGCAATACCAGATCTACGAAGAAATGCAGTCGCCCAACATCGAGCTCCTCTACGCTTAAGCAATGCACTCAACACGTTATTGTTATGTTTGAATGTTTTTGCCAAGCAAAGAAACGCATTCCGTGCACATGTTGCTTTCAAAGGTGCACACAAATATTGTACAAATGGTTTTGTATTTAGTTCTTAGCATTCTGCATTCATTGCTGTTGGAAACCAAACGTTTAGCAATGTTTTTGTTTTTAGAGTTATATCATATTTGTACATCATACGAAGACGTGTAGAGTTACCTGATGTATGACTGACTTTCGAAAAATACCGCAATTTGGTTAATGTATGCCTATTGCAATGTTTGGAATTGTAGGATCATGTACGCACATTGCATTGTTTACTTAGGTCCAGTCTTACAATGTCCCAATAACTACTTATTCATCGAATAGCTTGTTTTCTCCATGGGAACCACCAATCAAAACCCTTGAAATCCTCCAAATAGCTTATTTGCTACAAATAACTTTCTTATAAGGAGATTGTAAGACTGGCCCTTAGACTATTTTGTACATTGAGAGGTGCTTTACAATTTTCTAAGCCCATGTTTACGAAGTACTGTTCCAAAAGACCAAAAGTCTAGGTTTAAAACAGGGAGACGAAGTAGCATTTGGAAGAGCACACGTCTTGTTTTATGTCTACAATGTAGCGTACTTTTAACAGCATTAGCTGTAATGAAGGTCAACAAAGTATATTTAGAAGTGTATTTTCTCTTATTGAAGCATACTTTTTAGCGTCTACTGCGCTAAAAAAGTTTTTTTACAAGTATTTTCTTCACATAAAATGTCCTATGCAAATTTATTAATACAATGTGCTTTTGGCTTCATATTTGTTCAAATAGTTCGGTATTTACATCACAGATAGCTCAATTCAAGTATACATACTAGTGCTACATATTTCATTAATACCTAGACGACCTAGACTTTTGGAATGACAACTAGAATTTCTTCCAGGTACATTCTTGCAAGCACAAAAGCAAGTGAACTACCTTTCCTAACATGTCAGAATTGTGCCTTGTGGTAGGAGGTTAGAGTAAACTGAGGAAACTTGGCCTCCTATCATTAAACTATTCCAAGTGTAATGATAAGCTGTCAGATTGTTTAGTATAGAATAGGTACACTTTTAGCTGTGATGATGTAATATTTCTGAGTTTGTGAATAATCAGTGTTCAACCAGCAATTATTCTCACTCTCGGTTTTGAATGTGTGCTTCGTACCAGGTGGCAAATCAAACATTCAAACAGTAGGTCTATTGTAATGTCAGTCTTTGCATTTCTGAGTCTTTATTCACGTGGGTATATTCACTGTTTTGTTTTTGTAATCCAAAGCTGTATTTTAAGATGGGAATACTCATGCAATATTTGTGTTTTTATTATTTAGTTAATGGTTTTAGGTTTTTTGTGGCTGTTTTCTAGACAATGAATTATTGGCAAGCTATTTTTATTTTTTATACTTTATTTGAACTTCGAAGTTTCAAGCTAGGTAAGTGATAACTCATTCCTTCCAATGGTTTCAAAATCTATAGATTTTGGAACTTAATGCAAATTATGCAATTAGGCCTATATTAGTGATAACATTTTTTTTTTTCAACTTTTGTTAATCTTTTTTGTTTGCTTAAAAATGTTCTTGTAGGTCTTTTATTCCAGAAAGGCTCTTTAAAAAGACTAATTAATCCGTCCAAATGTTTATTCTTAGAGTAAGAAAGAATCTTGTATATATTGTATTTTGTAACTCATTTTGATTTACAGGGAAAACTAGTGTATTACATGGTGTACATATACATATACTTTAGAAATGGTATCATACTCGTTGCACAATGCATATTGCATATTAACGATTCATAGTCCATGTACAAATAAAGTTAATAGCTATGTACTCACAAAATAATTACTATGGAATATAGATGCCCAACTTTGCCGACTCGTGTACTGTTTAATTGAAAATACTGTATAATGCAAGTAGACAACTCAACCTTAATATGTATCATCATTATAAGACTCACTTATGTGCGCTACAAGTAGCTCAATAACTTTAAGGATCTATTGACTGTTGCCCTAATCGTGATCATATCATATAAATTATTCCTGATTAGAAGAAGTATGAAAGGTATGTGAAATCAAGTATATATATATATGTTCAATCTTCCATCTACAGTACTTATTGATATAACCACATGCCATGGTAGACTAGAAATCGCAGTTCCTGCATTCCAAATTCAAATCCAGTCTTATATGTACATAGATGTCTTGACTCTTGTGGCATTTTTTCGTCTTCATGTATCACCCACACCTTGTCTCGATTAACCTCGTTCTCTACTCGTTATTTCTCGTTATTTATAATATATCTAGACAAAACTAGACCTGTGGTTGCATCATTACCATCTATCTTTGTATTTTTCTATTGGGTATGTACATTGTACAACAGTGTCCTACTTGCACCACATCTGACACTTGAGACTGAGCGAAAGCTTGCCAAGTTTTGGGTCACTCGAATTTGGAGGGATTGTAGGAACATTTTTAATTCAATACCTACATCACATCACATCATTCTCATTCCCATCCAAGTAAATCCAAGGAACTTAATTTATAACCAGCACTTAACTTTGTTTATCTCGCCTGTATACATAATGTAAATTAATATATTATATGATAATGCAGATTTTTTTGTTAATGCACTGAACTGAAATGTGGGTTATTTATCTTACCTACCATTTATTGCATTTTATTTGGTTTTGATAAGATTATTAACACATACTTTCAAGAGATGGTTTCTTTTGGATTGTTGGGCATCTATAGAATATTGAATCTCACTGTCAAATACATATGTAAAAAATAAAGCAGCTATACAGAATCACTTTGTATATTTTGTAGTTACTATAAATGCTGTTCATTATCAAAAATACTGATTTACCATTGCATTGTGCCTATTAGTATTTTTTATATAAATATTTTGTATGCATAGTAAAATATATTGGTCTTATATAAAAAAAACGTTGTGTTTTGTGAATTATTTTTCGGCCTATCGTGTGTGATTACCGAGTCATCCTTTATTCCTATATATTTTCACAATAGCTTATCTAGTTGATGCTGCCAAATGTATTTATGTGGTGGGCTATCATGGTGTTTTCTTTTATGTAATAGGTACTACTTTTTTGATTTGGAGTTAAAAAAAGGGGTGGGCTGTTGTAAATGGCTGGACTTGGTGATGGGATAAGTAATGTATTGTTCACTATTAGTATGGGGAGGCGTACAACAAACGACTACACTGCAGCTCTTCGAGCGTTCCGGCCACTGAGCTCTGCCTTGTAGAAGTCACCGAAAACCTCTCTAGAAGGCAGTGTACTAATTATTGGGATTCCTAAGAAGTCGAGTAGTCTTTCCCAAGGTCCGTCGATCCCCTGGCGGAGGTTCGGTCTACGAGCCCCCGCCAGGGGATGTATGGATCTTGGTCTTTCCAACGACTTAGAAATTCGTGTTGTTGAAAGTTGTGTGTATCCAGTATTCAGTGAGCTTTGGCCGGATCGCTCACAATGCCCTCTATGCACTTGTTACGCCCCCCAATAGTTATACATACAAGAGACATGATTATAGTACACTAAGTTAGTCTGGTTGTTGCTACTGATGGATACGGGTGAGTAGTAAAGGTGAGTAGATACTAGACGGTGGTGGACTGTAACCATAAAATGTTTAGATAAGGGGGTTAGAGTTTTACTTTATTAGCAATTACATCTGTACTCAGTTGGTGTTTAGAAAAACTTTTTAAATATGTGGTTAGTGATGGACAAGGATTTTGTAAGCTTGCAGACTTGAAATTTGGTGGACTTGAAGAGATTGGGGATAAAGTACATAAAATAACGATTAGAACGGGAGGGATAATAACAGTACAAAACTCTTTTCTTGTACCAAGTGCCAGCACCTTGATGTATTGTCATGTTCTGTTCAGGGAGTGATAAATTGTATTATGACTCATTAAAGGGGGGGGGTCACACTTTGCGTGAATAACTTTGAAAAGGTTGGAGAGGGGGGGGGGCTAATTTGGTCCAAAATTGTATGACATCATTAACGGACAGCTCCCTGCGTTCGAGCCCCAGTCGTTGCAAACTTTTATTATGCAATCGCTATACCTCTATACATTATCCACAAAGCTGGATAATCTTACTACCAAATTCTTGAACTCTTGGGATATGAGACGTGATATTGATATGACTGTAGTTGATTGATAGCATGTGATCCTACTGTCATTGCGGATATGCAGTCTTCTACTGTTGCTCAATCGATCATCATAGACAAATAACTATAATGTAAAAGCCCCGTATAGCGAGCTTAGGCTCTTTGGGGGCTAGTCTCCATGCTGTAACATGGATTTGTTAAAATATGTCAATAAAACCTTCATCATTATCATCATCATCATCATCATAGTGTGCCAACAACCACAAAGAAACAAATGTTCCCGTGGCCCTGGTAGCTTTTGTGGCCAGGGCACAGTAGAACCGGAGGATCTGGGTTCCATCCCCCGTGGGGCAAATTTTTATAAGCATCACAAAAACGCGAGCCGGTTCGATCAGCCAGCATTCACAAATCATGGTGGCGTTTTCAAAATGCAATTATTTCAAAGCTCGTAAATGGTCAGGAATTATATAATTTCACCGTTGTTTACACCACTCTTTGCAGGCTTTTATGATCTTTCATTTCGTATTCGTTATTATTGGGAAACGATTAGAATATTGTTTTCTTTTTTTTAAATTTCATTACAAATTTCTAGCGCGCATTTCCTCCATCTTTTCGCTTGTAGGCGTTCCGAAATACTTGACAAAATGTGATGCTAGGACGTGCTAGCTGATATTGGAAGCCCATCATTTACAGGAGGTTTCGGAATATACCCTATGTATGCCTGAATTAGCCCGCGGTCATTGTGATGGTAATAACGCCGACCCCGGTACGCCACTGGCTGCCCATCACGTGACACCGCCCATCATTTACAAGAGGTTCCGGAATGTACCCTATGTATGCCTGAATTAGCCCGATCATTGTGATGGTAATAACGCCCATCCCGGTACGCCACTGGTTGTCCATCACGTGACACCGCCCCTACCCTAATCTCGCATACCACCATTGCCCGATATTAATGAAGTCTCGAGAGGCTTGTAATTCGGAAGAGCCACCCCTACAACAATTAAGCACCCCATGCAGTGAGAAATAGAATCACCACACCAAACCCTCGCGCGGTACACTCGATAGTAGTTGAATTCTGTCTGACAGGGCGCGTCACTTCATTGTAACTTGATAAATGTAATGTCTTCATTATTTCTTTTCGGGTGGAGGGATGGATGGAATGAATGCGTTGAATATTGAGCCGGGAGCTTGGGAGCCTCGGACTAGATTACAGGGTGGCACGGATTAAATTACTCAACGGCAACTTTACCCAAGACCAAGACAACCTTGCTTTCGTCACAGGCGAGGCACTCATGGCCAACCAGTGAACCGCCCGAGACAATAGTGCGCAAATACCGATCGCTGATTGGCTACGAATACCTTGCCTGTGACGAAAGCATATGTAAGGTAGTCTTGGGTTGCCTATAGTTCTGTAACCATCTGCCGGTGTACCGTCTTGGCCCGGGGTAGAATTTGATCCAGGATGACTCTGCCAGTCGTAGCAGGCGACGAAATGAGATCCTATTAGTTTTTCTACTACCCTCCTACGTGTCTTTTTCGTCCAATCAGCCTCAGATACGACGTCATATGACAGCTGTCGAGTACGTTGCTAAATAAAATAATTATAATTTACCGGTAGCAATTATCACACGGGTGATGAACGCAAGTCCGAGCCATGAGAAATAATCGAATCCGACACAAGGTTTTTTTTCTATTGTTGATCGTGCGTATTTTTGGTCATTCACAATAATATTTCATATTTCATATTTATTTCATAGTTCACTGACCATTACAATGTAAGGGTGTACTCCTCTTGAGAGAGAGAGAGTGAATATGTACTTAAAACTAACAAGAACAATCATAGAAATTTAACATTTAACATTAAATTTATATTACATACGTACATATTATTGTAGTCTGGAATAGCAGATTGTTGTTTACGGCCAAGTTGTTGTCATGTAGTAACACGATAGAAGGCATAAGAAAACCTTTAAGAGTGTTACATAAAATAAATAGCTTAAAAAGCGTTATAATTTAAGATGTTTTGTTCGCATAAAAGTACATTAAAATCCTAAATTTATATTTTGGAAGATTTTCTCAAAAAATACATAAAAAATGTATTACATTTGTATTAAATTATACAATTTGAGATGTAATTAAAAGTGTAACTTCATCCAAGCACAATCAATTTTGCATCCGTTTTTGAACATCTGTAGATCATGATAATATGTAGCCTACAACATTCCAATATTTTGATATTGAACGTCAATTTTAAAGAACGAACAAAAAACTTTTTAAGCTACAGTATTTGTGTCTGACACTACTCCTAAGTTAAATGCTAATTGTTTGCTCGTGAATGCTGATATTGTGATATTGATTTCAAGTCTTCGTAGAAACTTTCTACTTGTCTCAGTTACAAATGGAAGCCAAGAAACGTAAAAGCATTGGCTCATCTGAAATATAATATTAATAATCCTGTGGC
Source organism: Isoperla grammatica (assembly GCA_945910005.1). Lineage (NCBI taxonomy): Eukaryota > Metazoa > Arthropoda > Insecta > Plecoptera > Perlodidae > Isoperla > Isoperla grammatica. The sequence continues at coordinate 15,625,943 of OX246741.1, read as the reverse complement.
CGGATCAAAATAACTCGAGTTTGCCCTCTTACATTAATTTTAATTAAAATCTATAAGTGCCAAGATATAAAACAAGTTATACAGCTTGTCCTTGTGTTACTGTAAAGATTATCTATCAAACGAGTAGTCGCAGCTACAATATTTCCATACACTTTCCAATAAAGAATTTCAATATATATATTACATATTATCATCATTAACATAAAATAATAGTATATAAAAAATGTGTTTTTCAGTTTTTCGCGAAATATCAATTAAAATACTAAAGTTAATATTAGTATTTATAGTAATAATAAACAATATCAAGAAATTTAGAAACAAAAAGAAATAACGAACTTAAAATGAAGTATTGAATGAAGGATTGAACTAACAGTACCAGTCATGCAGTCACACAAAATAGACATTATCAATAATTTGTAAACTACACTTTTAGTAAAATAATTATAATATCTCCGCAGTCTACTTAAGTACATTCTTGGATTTTTTGAGGACAGGTCATACAAAACGTTTTGACCAAGAAGAGAAAGGATTCCGAAGGGTGGGATGTGAAAATGCGGCAGGATTATGAATGTCTGGAAACAATTAATTGGTGCTGTGAACACTAATAAACGGATAATGCATGACAAAGTTTCTTGTTGTATTAATTATTCCTATTATTGGTCATCTAAAAACCACCCCAAACAAAACAAAAAATACATGCAACCTACAAAATGTACAACAATTAATTGTTGACTGATTTTCCTACGAGTGAAAAATAAAAACAATCGTACTTTTGTTTATATCGCGAATGGAAAACGCAATCAAGCCAGCGGGCAAAACGAGCATAGTGGTTTGCCGGAGATACCATGGAAACACTAATTGATCAATTACGTAACTATAGTAGTATCTATTTGTTACATCGTAGATACGAATCAAATAAGTTTTTTCGGTGCCACCCTGTTGCTTCCTCATCTGTATTCCACCGATGTGTCGGATTCTAACTCGATATGACTGCAATTTGTTAAGCCAAGGGCCGGATTTGAATGAAAGGGCTCCCATGCAACTACTATAGAAGGTCGTCTGGGAATCTTGCGTCCCATGGCGACGCCTGTAAGGGTTTTTTTAAACATTACTTAACAAAAAATTATATTCATAAAGAATTTATAACACGCTATCTTTTCGAATCGTCTCGGTTGTCGCCCTATTCAGCTGTGAGTTTCTGAACACCTGTTCAAGGGTTGTCTGGAAACATGTCGGACCAATCCGATAGTTTGTCTGTCTGGATGAGACGTGTATGTCAGACGGGCTCTGTGCGTCTGACAGGGACATTTCAAACATAGTTAGACGCACGTTATCTATGTACATTCAAGTTTCGGAGATGAAAATATGCACATAAAAAGTAAATACAATATGACTGTGTCGTTTTTGTTTTGTTTATATGTATATATATATATATATATATATATATATGAAATAATAGGTTCTCGGGTTGCTGTCCACGTTGCTTGCTCTCTTGAGACTGGTTCATCCATTTTAATCATCTTCTTCAGTCCGCGAAAACCTACAGAATAACATATATATATATATATATTTCACATGCCTGCAGCTCCCAAAGGAAAAAATTATTTACTTAATAATTTAAAAGTTAGATCAAATAAAATTTAAATAGTATGCATTGAGTGTTACAATCTAATGTTATTCCGAAATTTGAAGCAGTTATCTTCACAATTGACCGTTGCATTTACCGTAAATAGGTTTGACTTAAAAATGAGTTCACTCTCCAAAATCTTAGTAAACATATAATGCTGTTGCACTATTTAGCCGATAAGAAGGTGATAACTATATTGTTGGACTTATCCACCACAATAAAGTTCTGTCTTGATTCTTGAATCGATCTGTGCGCAAAAAACCTTCAATAGCTCGTAACGCACGTTTCAGCTAACCAATTATCACTTTCCCTGTCCTTAAACAGTTGACCACAATTTTCAATCGATTCATATTTATCCCCTCCTCTTTTTTTCTAAGATACATATTGATTCTTTCCATTCAGTAATGTGTGCTGATTATCGAGTCAAACGGTGCCCATATGTCATAATGACAGTAAATTATGTGAACTCTGTGCGCACGTATCATGAATGTATCGAATAGTTGCGTATTGACTCATGTACTGATTCAATCACATGGTATTGCATCACAGCTTTCCATGCAATTAGGTCGATTTAAGACTAAATGCCTATTAGCAGATAATGTGAGTACCAGTAAGTGGGTTGGCTTGGTTGGTTCACACATGGATGGAGTTGTTTATATTTACTTTAGGGAGACATATTTCTGACTGCACTGGAGTGATTTTTTAAGATCTCGAAGAACAAAGTAAAGCTGCGTACACACGGCGGATTTTGGCGTCACGACGATCTCAAGGCGGTCGGACGGATGGACTGATCGGATGAAAATTGGATGGAAATCTCTCGTGTGTACAGTCTTGAGGCGATCGTACGATGATCCGTTCAAATCTCTGCCTGGTCAGTATTCTTAGCTCCGTACACACGGCGGATTTTGGCCTCACGACGGTCGTACGACCGCCTTGAGATCGTCGTAAGGCCAAAATCCGCCGTGTGTACGCAGCTTTAGAATAAAGGGCTATCGAATCAAATGAAACATTTTTTCTTATGGAAATAATTATCAAATATACAACTGTAAAGAGAGAATAAATGGTCTTAGCAAAGTCTGAAAATGTAAAGTCTGAAATGTCTTTCGGCAACTAAGATGTCTTCAGTCGCCCAATTTCAGAAAGCAGCCTTGCTAATTATGTACATTACAACATTCTATTCTCTAGTAGTAATGTTATCCCTGTCCTAATCCATGTGAGCTGAGCTGCTGATTTATATTTATCTGAATTCTGAATGACTCTGAATGAGAATACATTTTGTTCAAATTATTTGAGTAGGTGCTTCATTAATTTATTTTTCAAGTCTATAAGATTCGCATCACTCAATGTTACAGTGTAAAATAAAGCTGCTTGTAACGACTTTCGTGAGTTCGTTTTCCTTTTCTTATGTATACAAGATAAAGATCTATAATAACAATTATGATGATGATGTATGGACTTAATGCGTCACATGTTTGGCAACATTCAATCTATAGGGGATGTATACCATCAGTGGCGTAAGTTTAACAATATAAAGATGAAAAACGTCACATCATGTAAATCCTCACTAACCTGCGGAACGTAGTAATCATGGTTTACCAGATCAGTCCACCTATCCACCACAGCAGCATAGCAAGCCGGTATACAAACAACCATAACTTTCTAGCAATTGTGAGAGATGGAGAAAGAAACAAACCATTTCTGAGCTCAAAATTGATTAAAAATCAATTGAATATCAATTATTGTAAACAAGTTTTTATTCATAATCGTTCCCATATGGAAGCTCGAGTTTTCATGCTAACAGTATCAGGTGTGTTATTTCCTATATAGAAAACAAATCCAATAGCAACAACGGGCGCCCCTAGAGGTAGTGGACGACTGTGATAACAGACCTTAGTTTGTTTATCATCATCACCATCATCATCATCATCATCATCATCATCATCATCATCATCATCATCATCATCATCATCATCTGTTGCCACGTCCAACTCTGCGTTGGGTCGGCATTGAAGATAAGCCTCTCCATCTTCTTCTATCCTGCCACCACTCTTCCCCCTCAACTACATTTAGGTCCCCTCCTCGCATTTCCATAGTTTGTTTATATGATAAGTATTTTTAATCTTACAACAACAATATCAGTAAGCAGCACCAAGAGTTTACCGTAAAAATTAGATACATTACAATAATGTATAGCTTACAAGTCACCCCCAGACACTTATTTCGATATACATCTTCGCTCCTCCTTCAACGTTCTCGCTGAACAAGCTGGGAACACATACAGCGATAACGTTTTATAAACAACTACGTAATACATCCTCTTGTAAAGTATATAGAATTATTATCTAATTTTAAAAATTACACAATATTTTTCAATATCTCCAAACGTTTCTCATTTAAATTCTCATATTTAATGCCTCTAAAATCCGTGACAGCAACGTCCTTGAAAGGCCGATACAAGACCACCATGCAGACACAGCACAGCACAGACATTTCCCTTCGGTTCTTGTAACTTCCAAATATTAATCGTTCACACCTTTGTGAGTTAGAATTAACATACGTAATTACACAAACAGCTAGTCCACAGCGGAGAGACATTATCATTATTCGAGGGGCAACGCGCAGATTACTGCCCAAGTCAAGCCCATACTGAGTAGTGTGACATTTCAAATAGATTACGTGTAGCTAATTGAACAACTCGACACCTCGAAGAAGTTGATTCGTTTAATTATAGATAGATTTACGAGGAGTGATCTAGTTCTTTGAGATCGTTATTAATTTTTGTTTTTGCTCAGCGTGAGTCTGTAGCTATGTGATAATACGTAATCGGTCGTCGGTATATCTATTAAGTTACTTCGTAATATGTATTTAATTTTCGTGTTCACCGAAAAGTTATGCCCTATATATGGATCTGGGTTGTGCATAATGAGATGACGCATGGTAGGTGCAGAGATGGGTACGCTATAAACTGAAGGCTACAGTTTTGAGATTTCTTATTTCTTTTTATTATATGCGGAACGTTTGTCCTTACATTTCATGAATATGAAATAAATTAGTCTTGTAGTCTCGTAATATCAATAAACCTCGTTATTACACAAATTAGAAACTGTATCCATATATTATTTCTGATGTGTTCCTATAATATTCTATTTATTTATGTATACATTTATTGAGTGAATTGAGCCCCCAATGTTTACATTTACTTTACTCTAAAAACGAAAAAACACATTTACAGCTAGCTATAGCTAGCTAGCGAGCACGGGACGAGTTGTGCTGGGGCCGCGAGGTGGCGTGGTCATATTGCCCCTGTTCGGAACAGTCAGTAGAATTTAGATTATTTTTTATTTTATTTTATTTACATGCTTAATATGAAATGGCAGGAATAGCGCGTATCGTATAGATCGCCAGTATAATTTTAAAATTCCTGAAATCCAGGGGGGAAAGTTTCCCCTTCCTCCTCGCAGCGCCCATGTATATTTCTTGCGCAATGCAATAGTTCCTAAGACTGGTGATCACTAGGGCTAGGATGTTCAGGACATCTCCTTTTTTTCTATTGGTAAATACTCGCCTGGAAAATAGTTTTAAGTGTGTTTCAAGTATTAGGGATGCCAAAAATATGCATTTTTCATTCGATGAGAAAAGGTCTTTTTTGGGCATTTTTAACGGACTATTTTCCTATTTTGATATAATTTGCTGAATCGGACGCAAAACGTGCGAGTGCAGTGTCGAGCTTGCCACATCATCGGGCCAAGCATACGCAATGATTTGTTTGTTGTCGAATACTGTAACGATGAGTCAGAGATGAAATGAGGCAGCCGATGTCTGCAGCGACGCATCTACAATTTCCTCTAATCTATCTGAATTCAATATGTCCTTTTTAGGTCCTTTTTTGCTGTTTTAAAGGTACTATTTGCCTGCCTTTTTCTCACTTTGAAAGGTCCTCAACATCCTAGCCCTGGGGATCATTATACAGATCATCCACACACGTACACCAACCACATGCACCAGTGTTAGAACACAAGTTGAAGAATGCAGAGGTATAGCGTGACCCGGTCTTACATTGTTCTTGTAGGTTGAGGATCTTTTCATTAAGATTAAAATTAAAAAGCCATCACGTAGTTCTAAGTTATGGCTAACGATTCGAGATATGCCCGCGCCGCGCGCTTCGGAGTTTTTTAATCCCATTGTCTCTTAACAACTAATGGTGTTGGTTTTGGAACTGGTTTCAGGCTCGTCGGGCCGAAGGGTAACTTCCTAATTTCCAACAATGTATAGAGAGTGTTTCTAATTTACCCGTGAGTGTTTTATGTAGTTGTTTGAGTGCGGGGATGCTGAACACTCAATTACGAGTGTGTGCGGTTGCGGTTTGAGCTATAGTTGTGTGAAAGAACGCGAGCTCAGCGTGAAGTCGGTTCTATCTTCATTCGAGATCTTGATGAAAATGTGAATTATTATTATTGTGAAGTGACGGCAATATTGTTGAGAAAGTTGGCCCCGTCCGGGAAGTAAACCCAATTTCAAGCTTTCCTTATACCGACGTTCTTACCATCTGATGTGCTCAAAAACAAACCCATTTCAAACTTACCGTCAGTTCCTATATCACTACAAAGACCAGACTACAAACATGTTAGGATAAAATTTTAAAAAAACTATTAAAAAATTAAATTGTCTATAGTGTGAACCAAATGTATCACATTGTACTTTTGTTTTGAGAATATAATATGTATATCGTCATCATATCTAGCCCAGCATCATTCCAAAATTGTTACCACGAATGTCATTTTAAAGACACACACTCTTTTCGATCAGAAAGCTGACATAATATGCTTTCGATCTATAGTTGTGTTGAATACACTGAATTCTGTCACTACCCCCTCGTGTAGATGGATGGAGCTTGTGGATAACATAGAGATACAACTGGACTATCTAACAATCGCTATACTGCTGAGTCATCATAGGCGTCGCCTAAATGGTATCGTGGTGGGGGCGGAGGCGCCGGAGGGGGTTAAGGGTGGAAGGGCGTCGTTTCTAGGGAGTAATACACGCGCTATATCTAATGAATCTGTCGAAGGGTCTTGTATTAGCTACAAAGAAGAAGACGTCCCAAAACAACCTTACAGGCGCTTTTGTCATGGATGAGAGATTCGGGTAGCCCTCCCCTTGGTCATGCAGTTGTACTATTATAAATCCATGCTACAGCCAAACAGTACTGAGCCCCTTTTTCAAATACCGATCCTTGATTGGCCACGTTGGTCTCTATGAAGAACGAATCCGTAAGGACAAGTTTAAGCGTAATTCCAACGTCGTTCTGATGAGGATACCTGAAGAGTTTCCGAAAGGCGTTCAGATTACGTATTACTTTTTTGTGAACGAAATGCGGATGAAACATCTAAAAACTGTTAATAATAATTGTGTTATTATACAAATTATACATGCATAACCCATTTTTTTATCTTTCAATTAAAATATGTAGGCACCACCATGACAACACTAAATTACAACCAGCTCATTCCTTAGAAACGTAACCTGTAACCCCTAACTAATGTTTTAGGGTGGTACAGATTAGAAACACGTGTTATCTCACGGCGGCTGCACGTGGCTACGCCAGCGCGTCTATCGGCGGAGCGGGGAACTACTAAACGCGCGAGGTGACGTCAAAACATTGAAACGTCAGTGTGCTTCGAACGGTCGCGCAGTGAGCACGCTAGTTGGTGTAGCTGTGAGCTCTCCGCGCATGTGCTAGGCTTGTGTGTGTAACATTGGCGTGTGCGTGCGTGTGTGTGTGTGACAATAGTGTTGTGTTGTGTTGTGTTTTGACATTGCTCGGGGTGATACTTTGGCGGTCAGGTCAGTTACTTTTACTTAATTAAGTTCAAGGGCAGTATTTATTTGAATGTGGTGGCTTGTTTATGATTTGTTTTAGGTTGTAACTTGTTGAAACTACCGAAGGCGGTATTGTTGTATAGGTGTCACGTGTCAATCAAAAGTGTTAGGTTTAAACATATTATATTACCCATGAACTATTGATGACGTATTAATTCTTGGAGCGTGGAAAGCGTGACGTGCAGTGTTTTTACTGTTTTATGTCAGACAGATGATTGTGCGTCCGTTTTCCTTAATCGGTGTCCGTTTGTTTATTTTCTCAAATCCCCTTCTGATAAGCGTATTAATCAATTTTATCGTCGGATTTAAGTCATTCTGGATGTTAGATGGAATGTAAACATGTCTTGTTTCTTCTCGTGTGACTGTCATCTATATGAGTTAACCGTCAGACTGTCATTGTCAGCTGTCAAGACAGTGTTGTCACATTATTGTAGGGATATCTGTTTGATAATCATTATTTACGCATGGATTTCATAATACCTGCTTCCATATTTACTAGCACGTGGCTATTCTATCAGTTTCGAATAAGGTAGCTGGCTGGCTACTTCGTGCGCATGAATCGTGAAATTCAAATTTTAAATGGCTCAATCTGTAAACATCAAAGGAAAGTAAAGCCACGGAAATTATAGCCTACTCTTCCTGCAGAAAACACAGAAAATTACTTTTTAGAAACATATTCATATTTCAAGGTCATTGCATAAATTTGTTACTTAGAAGAAATGTATGAGTGTTGAGGAAATGAGGTATGACTGTCAGAATAGTGAATAAAGTGATTCATTTGCGAAGTGCCCATAAAAAATAATAGCTAATACTATGCTAAAGTTGTGAAGACATCAAAAGCTTATTGATTATTTTAATATGTATGATTTAACAGGAAAATTATCTAGAATATGAATAAAACATAAAACAAATAAATTTACATTTATTGCCTACCCGTTCAGTTAGCGTTCTACAAGAGCTTGTAGCTCTTCAGTGGGTCTCGGGGTGAATGGGCTTTTTACTAGTATTTATTATGTGTTTCGTGGCTTTTTACAGCTTCAAAGTCACCGTTTACTAATGCACCAGTTCCATATTGATAGATTCAAATCAAGCTCCAAAGCAAAGATTACTGACAGTAATCTTTGCTCCAAAGTTAAAAAAAAAACTGTCCGAACCGGGAATCGAACCCCGGGCTTACTTGCATTGGAAACTGGATTGAACCCTCTCGACCAACGAGCCACTCATACATTTAGCAAACGTTTTCGGTTGTTTGTTAGATGTTTGTCTGAGGTAGATCAGGCAGGAAGCGTTTCAGTACGACATTGTAGCTGGTTCGAATCTGGGTGCGGGCGTGTGCATGATATGACGATAATCAACACACAGTCTTGTTCTTGATTAAACTCTTTGCAAGTGAGCTCTTTATGCACAGTGTCATCGTCATGACTGTCCCTGATAGTAAGTTATACTTTTGTGACGTCATTCCTTTTTGACTCATTGTAACCCTACCCTACCTACCTTTCCGAAACATGAAACGGAAAAAATCGTGCAACATTTCTGAATAATTGAGATTGTTGTTTACACAATATAACGTCACTCAGTCAGCTGTTTTAGTCGCCTTGTACGACAGGCAGAGCGGCCATGGACATATTCTACACTAGGGGTGGATAATTGAGAAAATAATTGAATTGTGTAGATATTGTTATAGTTAGCGATGAATGGGCATATTAGTTTGGGATATATTGAGACAGCAAAGATAATGGTTGGGAACTAAATGAAGTCAATACTTCTAATAACATACCGCCCATGGCTAGCAAACAATAATGATTAGCAAGTGGTAATTATTCTTGTGTATTTGGATGGTTGGGGACAACGTCTGAGACCATAATTTTAGCTAATAAGTTTAAACACAAATTAAATAATCTGCACTTGATCTTTAGTCCCATTCGTCAACGTACAGTTCACGGTGTTTCGTAGAATTTTTTCTTCATTTCATATGACGATGTTCAGGGAAAAGGTTGTGTCAGTGTCGTAAGGGTAGCCAAAATATTTAAATTTATTTCCTCCTAAAATTCTCGCTGTGAATAAAACAAAAAATATGTAGCACTTGTTTTTTTTGAGAATCAAATTTCCCAACAAGTGAATCAACACCAAATCAAATCAACACAAAATTGTCTCCTATGTGATTGTTTTAATTTATTTTGTATTTTCAACCACGTTTGCTCATACTCGATGAACAAAACAGATGGTGGTAATCGAACCCGCAACCTTTCATCTCAAGACCTCCGAGTGATTCTGTCCATGTCTAGAGACATTACACCTTATTTGTGTTGTGACAATAATACGGCTTGTATTGCGGTCGTAATGTATCCAACAACACACAGACACAGCGCTTAATTATCCCTGTGGCAGTTGTTAGAACCAATACGCTGTCAAGTGTTTCAATTAACGTATCTCTAACGGCAATGTCGTATAATTCCGGAAAGATTAGTTTTGCAACTGTTTTTTAAACCGAATGTTTTTGTTTCTAGTAGGGATGGGACGTTTAAACGTTTAAACGTGGGAGTGGCTTTAAACGTTTGTACTTTTACGCCTCGTTTAAACGTGTGTACAGAAGTGTTTTTTATAAGATAAGAAACAAATATTTTACAACGGAGCGTACTGCAGTACTAGTCTACTATTAGAGTTTTTTCTAGCTACAAATTGTAATTTTACCCAATGTTTCGGAACTTTTCGGTAATTTACTGCAAAGGTCATTTTATTCATCTCGGGCAGGGGATAGAGCGAATAAAACATTTAAACGCGAGTTCTAAAAACGGCTAAACGTTTAGGCTATTAAACGTATTTGCCCATCCCTAGTTTCTAGTGTCGCCAATCTTAAAATATTGAACGGGTTTCGGCTGAGTTGTCAGTGGGGCCCCTGGTCTGTGTTTTAGGGAGTGGTTTTACAACAACAATATGGTTTATGACCTCTCGCTCGACGACCTCTGCCATGGCTGCTGCTGTTAGTTCGTCATGCGTAATTAGCACGCTCCAAAGATGGAGGTATGCGTGCGGTGCGTGCTACATGGTGCGTGTGAGCGAATAGTGCGCGACATTTGCTCTGGTCTATGGAAGATAATATGTCCGTTGATTATGTTTTGGACCACTGAAGGTGTTGTCATGTCATTATCTAAGTATACCACGGACGGACTCACTACTATGTCTGGTGAGGGATATGAACCCACGTCCTTCGGGTATCATATACCACACGCACACACATATAGCAGACGTGTATATGGACTGTTGAATGAGAGGTGGAACGTGTAGGACATGTGAATACGCTTAATGAAGAAGGATGAAATGAAAGTAAAACGAAAACAAAATACATAAAATAGAATGACGTATTGAAATATGACATATTTTATAGTCTTCTTGTACTAAAAAGTTAGTTCCTTACCCTTATACCACTGGCCGACATTCTTTCATTCAGAACACCCTCATCACATTCATTCACACTTTTTGTAAAATGGGTACAAAAAACACACCCCCTCATGCGATTAACGATAATTAATTACGTCAAATAAGATCCGTGTTCACTTCTCTCACCGTACGATACCTTTTAAAATCCAATTTTTCTTTCCCATGCATGTAAATTTCCACTTTTCTTTAACATTTCACTAACATTTACTATACATACGTAATACCAAACATAAATTCTGTTTTTCCTAGCCGCCTTCAATTTAAGGCCACATTACATATAAAGCAAATATATATTTTTGCGCTGTATTCAGATTCTCTTCCCTAATATGTTTCTTCCGGTTTTGTTGTGCGGGTAGGGGGGTGAGGGATGGGGGTCTCTTACATCCTCCCCTCTCAGTCTCACCCCTTTCACATCCATACACATATGTGCATTACCCTAGCTAGTTATTATTTGATGTTTAACGACGTACTCGACAGCTTAGGTCATATGACGTCTTCCGAATCAGGTCCATCTACATCGCGGGGGTCGTCATAAGGGGAGTCCAGCAAGGGAGGGCAGGGCCAAGTGGGAGGAGAAATATTCAGTGGGACAGTAGGGGGAAGAGAACTGGGTCTCCCTTCGTCGCCTCTTACGACTAGCAGAGTCACTCTGGGCCTATTCTACCCCGGGCCGAGACGAGTCTTACCCTTGCTGCGAAGATAAGTTTATCAGCGTTTTTGGTCGTTACTGAAGACGAATGCAAGGCGGTGATTGGCTCATCGCCTTCTTGTAACGAATGAAACCGGTGATGAACTTATCGTCGCCCATTCAGAATCGTCCTGCAGGAGCAACATTAGTTCGCTAAGGGCTGGTCTTACAATCTCCTAATAAGAAAGTTATTTGTAGCAATTAAGCTATTTAAGGGATTTCAGAATTTTGATTGGTGGTTGCCATGGAGAAAACAATCTTTTCGACGAATAAGTAGTTATTGGGACATTGTAAGACTGGACCTAATATAGTCGTCCGTTGCTTAGAAACGTCCCTACTGTAACCTAACCTCACACCAGTCACCACATATCCTGGTCACAGCTCGCACCACATGGGAATTAACCCATTATTCAAAGCAACATGAATGCGTATGTGTGTAATTGTTTCGAAACGGTTCGATGAATAATTTATTGTGCATGCGATGTTAAATGCAACATAATTCTCACAGGTCGGCGTTGTGTTGCCAGTTATGCAGTGTGGAGTGGAGGTATGATATAGTACGGTGACGCTTTCAAAGAATGTTTGTTATTTCTTTACGGTAGAGAGGCGCTGGAAACCATTAAAACCAGTGGCGGTTCATTGTCTCCCGGAATGTGCATGACACAACGGTTTTTTGGTAATTGTATGTAATATAATTTTCTATTTCATTCATTTATAGGCCTAGTTTCTTTATTTTAGTAGTCTTTAAACTAGTCTCAGTTTAATTGCACCTCTTAAACTTTATGAACTGTTAAAATGAAGTATTCTGATAAAATGTCATTTTACTAAGAATGTCTACCGTATACCCTTACGTGGCTTGACTGATGTGGAAGGAAAGAAGTGTATTTGGATGGTTGTTGATCCAAAACCTAATAAAGAAAATTAAAGGCATCATTTTAGGGAAATTTTAAATTAGGGAAACTAACAGCCAGAATTACCGATGGTGATCTAATCCAGAAACTCCAGAATTACACATAATATACATCAAATACAATAATATAAAAGAGTAAAGGGTTGCGTTAGAACGCTCGGGGAGGGAAGGAAGTTATGGCTAAAGCCCCCCCTCCCCCCCCCCCCCCCCACCCTCTCACGTTTTACCTTATATTGTCCACGTTACAATGTTTTTAGTGCTACCAACAATGGTTCAAATCATGGATGCGCTACTGGTTATGAATGATTAGCCGTTAAATGCAGATTGGAACCTTCGAACACGGGTTCGAATCCCTTACCACACGTCACGAATGTGAACTCCTTCATCCTCGTCCATCAGCCGTGTTAATAAAGACATAAAACAACGCCAAGACCGAGATCTACATAGATCCCGGGGCCTTCACGCCAGTATGTATGTATTCACAACGGTCGTGTGCCTTCACTCCCACAAGAACAAGATGGATATCAACAAGTGTCACTAATCACCATGTTGCCGCGCGTCTCCCGGCAACAATGTCAACAGTCGGTCGGTGAGATCATCCGTTTAATTTCCCAGTCAAGAACCTCACTCAATTAAGTTCTCCGTTGCTGATTGGAATTCCTATACCGACGTCACGTCTCGTCTGCGTGGAAGGAAGCGGAGTTAATTATTTTTGTTAATCATTTCACAACAATCGATGGTTGTGATAAATAAGGTTGTGTGACAGAGACAGTGAAGAGTTTGAACGTTTTTTTGTGGGCTCTGAAATTAGTTGGCGGGAACCATGGTTATACCATGGGCGGGAACGAGCATATGCTACCAAAACGGAAGTCCCATAAGCAGGAGCGGATTTAAGAAAAAGGGCCCGGTCAGCATTTTACCAAAGGGGCCCGTCCGTTTGGCATATTTTTTTTAACAAAGAAACCAACTAATATATGTATATAGCATAGTATTAATTCATTAGTCACCAAAGCTCTTAACATGACACTCCCTTCTCGAGTTTATCCTGGTAAAAGCTCTAACAGTTGAGATAAGTCCGAACTCTCGACAGTTTTTTTCGATTCACATCCGCAAGACAATTAGCCGTGTTTGTTTCATAGTGTATATAGGATTCATAGTTTGTTGGTGGAATTTATTTTGAAATACTTAAAAGGACGAACAACTACGATTGCCGTCGTCTTTATATACTAGGAAAACGCTCTGTTTGACGCGTTGATAAGCGAGCGCGTCAATATCTACGAACTTTCTGGCGAAAAGATTTCAATGCTTATACAAACAACAATTAACAACAATTTAAGAATGCTCATTGCAAAATTTTTTCTAATTTCCATAGCTATTATACTTCCCGACATTGTTGGATGCAGTGCAATGTGCGTTGCTAAGAATTTTCGCTGACATGTTTTCGCCGCGGTCCGCCACCGTTACTAACAGTTATTGACAGCAATAGAAATGTAATTTCTGCCTCTAATATGTATCAAATCGCGTTTTCATTAGTATATTCGTGACCGGACGAAAATTTACTATAAGATAGCCACCTCACATTTTGCTGTTACTGTGTTTCAGAAATATATTTTCGAGTAACTTTTGTGTAACTTTGCCAATACTTATCAGATCGCCATTACATTAACATATTCGTGACCGGAAAAATCTGTAAAAAAAATCTGGCTATCTCACATTTGGCCGCCATTTTGTTTCAAAAAAATATTTTGCAGTAACTATGGTGTAACTTTGTAACTTTTCAAACGATTTTGCCTCAAAACTATACACCTTCAATCCACATCGAGGCTTGTGGATGGTCCAAATTTCAAGTTGATCGGACTTTCCGTTCGACCGCTATCGACGGACATAAAAAAAAAAAAAAAAAAACAAAAAAAACAAACAAACAAAAAAAAAAAAAAAAAAAAAACAGAATGAAGTGCCATAAGAGTCAAGTGGAAACGCTCGCTTCGCTCGCTTAATTAAATTTGGCATGTCACTTCCAATAGATTGAGAAGGCTTCGTAATAATAAGAATTGAAATAACTGATCCACTGAACAGAGCTTTATCAGTCAAGAGAAGTTTGCTCAAACATGTTAGATTGGTCTGCAATTTTTGTACTTTAGTGCAGGACACGTAGTTTTGAGACAACGCAAAATCTACACTTTCCTTACACTAGGTCTTTGTGATTCCACTTGAACTTCTACATTCACTGTATAGTCATTATAAGCGGAAATGCGTTTTGCGCTGTTTTGAGAATAACTGTTTGACACGGTAGGAGTGTTAGGCCTACTACAAGGCTCGAGGTTTTCTGTTATAGATGTGTAATGAGAAGCACTTGTTTGATTTTCGATCTCCAAAGTGGGTTGAATTTCACTCGAATTTTCGACGTGTTTAATTTATGTCCAGCCCCAATTGACACACACGAATTATTGTCAACACAAAAGCTAAATCTTCTTTGTTTAGGGTCATTGCTGGCAGTTACAAGAAGTGCGCGCTCTTTATCTTTTTGCTTTTGCCGCCCCGTCTTATGCTTGTATTTTGTCTGTTCACTCATCTTTAAAACGTATACCACGCTCACATTTTACTTTTGTTTAAATTAAATTAAAATAACACAGTTGACACACGAACTAAGTTGCACCGGACTGTTTCACACGAGACACAGAAACCGACTGATACTGAATAGAAGAGAGGTTGGGTGTTTCAAAGTAAGTAATTGTCATATATATATATATATATATACATATAGACAGTTATTGGGTTGTAAATATCAACCCTCATATTTGCCGAATATATCCAGGTTTTTCTATAATTTATTTTAACGAGTTGGAACGTGGACTCAAAGTAAAGCGGCAAGTTCCATTGTTAAACTGTGAGGTTGTTTCCGCCGCTGTGTACCGTCAAACACGTGGGCGACCCGGCGAAGGCTTTATTGAGCCCTATAAACAGAATCATTTTTTTTAAAACATTCTTTTTAAAATATAATTTTATTGGTAGTATTCGCTATAATGGGTTTCGACAATGCCTATTGTGAATGGATCTCAGCTCGTGTGTGTTTTGAGTGGGTCGCTAAGGGGGGGGGGGGGCGGATTGGCGGGGGTCAGCATCCGCTGACCGGGCTGACCGTTAAATCCGCTACTGCCCATAAACAGGTAGTCAAAATCGAGGGTGCGTTGAGGAGTAGAGCTACATAGGGTAAATTTGTCTCATGTATACGAAACAGCAGACAGACTTTAAAGTATAAACAGGTGTTACTTCCTTTGGTTGGCTACCGGACATTCCTAACACAGCGGGCGTGGCTAATATGAGAATTGCATGTACACTCTACTAAGCGGAAGACTGCCTGTACAAATGTGTGGGAAAACGTGCCAGGAACCTGATGATTTTCTTTGAAACAGCGTGCAGCATGTGGTAGATCAGAATCTAAGGTCGATGTGAGTTGGGACTAGTTAGTTGGGACTAGTATAGAAAATACCATGCAGTTTGTGTGCAATGTACTATGTCCTGAGATTATTAAATACAAGTTTAGTGAATTCAGGTCGTAGTGTCAATATTGCTTGTTGTTAGTGTGAGACCATAGTGTGAACAGCGTATAGCTGCAACCATGTGGGTGATCGGGTACCAGGGGGTGATAGTGAGCTAGGTGGGAGAACTTGTGTGCCATAACAGGTGGGACGAACACCCATGCACTTGGATAGATGCAACAGCTAAACCAGTAACAACTCTTGTCCTATGAGTAACTCTCGTACTTTCGATAATGTTGTGTAACATAACTTACAGACATGCACAACATGTTTGCGATCCACACTGGCTGGCGTTCAAACTCAGTTGGATTATGAACTTTATGTTTTTCTCATGTTATTTTATGTTCTGTTTATTTTAGCGGATAGTTCGTGCATATTACTATATTTGATAATAATCTATTTCATTTGTATGTAGTTATAAAACAGATCAAGAAAAAAGGCACCCCATACCATAATACAACACAATATAATATATTTCTATGCATTTGTAAAAACCAAGACAAATTCTGTGAAATTGGTGAATCAATGCGTTTTAGAAACTGAGACAGTTATCATGCAGTCATTGAAGAGAGTGTAACGGAAAAATATCGTTCTGGTAGGCTACACCCCCCCCCCCCCCCCCTCCCCCCCCCCAAATCTACTATAATTAGGAAATGTCAAAATGGGTAATTGAAAATGAGAACCTTGGCCTGGATTCAAGAGATACTTACTAGTCTTTACTGTAAGACCAGCCAAACCGAACCAGACCGAAGTTTGGAACACCATGAGTAGGAGGACCTCCAATGAATCCAGACCGATAGAGGTGGCTCAGCGGTAAGATGCGAGACTCTATTTCGGGAGGTCGCCGGTTCGAATCCGGCCACCGGCAATACTGACTGAAGGTTTTTTCCGAGGTTTTCCTCAGTCGTAAAGGCGAATGCTGGGATTGAGTCCTTCTATCAGCCCTCGGACATTCCTTCCCAGCTATCCAAACACCCTAATAACCTATTTAGCCACCTGAAGAGGGGCACATCAGATAAAGCTGGTGTTCACCCTATAACGGATATTCCTACGAAAATTATTGTGAATCCAGGCCCTAATATATTTTGTATTTCACTGCGAAACTGTCCAGACTCCCTGTAGAAACGCGTGTTACAGTTCGCGTCTGCGCGGACCGTGTATGGCACGGACGAACCACCAATCAGGTGAATCACGACACAAGACCGTAAACGTTCTCTTGTCTTTTCCCTCTTCATCTCCATACGAGGTAGAGTAGGTGTCTTGTTATCCGCGGTGCTCGGAGTAGCTCGGGAGCAGCGCGCGAGCAGCCGAGCAGACGGACGTGGGTTGAAGTCTCGTACACGGAATTGATTTTTGTAATTACATTTCACCGTCAAATGCGCTGGTGTACTTGTAGGATTTTAAGTACAAAATCGTATAAAATATGAAATAAAGTGCCCGTACAGCAACAAACACCTTTATCATACTTTCGTCATAGTCGAGGAACCCAGAATCCCCCTTACTCGTAGCCAATCAGCGATCAGTATTTGCGGGGGTTTGTTTCGGGTGGTTCGCTGGTTGGCTACGAGATCCTCTCCTGTGACGAAAGCATCTGTAAAGGTATAGTCTTGGGGCGAGTTTACCATTCATCCTTTTTACATTCGTTGTCATTTACCATGTATTCCAGCTAACACTAAACCCATATAATTACATCATAAGCATCACTCTCCTCTGAAACACTAGCTACCGTTGGTTAGAGCAGATTGGAGGGTTCGAAAGCTTGTGTAACAGCTTCGTTCTTCTCGTCAACTGCTCGGCAGTCCAGGTTAGTATAGGAACCTATATGACTGGTCAAAGTTATACACCGTCCTTTCGGATGAGACGTAAAGCCGATGGTCCCCTTGGTACTTTTCGACAGGGGTAGGCTACGTGCCGGTACCAGGCTTCCCCTCCTCCCTTCCTCATTATCATTTATTAATCATCACTCATCAGGCTAAAGAGGGAATTGTGCCCTACACTGGCCTTAATTACAATAAAATAAATAAAAACATATGTAATATATATTGAAAATGGTGTAATTTTGTTTGCTTTCGATAAAGTAAAATAAAAAGAATCACCTAAGCTAGATTACAGCGCATAACTTACAAGTGAGGGAAATGAAAAACAAATCACATCTTCAACTTGAATGTTTTACAACGTGATTTCTCGGCAGATATATAACTGTTTAGTTTAGATGATGATTATTGTAGATTAAAGTTTAGTGTCGGCTCTTTCAGTCCCCTCGTACGACAGGCATAGCTACCCTATAGACATATTCTACCCAAGGTCCGGACGGGGAATTCCTTGCCTAGACTTCATCTATCACCACTCAACACCCTTCCTCTTTGACCTTCCGGCATCCTGCAAGTGCACCGTACACTTTCACACGCAAGGCAGAAGTTTGGAACCTGCTCGAATGCTTTCACAGACACCATCGGATATTGAAGTGGCTACCACGCTACGAAATTACATTGCTATTTCAGGCGCTTCCTTTTTCGCCCACAAACAATGTGCTCATTCGATCTTTGGTCACGCTAAGGGCGCGGAGGATTCCTACAGGATGCGTTTTACGGCACCCCTCGCACCCTGCTGTGACGACCCCCCCCCCCTCCCCCCCCCCCTGCTGCAAACGGTTGTGTGACCTCCCGCAATACGCAGAGGAAAATACTGCGTGTTTTCGTTTCTGTCTTGTTGAGTTACTCAATAACTGTCACGCCTGCAAGTGTTTGGGATAAATCCGTGGAAGTGGGAAGGGGAGGGCTGAGTTCTCAACCAAAGGTATGTTTATGGGAACACGCCCTGTTCTGGAGGGTCAGTGTAATCTTTCCCCCAGTAAAGTGACCCAGCGGTAAACTGCGCCAATGTAAACTGTACCAATTTCAACCAGACCCAATAACCTTGGACTTCGTGGGATGTCAGGCAGCTGGACAATTGGCGCAGTTTACATTGGCGCAGTTTATCGCTGGGTCAGTTTACTGGGGGACAGATTACAGGGTCGCCAGGCAGCTGGACAATTGGCGCAGTTTACATTGGCGCAGTTTATCGCTGGGTCAGTTTACCGGGGGGCAGATTACAGGGTCGCGTTCTGGAACCGTAAAGTTGTTCTCACGTAACTAAACTCGTGCTTGCGAAATAGCCGAGTCTAACAATAATACCAACTTAATTTTTCTATTTCTCTAGTTTCTACCATCCACTTAAAAAGTTCCACTAGTGATAATTTACTACCGTATATTAGTAACATGGAAATTCCAAACGCAGTGGGTACCGGCTTTACGAATGTATGAAATAACGCTAGGAATCGGTTGATTTTCGTTGATACAGAGTGCATAAAAGGCCAGCCGACAATGTATATAGTTCTATCGCGCGTGTGTTGGTATTGGAAGTAATGACGTCACAGCGAGCGTGGAGAATCAGGTATGTTCACTCCGCTTAGTATTAGAACAACAAGCACGTATCGGGAAATGGGATCGAGCCAAGTTTAGTTCCGTTGAAAAGCACGTATGAACTGGTGGGGAACGACCGCGGATTTCATGAATACTAAAACATGTTTGGCTGTTAGTGTCAGACTTACTTAGAAGGGTGCTCTTTCCTCTTTGTATTCCACTTTGTATACTTTTCTGAAATTTGAATATATTATTATAACAATATGTCATTCAGATGCAGGACTTTATTGCCTGAATTGGCGGCTCTGACTGAACGTTTTTCCAATCATGTCTTCGTTCATATCATGTTGATTGAAGTGGTTGCATTTGAACGTTCAATCTTCGACACTAAACTAATAATAATTTAATAATTTTGATTACTAATTATAATTATTAATATATCTTTTTAGTACCTACAAACCTCGCAAGGTATACACACTTGGGTATATTGTTCGAATCGTACTAACTGTAGTAAAACGACAATCTTGCAACCAACAAGGTATGAGAATCATGTGTGAAATAGTAATAATTTTTCTGTCACGATGCACATGTAAAAAATGACGCACCTGCTTGATGTAAAGAATACCTACCGCTATATAAAAGTAAAAACATTCTCCAACATCTAGACATATTGAACATCAACAACTTTTCAGTTTTTTTTAGAAAGGGAAAAGTAGTAGAGGAATACCAATATTGAAATACGTGCAACCATAGATAACGAATTGAGCAACTGTGGTGCAACAAAAATCAGTCTTGGTAGGCTTCTGAGTGGGTATATACCCTAAATATGTATTTATTTATTTATTTCAATCCATTGGAATGATGTATGTAGAGATGAAAAGACTGACAGAAAAGAGGAAAGAAATTTGAATTTGTTTCAGAATCATGAAACACAAGAGAACGAAATCGCGATTACTATTTGTATATGTGATCATTGCGATCGCGCCTAAACCGGTACCAACAGCATTGTTGAGTTGTGCAAATACCGAAGCGGTGTTCCGTAGGCGAATATGAGTTGATGAGTGATCATCGTACACGAATGCAAAAGGAGCTAAGATCAATCAGTAACCAGATACGTCAGCTCATGTCAGGGGCTGGGCTGACATTTGTAGCATAAATCATGCTGCATCGTGAGACAGGGAAATAAAGGTTTGCAAAGTTAGAGCCATCGGGCTTCGTAAAACTCTTGGCTAATCGACGGCTTCCGTGTAAATGGTCAGACTTCAGATCTACGGTAGAATTTAAATGAGTAGAGAACGGTAACGTTTTCTTGGATGGTTTCACACACTGTTGTTATATAAGTGGTGGAAGTGGCGTAAAAGTAATTTGTAATTAACTCAATCTAGGAGGGATAAACAAAAATTTCTACTTCTCTAGATCCTTCTATCTACGTAAACAGGTCCATTAGGGATATTTTACGACATTGGGTTGGATGCCTGTAAGCAGGGCTTAATTTGTAATTGAAAAGAAACCGGAACGCATATTTTGTTTGTCACATATAATTTGGCCCCAACCCCGCCCACATTTATACATTGTGAACACAGATAATATGTAATTATTAATTAGTTATCTGTTAAGTGTCAGTGGTCAGTCAGAAGGTCATTGCCTATGTATTTGGGTCTGGCTACCTAGGGGTAGTTCATAAACTTGAATAACTTGCATTCATACCAACAAATAAAAAAATATATTTGTGAAATTTTCAGAGATACGAATAAATTTACGAGTTTGCTTATGTATTTGGGTCTGGCTACCTAGGGGTAGTTCATACACTTGAATAACTAGCATTCATACCAACAAATAGAAAAATATATTTGTGAAATTTTCAGAGATAATAATAAATTTACGAGTTTGCTTATGTATTTGGGTCTGGCTACCTAGGGGTAGTTCATACACTTGAATAACTAGCATTCATACCAACAAATAGAAAAATATATTTGTGAAATTTTTAGAGATACGAATACAGTTACGAGTTTTTAAGGAGTAACCTACGTTACGAAATAATACCGGAACGCATGTTCTGGTTTCTGAAAAGGAATCGGAACTGCGTTCCGGTGCGTTCCGGCTCAAATTAACCCCTGCATGTAAGTTCCTAACACAGTGCATTCTACTACGCGGAGGGAGACTGTCTTGACGAATAATGTGTAAAATAACGCCAGGAATCGGTTGTTTCCGTTTAAACAGCGTGCATGAATGAAAGGGGCAGTATAGACAAGGATCTGAGGTCGGCACGGTCTGGGCTTGATCCAGGGTAGCTCTGCATGTCGTAAGAGACGACTAAAAGGCTGTCGAGTATAAATAAGAAACTAAATGAGTCGAGGTAGTTACGTTCGGACAGCTCTGTGTGTGTACGTACGTCCGTCCACATATGCTCCAATGCAATATGCGTCCGCCTGCCTGCCTGCCTGCCTGCTAGGCAATGTGACGATCAACCAGCTCCTTATCAGGCACTCAGGCACGCAAGCACGTGAAGGCCAATGCAAGCGAAGATTAAACCTGCTAACTCGGCTTCAATTGTTGTATACCAACCAGACTTATTAATAGCGCAACCGAACGATTTTTTTTAATCATTCAAATGAGTCTCTAATTTGTGAGAGTGTGTAGTTTAAACATCTTTGAAAGAACCGCTGGTTACGTGATCAGAAAACACTTAAAATTGTCCTCCTAAAAAGTATCGATAATGCCTCAGGCTTTGATAAATACCAGTCGGAATAATTTTAGAACATTAATGATACCTTGAGACGTGAGAGTGTGTACGTGTATACATATAGACACGGGTTTCGTAATTGAAATTAATATTCAAACATGGAGGGAATACGAAATGGAAAACTCATGTGCGTTCAGTTTCACGTGACAAACTGGTAGTATGAGGTGAAGGAAGAAGTTGTTTATTTTATATACTTTCCTGGCAATACCAGCGTTTGTAAATTAATGGTAATGGGTTTTGTGGATGGCAGGTAGAGTAGAGTGCATTACTTGATGGGCGAGCTAGAAGTTCGATTCGACTTGGTGTCTTGCACTAATGTAGTGTCGGAGAGAGAGAGAGAGAGAGAGAGAGAGAGAGAGAGAGAGAGAGAGAGAGAGAGAGGGGGGAAGAGAGAGAAAGAGAGAGAGAGAGAGAGGTTCAACGAACTTCTTTATAGACTATAGAATTGTATTGAGTAATTAAGTAATACTGATCACCGGCTGGATTTCGGCTACTAGCAAAGCTGACTGAAGGTTTTCCGAGGTTTTCCTCAGTCACAGGTGAATGGCATGATTGAGGTTCCTTCTAAACTATTCAAACACCCTAGTTGTACGAAGAGGATTACATCTGTTATTATTGATGAGTAATAGAATGTGGTAGGATGAGTGGATGACTTAGTAAATTTCAAAATGTCACGTTGAAAAGATATAATATCCGTCTAAATTACAAATTTTGAGATGGAGATCGGCTACTCATTGGGTATTGCGGTGACTGGTGCCCGCAACAAAACATCATTTTCGAGTCTGTACTCCTCAATTGTTATTGAATCTCTTTTATCTCAGACGTTTTCCTCTCAATTTTCCACACCCTTCTTCATTTTCTTTGCGACTAATTGTTCAACGACATTATTAGCTATACGTTTACACTCGCCGTCCCGATTAACCTCGTTGCGTGAATGAGACGCAACCCTCTACTCAACACCGAATAAAAACATCTATAATTGTGTGACTTAAAGTCGATTAATTCGTCAAAGGGACTTTTCAACGCCATAATTTGAACATCTTGTTTGACTAAAGCCGATGTACAATTTTAATGTCTCGAATTTATTATTCTAGTGTCTAACTACCGTACTGAAAAATTGTTCTACCACAGGCCACAGCTAAGTAATGAGATGATTCGTCAAACGGGTTTGTGCTAAGATTGGCAGCTTGCACGTTCCTACTGAACAATTTAGCCGTGGTTCTGGTTTGGTATTTTCGATAACCTGTCACGATTCTGAAAACCAATCACAACCGCCAAACAAAAACAATTGTTCGCAATTTGTAAAGTGTTTTCCCTGTTGGTTCCCGGTATGAAATCAAAAATCATATAACGTACTCATTGAACCCATCGGTATCTACGATATACATTGTATATCGAAACAAAGAGCTTATCCTGTTAGTCATATCGCGAATAAGTTGCCTCAGGGTAGTCTAATTCTAACCAACATTCTCTGCTTCATCGCCACTCGTACAATATATACCCAAAACAACGTGTATGTCTGGTATTTGCGCGTTCACTGTATTTAAAATGTTGACGTTTCTGGCAAATAGCATAGATTTCTTTACTTTGTTTTGTTTACTGTTTAGTCATAGATAGAATTTTTGAAACATCCCTTTGGTGATTTCATCCCTACTACTACAATTATATCATTACCACAATGACTACAATTTTCCAGCTATGTTAATCAGATCAGTAATTTTTGTGATATGTTACATAGATAGTTCTTGCAAATTTGCTTTTTTGTACTTTTACTCACTTTATGAGATAACCCATCAATAATTTCGTTTCTTTTATCTAAATAAGTGTTTTTATTATCTCCACTTTTTTATGATCGCCTGATAAGTGACTTTTCCAGTGGTAACCCGATAAGTGGCTAGTGATTGTCGAGCCTAGTCTGCGTTGAATGGTATGGGACCGCTTCGCTCGCATGGACGGATCGTGGGGCCTCGGGCAAGGCCGGGATTAGTAATTGACATCACGCGAAATTAGCTCCATATTGCCGGTAATTGTCGAAAAGTGTACCAAGGTCATTCTTCTCAGCTTCCTCATTCCAACTTTCGGAGGGGGGAGGGGGGCACGATTCAACCCGGCGCCTTGATTGATGGATGGGATAGCGTTTTGTCGGGCTACCGTCTGCATGGGCCCACTGTTCTGTAAGCTAATGTACTGCATGGTAACTTGGGCACGGATGTACGGTCTCCACTTGATTTGGAGCAATGCTTAGCTGCTATGGAATTGTTTTATTACATAATATTTTCCACAAGAATAACTAAAGTCTTGATCCAAATGATTCCAAAATCCAAATACAGGTTCATTTATTGAAATATATGTATGGTAGGCGAATGAAATTACGTGAGCACAGTCGGTAGTCTACTCTTGTAGGAAATGTAAAGCACCAACTTACAAAATATATCCAAATTCCAGAAGGACAAAGTAAAGGGGTTTGATATTTTAAATTTGTTTTTTGCAAGTTTAACCACGCTGTCCATATTATGTTGAAAAATACTGTCGACTGTGTCAAATTTGCTAAAGCAAATAGTTTTTATTGTGCACATTTCTCCTTGTTCATAAATCCCAAAATTGCGAACATTCCATCCAAAGAGGCGGAGGGAGGAGGGGATTTACTTTCAAACCCTCTTACCAAAAAACCTACACACTAACACTTGTAAACTAAGAAGCACCGCAATAAAATTCGTTGGCGGATTTATGCCATTTCTTTTCGCGCGCGTTTCGTGTTTTTTTCGTTTTACAACCATCCGCAAAAAACGTACGCTGCGGGTTGGTGTAGCAGCGCGCGGGCAAAAACTACGTCACGGCGTTGTGTGTGAATGTTTGGCCGCTCAGCTTCCCGCCACAGCAGCTGACGGGTGATGACGTCATCAATGTGTTGGCCTCCCTCGACAATCTGTGTCAACTAACAATGTTTACAGATATAGTCGCCTCGGCGTATAGTTGTCCCAAGATTACTTTACACCTGCTTTCGTCACATCCGGGGCAGTCGTAGCCAACCGGCGAACCGCCCGAGACACACCAGCGCCAAAACCGATCGCTGATTGGCTACGAACCAGTCGCCTGTGACGAAAGCATGTGTAAGGTAGTCTTGGGACAACTATATCAAGCAACGTGTTGTCGTCATAGCTGTTACATTCTCACAAGAGACGGTATCGCTACACGCGGTGAATTTGAACGTCATTTCCCGATATAGTCATCGTACAACATCTTCGGTAATGCTTCCGACACGGATGGGTGAGCCGCAGCCAACCAGCACCAGTGGCCGTGACTAATTCAAATACCTGCTCGGGTTGGCCGAGACCGTAAACACGTCATTGATTGATGACGAAAGCAATACCGAAGTTATTGTAAGACGACTTTACCTGCTTGTTATTGTTCCCTGCATGGAGTGCACTAGCCTGCGGTGATAATGCCTGCCAACAGATGCGCTGGTAGTATTTTAGTATCAGTAAAATACCGGAGACGGATAACGATATTTTGTTTATACGTCACTAGAATCTTATATAATCCATGACACCACCTTGCAAGATATTGTTTGTCGGTAATGTCACTGCGATAAACAGTTTTTTGTCATTGTTATAAAATATTATATGTTGTTGTGTTGCAACGTACAGTATTCGACAGCTAGGTTATCACATATTGCCGACGTCGTCATAAGAGGGAACAAAATAGGTTTGTAAGTCCAAAAATAGGGCCGACATGATTAAGAAAAGAAGAGAGTCAGAGACAGAAAAATAAAAATATACAAAAAACGAACGGAAATATAGAGGACTCAAAACTAACATAGATAGCGCTGCTAAGCAACCTCCTTTCAGCGCCATTGATGAAAAATAACAATAAAACAACAATGAAAATAGACAGCTAGACCACTCCTAATAGAAGTTTATTTTCTGGCCACCAGAATGCATCTAGTCTATTTTGAGTGCTCTATAAAAAAGTAAGCATCGCGACTAAGAATGAGCAATGAACATTTATGTTTCCGTAATTTTGAAAATTAATTTTATATGCCAAATCAAAGAATAAAATGTTCAAACAAAATCAAGTCTCCGATTTTTCCACTCGGTACTTATAAACTTGTTTTGCACTACTACACTACTAGAGACTATAAAATAGGGTGTATACAGTATACACTTTGCTTCTATTCAGTGTGTGTGATGATATATACGTGACTCCAACCAAATTGCTGAGCACATAAGCGCACACTTTCACGGCTCCCTCATCATAACCCAACAGATTCCCTACGAAGACATTGATTGATTTATCTATCCGAAACTATACTATTATTACAGGAAAACAGTTGCTTGTTCATTCAGTGTGTGTAAAGTCTCTCGCCTTTCACACGTGTGTGTATATAATTTACGTTGTTTTCGTCTGTCTTCGTGCTCAGTGTTCAGGTCGCACCTGTAATCTTGCTCCTCAACTCGCGAGGCCAATACACAACACACAGCCACGATGCTAAGTCGACATAAACACCACGGATCTACAGGTAATCACCCCGGAACACTACCATGTTATCTTCACATTATAGCCAACCCAGCTACATGCTTCCTAAATTATAAGCTACCGAAAAATCCGATCTGTTTGATCCCATGGAAGTTTGTTTGATAGGAGCCGAACGGACGTACAAAGGTTTCGTGGCACTTGCACTCACGTATAACATGTCGGATTGGAGGGTATTATGAACTCCTACAATGGCTGGCGTACGTTTTAAAATACCATAAGGATAAGTGAACCCCTTGTAGGATTATATATGTACTAAGATATGGAGACAAAAAATGAATTGGAAAATGGGACGGCTCAGTAGTCG
Organism: Isoperla grammatica; assembly: GCA_945910005.1. NCBI lineage: Eukaryota > Metazoa > Arthropoda > Insecta > Plecoptera > Perlodidae > Isoperla > Isoperla grammatica. Next base: position 15,598,877 of record OX246741.1, on the reverse strand, counting down.
AATGGTGGGGGGGTCATTTGCCCCTGAAGAACACGTACCCATACCACGGAAACTAAAAGCTTCCTATGTACTGTCTTTTAATATGGTCACTTGAGTGGCAAGAAGATTACTTGCAATGTGTTGCTACCACGCACTATTCACTATATTTCAATAATAAATGTTGGAAGTAGTCGATTGATATTAGGTTTGAATATAGGTTGTCGAAAAGAGCACAGCTCCAAATACCTAATATAAGGAGTGTCTGCCAATTGCCAACCCATATAAAAAATTACGAAATTCTTACTATAATAATAAAAACATAAAATAATTTAATAGAACCGGGAAAAGATAGTTTGGTAGTTGATCAAGAGCAAAGAGAGACTCGAGATATTTTTACACTAAGCCACAGATAAAGGATTAACTATATGCACTACCTAACACTCCGAATTTGTTATAGTAGGATTACTATGTACAGTGCGTGTATGTGTCATGCGACATATGTACAGAATTACAATTTTCCTTTCACTCATAAACTGTATGTATAGAAAACAAACTCATCTGTTCACATTGTTTCTTATACACATGCCTAAATACAAAAACATACAATTGACTTTCGAAACGACTGGATGACTTCGTTCACGAGCTAGCTGGAACTATTTTAAGACCGATGCTGCCGCTTAAGGTTTACTTTATCTCTGGGAATTGATCGAATGTTAATCGTAAATCCACCCGTTGTCAGGTCGGATCGGGGTTATAAAGGTTCCCGTCCTATCTGGTATTTCGTGCATAAATAAATAGCCTAACGTGTAGCGTTGATATGATACGGACGACTCTTCCACTTCTACATAACCATCCGACTAAAGATGTCATCAGTCCCTCACCTTTAGAATTCGGTGTAAAATAACTGAAAATTAAAGACCAACCATATTTTGTTGTTGATTTCATAAGTAAGTTCTTGAAAATATCCCATTGCCAGTCAAAAATATGTACATTAAATGCATTCTGGTGGCAAGTTAGCAAGCAGTTATTTGTATTGCTGCTTGGCCGATTGGTTCGTTAGAAACAGATTATCAATTTTCTTTGCCATTTCCCTTTAAAAAAATTGGTCACCATTTTAAATCCAAGAAGCTGGGTTTCACTATTCGTTATAACTGAATAGGATAAACATTATCTATAAATAAATAAATACATGTACATTTTCCTCCATTTACCAAGCAAATACATCCTTATGCCATAGACCGATAGAGGTGGCTCAGCGGTAAGACGCGAGACTCTAATTCGAGAGGTCGCCGGTTCGATTCCGGCCACCGGCAGTCCTGACTGAAGGTTTTTTCCGAGGGTTTCCTCAGTCGTAAAGGCGAATGCTGGGATTGAGTCATACTATCAGCCCTCGGACATTCCTTCCCAACTATCCAAACACCCTAATAACCTTGTTAGTCACCTGAAGAGGGGCACATCAGGTATAGCTGGTGTGCACCCTATAACGGGTATTCCTACGAAAAATTATTATTATGCCATAGAACTACAGCTTATAAGATGAATGTGTGGTTTGACATCAAGCCCATTCTATCACGTTGTTGAGCACCAAGTTTACGTCTTAGAGTCGTAATGCGTTATGCGTTGTTATGTGTGCGCTGAGCTGGTTATGCAAGCTCAAGAATGTTAGTGCCAGTAGGAACAGGGTAATAATAACAACATTAACTGCCAACAAGCCGACGCTCAGATGCTTGTTCGGACTTTATGGTAAATGATTATAGAACGTTACACATTCCTGCGAGTATTACGCGTGAATTATTAGTTTTATGCGTCCAATGACATTTTTTATTAAAACTTTTTTCAAAAGTTGGTAAAAAAAACCCTTACTTGTGTAGGTCCACCGTTGTATTATAATACACCTGTGTTACATAGTCTGGATTTTTGGGGGTCTGGGAGGGTGCGAGGGATGGAGAAATTTCAGAGCTTAGTAGTAGTAGAAGGTAAAGGTAAACATTGATTGATGAATAAGTGAGGTTTTGGTAAATGATCCAATTAATGTATTAATTGTAATTAAATTATTGGAGATAGCGTAATGTTGTGATCTTATAGACAAGAAGGGATTCATCTTCAAGGTTGGATTAAATCAAAGGTAATTTTGATTGTAGATGCACAATGTTTAGATTTGGTAAGTAGAACATGTAAAAGCGTGGGTGCCTTATGTGATCATTTCCGATATGAATAATTTGAAGTGAGGGATCCAGAATTGTTTTAGTAGTAAACAATAACTCTAATATTATACACATTGCACATACCTAAGCTGTATTGTAGGCACCAGTTATTCTTACGCTACCGTGTAATTGTAAAACGTACATAGACCTGTCAACAAACATATAAAGAAAGGAAATTGCTGTTTTAATATATTTTCTAGTACCCTTACCGGTGTTTATAAAGCCTTGGCGCTATTGCTTTGTCCTTCCTCGTATTATCCATGAACAAGACTGCTAAATCAGTTGTGTATTCCAATATTTCTCATTCACTCTCAGTATTTTATTAAATTATTTATTACCAAGTCCTGTGGTATGTTTGTGTCCTTAACGAACTATGGGAAACGAAACTGAAAAGCCAGAACAAATTCTTCTGAGCTGAAGAAAGCAAGATGGTCACATGTGTTCAAAGCAGAACCGCTGGTACTTGTTGATGGTGTTGTGAATGTGTGGATGTCAACTCTCCTACGTCTAGTAGGGCGGAGCCGACTCACCACGAATAAGTCGGGTATAATATATCTGTGATCCGGCGTCCGAGTAGTCCAGCTACAAACACAGTTGTCAGATGAGGCAGTTTATGTGTCGGATAGGTGATACCATGGATGATACCGGCAATGGACTAGGTATCGTAATAGCTTCAAAATAAGACGTGTATTTGAGCTAAGAATTGGCTATAAAGAAGACGTCGGTTAATTTATCTGCGGTTGGGCGGGATTAGGCCAGCCCAGAACACAGATGTCAGATGAGACTATTTATGGAGTTCATAAGAGGTCATAGAACACTTCAGAGGATCAAAGGATGCCTTAGGTAGAGATGCACTATAACGCATAATGATATATAATAATATATACGTTATGTGTGTTATTGTTTATTATTATTTCCACGCAGAAAAATTGCCTGTCAAATTTACAACTATTTTCAATAATATATAATGAAATAATTTAATTTAATCAATTCAATTAATTTATATTTAATTTAGTTATCAATAGAAGTGGAAGAAGATTACTTGACAGGGCTGGCAGTGGCAAGTCGATGTTCGCAAACTCTATATGCCCAGGATTATTAGCGACTACTGGCTAACCACCCCCTGACCCGATTTATTTTGGAAACAGGTGCATAAAATATATATACTATAATATTATAAAATAATACAAAAATGTGTTAGGTTTTGGTGGTTGGGGGGGGGGGAGGATCTGACCCCTCTGGTCACCTACACACATTGATTGGCTCCACCATTTTGTCTGTCTAAATTTTGTCATGTTGTCATGTTACAACCCTGTAACACGTTGACCTATGCACGACTGCATTAATGCATTCATCTAGGGGGGATGGGGGGGGGGTACCCCACTGTGTCACGAGTACATTGGGCGGCTCCACTTCTTACGTCAGTCTGTCTGTGTGAATTCTGTGTCACTGTCACCCTAGAGATAGAAATTGATCGTAGTACCATTGTTGTGGGGGGCGGATGCCCCACTGTGGCGGACCGGTCACGCACACGTATGTCTGTCCATCAGGGGGGGGGGGGGGAGGAGGGGGGTCGCACCACGGGGGGTGGGAAGACGGTCCGAAGATGTGTCGCCCGTCAGGAGAAAGGAAGACAGATGCACGGAGAAGCTCTGTGCGTGAGAGAGAGAACTTATCACTGCCTTCATGTATGCACTTCACTGAGCTTTGGGTGGAGATTCAAAAGTCAAATTATATTTAAGAAGCGTAGGGATGGAATGAGACCGTCTTCGGTTTGGGTATTGTGAGCGCGTCAAGCGTGTCATCGAGTAATAGGCTTCGGCTCGGGTGGGTGAATTATTATTATACCATATAAAACTAATTTCCCCCCCCCCCCCCCTCCCCCCACACACACTCTAGAAACACATACACGATCTAAGAACTGAACACTATGGACTATGGACATTACTTTATCACCAGGGGGGCTATTCCTGAAAGTTGACAGTACTCCCTTTAAATAATATCTACGTGGTAATCACTTGCTATTGGCTGATTGCTGTGGCGGACCGCGTGGAAAACACACAATCAGCCAATAGCAAGTGATATCTACGTGGTTATCACTTGCTATTGGCTGATTGCAGTGGCGGACCGCGTGGAAAACACTCAATCAGCCAATAGCAAGTGATATCTACGTGGCTATCACTTGCTATTGGCTGATTGCAGTGGCGGACCGCGTGGAAAACACTCAATCAGCCAATAGCAAGTGATATCTACGTGGTTATCACTTGCTATTGGCTGACTGTTGTGGCGGACCGCGTGGAAAACACTCAATCAGCCAATAGCAAGTAATATCTACGTAGTTATCACTTGCTATTGGCTGATTGCTCTGGCGGACTGTGTGGAAAACACTCAATCAGCCAATAGCAAGTGATAACCACGTAGACAGAGTATTGTCAACTTTCAGGAATAGCCCCCCAGAAGGCTATTAGAGCATCTGCATGGAGGCTCTGACTCGAAACTGTGGTTTTGATTCCCACAACGACTGGTCTGAAGTTTTTTCAAGGGTTTCTTGTCATAAAACCAATGTTAGAATTGATTCAGACTCATCTATCAAAATGCTCGAATCTCACAGCAGGCACTCCACAAAAGTGATCGAATTTATTTCTTTTGATATTTGTGTGCAGTGTGCACCAGTCAAACTATTGATCGATAGCGTCTCACATGCCCCAATATATTCTGGTTATGATTTTATAAGACCATAGTTTTAATTTTACAGCAGCTAAACTCTAACTTCATCCTTAGCTAGCTTTACCCTTACTGTACAGTGTACATCATCCTGTAATGACATTTCCGACAATCAAACAACACTTTTCATATTATATTTTTTAATAACAAAAATAATATTTATATAATATCTTATTATTAGTCTTTTAATGTGTATCATCTTTATTATATCATAGTATCGTTGCCACAATACGTACCGTATCACAATATCATCACCATCCAGTTATTTGGCACAGCACGAACTATTTCTGGGTATTGTTTCACTTTTAGATAGTTTGACAGAACCGCTATTTTGACACTGTTTTGATTCATGGATTCAATAGGCGTATTTCAGATATGATCTAGAGGGCCGTGATTACTTCTATCTAAGAATGGAGTTATATTTGGTACGAGAGTACTATTATAAATCCATGCTTGAAAGATCAATGACAACAATGCTCAACAATAACCACTAGTTTTCAGATATTATGTTAATGCACATTTTTCACTGTTGTGCATTGTTGGCATTGAAGATCTAGAGGGCCGTGCTTAATTCTATCGAAGGTTCCTAAACCAATTCTAGAAAAGGTATAATATTCTTTTGAGAAATTAATGATTTGTGTTTTTTTAACTCGAGCTAACCGAAACTTGTGAACACCGTATTCTAATTACAAGTATGACTGTGGTGTGACCAGTGTGAACCCCGTATGAACTTGAACGCAGCGAGGCGAGGGAGTAGGTTTACTGCATCCATCATGACGTCATTACGACATCACACTTATTTGCAATCACCGCTGTTATGTGGTGTGAGTGTAATGAGCAGGAAATAATTATCAATTCAGGTAGAGTAGCGGCCAGGGTCAATGGTCATGCAACAGGTCGCTTATTGGTGGAAGGACGGACGGACAGACGGACACGCGGTTTACGGTCGTGCTAAATCACTTTGGTTTTATTTTTATTGAACATTAGTTTCTCAATCGCGTTGATGATGTTTTTTTTTAAAATGTTTTTTAAAAAAGATTTTCAGAACATGGTTGAAATTGCATATTTTTTTCTCTCAATTTCATCACATTTCACAGGATTATATCTTATTTTTGTTGCATTACAATTACATTACATACAAACTCGGTGAAAATTGGTGCTAACAAATTGTACGGACATAAATACAAGTAGGCCTACTTCCATGGTTTTATCTTATTCACTACAGCCCTACTTTGAACTATAGCTCAAATTAATCCCTGTTCATATTTTCTTCAAGATAAACTTTGGATTAGCCTATATGTACATTTGCGGCCCACTATTATGTAAATATATTTGTATAACCATATTAACTTTTTCTAATATTATATAGCGTTTTAAATACATGTACCTAAAAAAAAAGTTCGGTTTTGATGTTGGCGCTTGGTTCTAGTATTGCGCCAACTCCTCATTTTTGCGGCCTATGCGCGCGCAACTCGTTTGAGCGAGTGGAACGTGTCATCACCAGTCGGGGACCACCACTGCCTTGTCTATTTACGTTCAAGCACGTGAATTAATTGACCATTTTACCTTCGCCGAGGAGGAATATTTACTGCGTTTTGTTATAAGCTGCTTCTAATCGATAAATAATCCACACGATTACTGAGGTCAAAGAATGCAACGATCGCCACGTGTTGTGCATATAAACTCTGTCCATTACGCAGCTTGGTGTTTATTCAAGACAAACAACTGTCGTGTGGTTGATGATGGCATATTTAGATCGCCAGTTGTAGGCGGTGTCTTTAGTGATGTCAAGTTACGTGGTTCGCAGTTGTAGGCGGTGTCTTTGGTGCTGTCACATTACGTGGTTCGCAGTTGTAGGAGGTGTCTTTGGTGCTGTCAAGTTACGTGGTTCGCAGTTGTAGGTGGTGTCTTTAGTGATGTCAAGTTACGTGGTGCGCAGTTGTAGGTAGAATGTTTAGTGCTCTCTTATTATTTAGCTCGAAGTTGTAATCGCTGTCAAATTAAATACATTTTGCAGCCTTTTCTTTGGTGCAGTCTTTATTGGCTCACAAATTTAAGCAAGGCATTTGGTATTCATGAAAACTGATTTACCAATGCCATCTTTGTCTGAATATTATATGACGATTATGTCTGTAGTTCGATAAAACATTAAATTGTTGTTATTGGACAAGAAAAAATATTATAGAAATCTGATTGTACATTATTCGGAGTCTATATTTAAAACCTGAACGTATAGTTTTAGCAACAGAAAGTCTTTATGAAATTAAATGAATGTTTGTGTTTATTTGGAATGTTTTCTCATATCGCACATCTTAGCTATTGTACAGTAATCTTTGGTGTTACCAATCCTAGGGTGTAGTTTTCATTGTCAAGATTGCCTCGCAACATAGTTCAATCTCACGCAGTAAAATGTATAAAGTGACGCTAAAATCCTGACAAAACACACGTACGCACACAAGATTTCCAACCTTACTATACTACAAAGAGCAAAGACTCTTATCGTTATTCAAAACCCCTTTCCGCTTTGCCCCCCAATTTGAATTTCCGGTCTATCTTGAAATCGTACCCATGCATCATTGAGCACCAATGAGATCGCCTAAAAGACTTCTATACCCTCTTTTATTAATTCTCGAGTTTTGAATACCGGCATGCATGAACAATCTGCATAGTTGCATTCTAACAATATACCGGATACGTCCTTATGTTACAGATAATTGACTTGAAATATTTTAACTCACTCTTTGTTTTCAATGGTTACAAGGTATGTCGGATTGTGTTTCTACGGCATAACTTGAACAAAAGATACGCAGCCAGGTATCCCACTCAGTTTATTAATTCCAAGCGAACATATTTTCAATTCCAAACCAATGACTACAGCATTTGTTTTTAGAGTTTTACCTTTGAGAAGATAATGCGCAAAGGTGCAAATACTAACAGTGTTCATAGTGATTAAAATGTTTTCTCCATTCATTAACACGCTGAACGTGAAAAATAAACGTATATAAACAAATCGATTAACGTTTACTATAGTTAGTGTTGTGGCAGTGGTCGTAATCGAGTAGGGGTATAGATGATATACGCTCTAGATATCTTCATATCCCTATCATAGCATCGAAATATAAGACATCATCATTTGTAATACTAATACATTATTATTTAGTGTCATAATAACTGGCATACAATCTTGCATGTTTGTATAGGGTACCCTAGTGAGTAAATTATTGGAACGTTCTACCACCAAAATATTAGTATTTCGCCTCTACGTAAATTAAAACTAAAACTACAAACATTTAATTTTCTCCAACAAATTCTTAATCGTTAATTCAATCGGACATATAGGAGAGTACTCTCACTACGATAGCGTTACTATGATCACCACGTGGATAGCCACGTAGATAGCCACGTGGCTTGTAACACACATCAGGAAGCCTCATCTCGTGGTGTATCGGGCAGACGATACTTAGCAATGTCACGGCAAAGCTACGCTAATTTGCTAACAGCATTGATTACGATTGAAGAGTAACGGGTTTACAGCGGCACACCACACCACGCGGGAGCGGCTATTGTCCGACAACAGTTAGTTTAATTGTCCGGCAGGTATGATTACGAACCTTTAATTAAACAGTACACGTTATGAGACTACTAAAAAGCGTGACGTTTATGGATGGAGCAAAAAGAAAACGAATCTATAATTTGGGAAGTTGTTCGGTTCGTGACATGAATTGGCGGCATAACTTTAGCAAGATATTGTATATAGTAAAAGTAATTAATCATGTTGTTTAGTATTAAAGGTGTTCGTATCCTGAAATTAAATCAGAAAGTTTGAAAAAATAGGATCGCCGGTCAACGTCAGCTATGATCCTGTATTTTATTTCTCCTTTTCTTACACTGTCAATTATTACTGTAACGACCACAGAGATATACAAATTTGAGTAATCTCAAAAGTAAACACTTGGCTGACAAGCCTGACATATGTACATTTTTAATTCAATATTATAATATATCTTACTACAGCTATCTAAGAAGTAAATAGTTTTGTTTTAAAGTGTTGCGTATTGGTCCCGAAACATTTATTTTACCAATTTGAGCACCTGTTGCAAATAATAAAGCCCATTCGATATGGCTGGACTTTGGAGTAACTTAATAATTTTTAAAGAGGACATGTCGTGGGAAAAGTACAGATTGTCATTCCAGCCCTTTAAACTGTCCTCAGTCCAAGCATTTGGGACCGGTGTCGGTAGTCGAACCGGCAATCTCGTAAATGAGCCTCGTATAGGCCATGGCTTCAACATCCAGTATAGTCCACGCAAAGATTGAGCAACTAGGGTGTGCCGCGTCGTACCATCGCAAGTCATACAAGCTCATGATCTATTAGTATCATAAGTTATACTTTCCCAACCTTCGTGATGTGATTCTATTTAGTCTGCTGGCTGGAGACTGAATGACACATCAACTTCTCTAATGCAGGCCACAGAGCATAGAAACAAACATCTCTATAATAACTCTGTCTCAGCCATTCATGCCATATATCATTGCACAATGACCACATTTTTGCCGCGAATGAGGTTTTGATTCGGAACGGCCAGATGAAATGCAAATTGAAGTGTATATTGTTTTGACTGGCGCAAAAGTATCCACATTTTTAAAAGTACGAATTTCTGTATCATCCAGTATCCTAATACTTGAATACAAAACCAAGGTTCACATTATGTTTGTTTTGTTTCAATGAATTTTGCCGTTCGTGGTCGCTCATCTGGTTGGGGCGCGGCCTTTACATAGACGTGGGTTCGAATCCTGCATAAGACTTTTTTTTTTTTTACTTTTTCCAATTGTCCTTGTTCATCTACCATCCCTCATCGTCTCGAATATAATGATTGCAATAGATGATTTTCAGTATTGATCTAGAGGACCGTATTAGCTCAAAAGAAACAAGAATCATCATAATTCATCATGAATTGAATGAATAAAAACGTAAATTTTTCCGTTTATACAATTTGTGATAGTCTATCATTCGAACAACTTTATTTTCACCAACTCACTTTTGTGACTATACCAACCGAATAGCACCTTACATGAGACGCGAACTCACGTTAAATACAAACAATTCCGTTTCGCGATTCCCCATACCTCTACGCATATCCACAAAACTAACCACCTTTTTTTATATTTCTTTTTTTGTTGCACTGATCGAAGTAAGTAGTGATGGTTACAAACTATAGAAGATTTGTGTGGTCACACAAAAACAACATGCAGTTTTTTATTTTTTTATGTTTCAAATTCGCTCGGAGATATGAACGCTGGAGTCTCGCGCAACTCAGTAGTCATCGGTATTTCTCGACAATCCCGAGAAACTCTTTGTGTTTGTCGTGTTGGCATTTGCATGTGTGACGTCACATCTCTCGTCAGCTGGTGCCTTGCGGTCTCACCGTTCGGTACATCTTCTTGGTATTCTGTCCGAGTTGAGGAGGATAATAATCAATAATTAGTCGGCTAATAGTTTAAACGAGCGCGGTTGTAATTGCTGTCCAGTCCGTCGCAGTCGAGTGGCTGATTGACGATCGCTTCAATTGCAGCTAATGTTTGTTGGACGGACAGTTGCATATATCAGTACGGGAACTGTAGTTGCTCTGGATCTGTCCAAGCTGAGGAGATAAGAAACTATTACATACAAGTGCCATTTTTATCAACAGCGCCGTAGTTACAACATTGAAACGTATGGTATGGATTGCAAAATGAAACTAGTAGAAAAGTGATGAAGGATAGATAGATAGTGTGCATACTGCATACGGTTACGGATAGTATACATAGACTAAAGAGAGCTTCGAATTACACACCTAAAACTATAAGGAGTGTGAAAAGTATGAATGGAATATTATTTTAATGGGTGTATGTGTATTGAAAAAGAGAGGAATTTCAGTCAGAATGTTGTAGATGCTTCTATACCCATGTGACCAAAGATACTAACCGTATTAGTTTATTCGTGAAGGAGTTGTTGTGAAAGGGAGGAGATACATAAAAAACGAGCAAAATTACCGTTTTTTAAGTAATATTTCCAAAACATTACATACAAACACCAATGATGCCGTCCATTTGGTTCCATAAACATTAATACCACAAAATTACCGTTTTTAAGTAATATTTCCAAAACATTACATACAAACACCAATGATGACGTCCATTTGGTTCCATAAACATTAATACCACAAAATTACTGTTTTTAAGTAATATTTCCAAAACATTACATACAAACACCAATGATGCCGTCCATTTGGTTCCATAAACACTAATACCGTGAGCAGTCAAGTAGTAATTTTTCAATTACCTTGAAGTTTGAAGTAAGATAATTACAAAATAAGAAACCTACTGAATAGTGATTACAAAATTATAAATAATGTTCATAATGTCCTTCAGTGCTTACGAAACTGAATTGATACCATCATTCACTTTTTCGATGTCGTGGATTATTCTTGAGATTGACTGAAATTTGAAAATGGTGTGTTTTGTGTGTGTGGGGGGGGGGGGGGGGCTTTATGCTCATCGGAACTACCTTCAACATATATCAGTACAACAATGTCCCAAAGGTGGCGTATGGTAAACATGTTTGCCTTCTGCTGGTATGTTTTAAACGTTTGTGGAGGGCAATGGTTTTTTGAAATGCAAATACACATCTGATAACATTGGCAGTCAAGAAGTTGTTAAAACCTTTTCGCATAGGATAATTCAAACTGGTTTTGTGGTATTCCAAGGTTGGTACATTAAAGTATGAAAATAACGTTATTATTACAGTGTATAATTTTGTGGCCCACTGGAGCTTCCCACTACGTTAAACAATTCCAAATCAATGGCATATATGTACAAATATGGTTTGGAGATAATAATGACCAAGGCCACTACTTATAAAGCTGGCAAATTTCTGTTTGTAGCTTTTCTACCAGACTATGTAGACTCTTCTGAGATTTATGGAAAGCAGGTAGGTCTATAATCAACGAGTGCTTTTATGGAATAAAAGATTATACGATAGAACAAACTATGCAAAGGAAAGTATAGTATTTTCACTCAAGTATTAACCTTATACGTATTCAGCGCTTTTCAGCAACTTAATCTAATATACCCTATACTGATGTTTGTTGGTGAAACAGTAAACAATCAATTTGGCGTAGGAGGTTAATCGAACACCTTTCCCAACTCAATGATAATCACATTTCCGGAAAGGGAAAGGTGGGGATTCTGGGTGCGAAGTTACATTGGGCTGGTAAGCCATGTAGGTTTTCCCAGTAGATGTAAGCTTATATGTTATTGCAAATTCAATGTTGACAATATATTGGCAATGGAGGTAGTTTAGGTAATGTAGTGACTTTCACGTATATATTCAATGCAACTGTAATAATAATATACCGACGTCAGTTCATAACAGACTGAACGATTCATGTTATTAGCTAAAACTAAAAAACATAAAAAAAAACTCACTCATTCACTCACATTTACACATAAACGTCTACTAAAGTGACAACCTTCTTTTTGCCACTATCTCTATATCGATCATGCACAACAACGTATTTCCAACGTATTTCTTTATCCCATTTTGATTGAATTATTGGACACTGGACACTCGCGACCATATTAAAGTACATAATTCAACTCGACGGAAGCGGCACAAATTGGTAATTTTCTGCAATCCGTTTCGCCTGTTATTTTTACAATGGTTGGCGGTTTCTTCTTACTACGGCTACGAATGTACTTCAGTCCAGCCCAGGTGTGTAAAGACGGGGTAACCAATATCTTGCGATTGGTGCGCCTAAAGCGAGACTCGAATTAGCATAACCGCAGACAATGCCCGGCCGCGCTTTGTTTGTCAGCGTGTGTTTGAATGTTGCAGTTCTTTCTTTTGCCAAGAGTATATATATGTGTGTGATGCAAAACACCATTTAAATGAGCGCCATAGAAACACACGATAATATTAGTGTGTGTGTGTTGTGTACATATGTGCAAATAACCCCTGGGCTATTCTGACTGACCACCTGATAAAACAAAACTTCAACATTCGTAGGAACAACTCTGTGGCAATTCGGCCACCTTTGAACTGACAAGACAGATACAAAATATACATTTTCTTGTTGTTGTTTTTTCTAATTATCTTCTGTAATAATGTTAGCATAAAACAAAAGTCATTTGCCGACGGGTTGAACTGTACTTGATTCTTGTAAGCACCAACATATTATATTTAACTGTTGTAATGTAGTGTTCTATTATTTGTGTACACAAACATCAATACGTTTACATACGCTTACATGGTAGGAATGAGGTTGGGATTGTGTTGAAGTAGAATTGAACTCAATTTCTATCTTGTGTTTACTTGTCATAGGATTTCGTCCTTGGTCACTTATACTAGAGCTGTCGGTCCCTCGGTGTCTGTTTTCGGGTACCTAGGCTGTTAATTACAGGACCCAGGATTTGGCATTTTAATGCCAGCCGTGTTCGATTCTGTTCAAATGATTGGATTCCATCCTACTTTCTACTCGCTCCCGCATTTTGTGGTAGTGGTGGATCGAACGAATCTGAACCTCTTCGGCAAGTGTTTAGCATTGGTGCATACCAGACCGATTTAGGGGTATCGAACCCCGTTGAGTCCAAATTTGCCGGTGCCATCTTCAATTTAGTTCCATTAGCTCGTTATATGGTCCGTCCGTCAATATTCTTGCATCTGTTCGTACATTCTCGCATTTATTCTTATACTTTTCAAGCTAATTATTTTCTTTATCATTTTTCTGTATGATTTAATAATGTTTCGTGTTTGTATTATAAACAATTATGTCTTGTCTGCACATACATAAGGAATTGAAATATGGGAGTCTTATATATTAATATGTATAATTAATTGTTTTGTTGTTGTTTTATTGGGCGTGTCGTGTTACAATTTATGTAATAGACTAATTGAACAGCGGGTGATTCGTTAAGTGTGGGTGATGAGGAAGAGGGGGGGGGAGGGCTTTGTTTACTACCGTTCAAAATTACGAGGCAAACGACTTTACTCCTCGCCTGATTTTAACCAGAAAATGATCAGACTGGTAGCAAGCAGAACTAATATTTAATAAGCTGTAAAATGCTTTGAAGTTATGTTCCACGGATGATGCTTATGGAAAGGCGTGTAGCTGTAGTGTTGACTGAGTTAAAAGATCCTATTTAACATTGAATAAATAAAATAATTAAAATAAATTTACATTTAGAGTCTACCCACTCAGTAACTAAACTGATTTGCAGTGGGGGACTTTAATTTTAAAGTGACTAAACCAACCCTGTAGGCTTCGAACACCATCGACGAGTGAGCGATAACCAATCAAAGATCTATATTTCAAATATGAAACATATGAATCAGTGATTGGACAGTGCGAACACCTGCGGACAAATGCCAGAATCAACAAGGCCGATTCAGAACAACTTTGAATTTATTGAGTGCTTCATTGCTAGGACGGCTCCAAAGTCACAGTTTACTTATTCCTAAGCCAAGAAGTAATGGAATTGAATCCATATTAGAAGTTAAAAAACTTCTGCCTGAAGCGGGATTTGAACCCGGGACCTTCTGCATTGGAAGCAGAGATGCTAACCACTGGACAGCCTTATTTTATTGATGAGGCGCCATAAGAAACAGTTTACACAATTATTCTTAACATAAAAAATTGATATTTTCATATACCTGCCATTAAAAGATGTGTTATACCTTTCTGAATAAAGTCAACCTGATAAGCTCATTTTGTTACATGAATTTGTGACATGAACCATTAAACCCTCATACCATATTTTAACATATTTATTTTGTCTTTTTCAGGTGGTTCCGGAACGCATTGTAAGTTTCAAAGTCAAATTGACTCTTATCTACGTCGAACTTCAAATTTGTGAATGAACGACGTTGAATCAGCAAGTCGTGTTAAGGTAACATTTGTTACATTATTCTAGGATTGATTTTAAAATTATCTTATATCGAAATATTGCAAACAAATAGTGGAATATAGCCAAGAAAAATAATGTCTAGGTCCTTTTCCTGCTCATTTTCATGTTTCAAAACATTCAAGGTCAATGTGAAATATATAAAAAGTAAACCAAGGTCAAGTACGTCGTAAAAATAAAAAATAAAAAACAAAAAATTAATTGTGGGTAAAAATGACCTTTGATATAACTTATCTAAACTTTAAATTTCAATTGTTTTAAGTTGTATTTCTCGAACATTTAGGGGACCGTGTGAGAAAAAAGAATAGGATGTAGATAATTTTTAAAATTGTTTTTCGTGTTATCAGTTCAGAATCTGCCAAGCATTATTTTCCTCCAACAATTAATGAGAGGCAGAAAAGCTGTCCGCGGTTCGTGAAACCGCTTCTCAATCTGCTTCGTGCAGTGGTGATGCATACGCTGTAGTCATTGATGATATTAAGGCATGATCTCACCATGCCCCTTGCCTCAATCAATACATAACTGGAAACTGCGCACACAAACAAACCCAAGATCCGGCAATTACCTCGAGGAGGTTTGGTAAACCTCAAACGCACATAATCGCATTGCACTTTTTCGTGCGTTTCGATCGTCATTCAAAACATGAAAAGTTTGGATTTCAATGCTATACCGATTTTATTGGTTACGATTCAATCTTGTCACGTTCTGATTTAAAATTGATCAACTTTCATACACATTTAAAAAAAAAAAAATTGAATTTTTAAATATTGAATTTGAATTTAAATTTTAAAATTTTAATTGATGCGACGACTTGAACTGAGAGTTCGACGAGTGGTTATCTATGGACTTTGATTAGGACCGACAACGTAGGATGTGTAGAACTCACGTAGGACCGACTATGTAGGACCATTGACGTGTAGGACCGTGACGTAGGACTTCAGAGTAGGACCTAACCGACGCCGTAGGACGCCGCAAATCTCACGTAGGACCGTCATGCACCATATAGAGAAATCGTCTTCATCTCCACGAGTGTATAGTGGATGTGGATATATCGTAGTCTCGGTGATGCAACGCGTTGACTGCCGAGTGACCTCGAATGAAATCCTCAGTCGTTAGTTAATATTCCTGGTGTGTCTCTTGCAGTAGGCAATAGAGGCATGCAATCACATACCGGCACACAGTAAGCGGATCTGCGAGTACTTTCTATATACGCACAGCCATCGTGCAAACACCTCTACTACACTGTAGGCCTACACACACAGATGTTGGCAAAACTCGTGGTGTTTTGCAAGGTTGATCTGGCGAAGTGGTCGAAATTATATTGTTTTTTTTTATTAAACGGCAGTTTTTTAATTATGATATAATTTTTATTATTGTATCATTGTACACCTGTTCGTTGTTTGTTTATACAATGCAAAATCATGCACATAATATTATCAACAAGCTGCAACGTAAACATAAACATATTGTCTTTGTCACTCAGAGTAGTTTATCCTCTTATGCGGTAAGCGTACAAGTAACGGTAATATTTCAATAAAGCGCACAACAAATTTACAAAAAAAGTGATAAAAATGATCTTATAACAAAACATGAATTAATTTTTGATACTGGACCAGAGCTAGCGCACGGTACGCATGGGTAAGGCGAGTTATTACGCTCAAGTTTTGGGTGGTGGTGCTGTGGTGTAAAATGAGGGGTAGTGACGTTTATACTTGAGGTCACAGATTGTTACGTTCTTCCTTGGCACTATATTGATGTTTCCATATTGGAGTACCTTCCGTATTGGCAACAAGTCCTCACGTTTCGTGCTCACATCACATTCTTGCGATTGATTCGCCGATTGATCCTCAACGTCACAATTCCCCAGCTGATGATGATGACATCCACGATAACATTCTAACTTCACCACAATCGCAACTGTCAACGTCATTTCCTTTCATTTCCCTACGCTCGTATACGTGTTTCTCAATCCCCATTCAGTCTTGTCATGCGTGGACCGGTTGGTTGTCCATGCGGCATGCGTGACCCTTCACCTTGCTATACGCATTGCGTTTACTTGCGTGTCAGGTACGTTGAGAGGTATCTACGCACACAATGAGCGCGTGGACGTAGGTGATGAACGCTGCGGTTGTAGCCCAGTCTGGTTTGTTATCGTTGGGATTCTTTGACGATCTATCATTTCACTAAGTTTGGTGTGACTAACACTTCTGTTAAGTGTTAATATAGGATTTATCCGCATTGCTTTCTGCCTCCTTTCAGCACCAGGCACATGTACTTGTAGTGTTTATACATTATGTAATGCAATGTACTCTGATGTTGAAAAATAAATAATAATAATAATAACTGAGAACTGACAATTTTGTAATTATGTTGTTTGTTACTGTTCACTATTGTAAAACATTTGAATAGGATTATTTAATAAATTAATAAATTCAATAAAAGTCTGCTCCGACTATTAGCGGTAGGATTAACAAGCACTAACGTTACATTGTCCTGTGTTAATTGGAATCAATTCCAGACTATCAAAACCAGACTATGGAACTATCAATACCAGCGCATTCAGAATGACCATGGGCCGTTTTTCGATCTCAAACACCGCCTTCACCTACTAGGGAAGAGAATCGAACCCATGACCTCTCAAACTGATGTCTGAAGTACAAGACAATCACCGAGCACCCTCACGACGCACAGCGCATGCGTTGTACAGAGCCAGAATACCAAACAGCCGAACGTGGATTCACTACTAACGACCATGTCGGGACTATCTTGATTTGATGAGTGCTTTGTTCTCGAACCTGGCTCCGGTTTTTATCGTATCGATTTCTTGCGTGGTCACTTATCAATGATCGATCGATCGTTCATAACCTGCTGCCGAGAGTCCTTGGACGCCGTTGACGCCGATGCCGCTCCCGCTACTGTTGCCCGTGCGTCGAACTCTCCGCGACCAGTGATCAATGAAACTCGGGGCGGCTGCGGCACACGTACTATATCGGTCAAAATGGGGGGTGGGGGGTATTATAATGATCCGTCTGAGACAAACTTAATCATCCAAGCCAAAAGCAATCCACTAAAATAGCAATATCATATTCTTTATCATAGTAGTTATTAATTACGGTGACATGCGCTATTTTAAGTGTTAAAATTATGTGGGAGGGCTAAGATTATACCATTTCAATAAAAAATCAACGATTGAAAACATTTCCGTAACTATATAGTTTATCTACTTGCAACTTCTGGCCTTGTTAGCTAAGGAATTCTCATAATGAGTTTATGCTACAGAAACAATTATTGTACTGTAATTGTATTAATATCAGTGAAAATCGTACGGGGTGCAAAGATTTGAAGAAATCACTTTAAATTTTAAAATAAGTTTAGGTGCTAAGAATGCTTAGAGAAATAAAATAAAACTAGTAATCAAACATATATTTCCATCATATTTATTTCAAAAAATTATAACGAAATGTTGATCGTTATTAACGTTCACTCTGTCAAAATGTTCACGTTCACTCTGTTAGCAATGTTGATAGGTGGTTCCAGCTTCTAGTGTATCCCCAACATGCGTAATAGTGCGCCTGCACACGACACGACGCGCCACGAGGCGTGAGGGTGTTGTGTGAGAGTAGGTGTCACCCGACTCAAGCCAGTGAGGTAGGGCGTGTGCCACACCGCCCACCCCCCATTCAACACCGGAGTACCTGAACGCACAAGAAGAATGGAACAATCAGAAACTCGTATTCTGGCGCTTTTCAAGTTTAACTAAACTCACCTGGCTTATTTGATTTGAAAGGACTTTGTGAGCGGCGAGAGGACTAGATTTTCTTTTTCGTTTTCATTTTTTTGTGCGTTGGGATCATTGTATGTAAGAGATTATATTCATTCAATGAATCTAATAGAGATATGGGTGATGTGAGACGATTTATGACGTTTTTATTGAAAAGGGAAGATAAGAGGGAAGGGAAGAAAAGGGAAGACCACTTACAAATTTCCAATTGATAGTGGTTATGAGTCAATCATTTTGAGATCAAAAACGATAATATTTGTACTTTTCTTGGGTTTGTTTGATAGTAAATCACGTATTAGTGTCGTTGTTAATTTTTGTAGCAGCGATTTACTTTAATTTCGTTGATAAAATTATCGTGCGCAATTTGACAAATTAAGAAGACCTTGGCTGGTAATACTATAGTGTTGTTTACATTGCGAGGAAAACTTATTTTGGCAAAATGTGTGTTGAAAACAGTACTATTCTACCTGTATTCTGTGTGCACTAATGTTTGAGATAGAACGAACATAATTGTACGATAAGTGTTCGGGCTCCTAAAAATAATTCACATACAAATTCTATACCATACTTCACCGAGGATTGCGGGCATTTCTTACAACTTTTCGATTTGAAACGTCACAAACAAAAAACTGCAAAATTAAGTTATGACTAATGAAAGTATGGGAGGGTTTAAGTTATTCATATTTCAAGTCACGAAGAAGCAATGAGAAAATATCCGAGGGAAAAGTGGAAGGGAAAATCAGTGGAAGCAGACAACAATTGTAATACGATGATCAAGGCAGTGATCAAGGTTATATTGTTATGTACCGAATTCACGCGCCGACCCGCCCTTGTCCCCACCACCCTCGTACGGGACTCGAACCCATGTTCAGGTCGGCTGTCACAAGGTTTCACTGGGGACGTAACCCTCTCTTGACGTACGTGAACTCGTACATTTGGGATCGTTGCTATGTCTGAGGAAGGCCGGGAGACAAGGAACTTAAATCAACAGTCCTGGGTTCAAACATCGAGGAACCGTACATTTATTATGTTACACAATAGACAATAGACATTCATCCTACCGTGGCAAAAACGTGGCGTACCGATCTTTATCTATCTCCCTCTAATCTACTACTCAGGAGTCACACTACCTTGGTTGGCTTTCGCCCCGTCCGTTCGTCCCTCGTGACTCCTTGGTTCGTTCCTCGGGGATAGTCCTTGTGCCCCATGGCACCGCCGGTCGCTCTTGCCCGTCCTATCTTCATGCGCTTACATGTGCGTCCATCCTCAACGGCTCCTCCAACCGGTCTCCCCCCCGAGACTCTCCAGACTCACCACTTTTAATCCACCTCGACCGTATCACGTCACCTTCCCCCCCTTTACCCCTTCTTTGGCTTGTGCTAGCTGCTCATGACTATAATCACTCATCAACCTACATGGTTCGACCCCCCACTCAAGCCAAAATGCAAGAGTGGGGCTCAGACCAAACTCCTCACAACAATCCACCTGGGCCTCCCAAAACCCCTGACACGGCAAAGTTACCAAATTACTTGTATGACCATTATGCTGTGTCAGTATTCTTATGTTAGTATTGTTGCCCTAGATTGATGATTACACAATAGCCAGCTCAGCACCTACCTGATTGTGATCAAAACAGAGTGTTGTTTACCCATGTCACAATCAAGTAGAATAAAACACGACAGTGAAGGAATCCAGTGTGAAAATGAATAAACTTCCATTTTCACACTACATCCCCCCGCTTAAACATCCATCGTCTCTGATGGTGTCATGTCTTACCGCCAAAAAGGTACAAAGAACAAAGGGGAGTAGGAAGAAGGACCAGAATTAAACTCAAGCTGCCCCTCCCCCTATACTCTGGATAATCCAAAACGGTGGTAGGTGCATAACACGGTCGGCGAGAAGGTACTGAGATAACGACGAGCGAACGGACGGTACGTGTCACCCCCAACCTCCAAAACGTAACTCCACGCCCTTGCCACTGATACATGCTAAAAGGAAGCTAAAGAGACATGATCTTAAAAAAAAACCTGTTTAGGCTCCTGAAAAACCCGAAAACAATGGGTATCGACCTAGAGACCATGCTCTGCAACAATAACCAGACTTAAACTTTAAAACAGTAACAAACAAACAATCCGTATAGACTTAAACCATTTCCAAACAAATTACAATAAATTAAATGAATTAAAATTTCAAAGATTCAAAAAATTTTTAAAACCATTTCAAAACAACACAAACGACAAGAAAGTAAATAAAGTAAAATTTCAAAAATTCTACGGTTCCTCTTCATACAATGTGGACTTCGGAAACGAACAATTCTTCGCTCCGAAGACATTTCACCTTCGACCTGCTGACGGCAGTGCCAACCACCCAGGTCAACAGATCGTCGGTCGAACACAGATCGGCGATGCAAAACCAACTGGAACATAAAACAAAACACCAGCAGAATTGCATCCCGCTACTGCATCCCTCGGTTACACCATACTGTGCAACCAAAGCGGTTTCACTATTGTTGTCTTACGTCACACTGAACAGCTACTTGAGGGAGCGACCTTGACTGCGCGACACATATAAACAATTACAATACGCCACAGACAAGACCGCTCCGAGCAGCACTGCAGATATTATTGCGTCATGACACCAGACGTCAGCACATAGTGAAACCAGGCCTCCCTCCCTGCTCCCTCTCTCTACGAATTACTAATTACGGTGCATAGACAAAAAAAACAGTGGAATCCACGCATCAAATGCTGATTCCCACCAGCCACCTAAAGAGACAATCACAACCACTAAGAATACCCGACTCTTGCTTAGCAGGAAACTACACACATAAGAAAATGCTCATAGCAATTATCAAATTGCGTCAACGTCGGAATCCGCAAACTCAACTTTGTTAAGCAATCAAATTTACTACACTTGATCGAGGCCTCGATCAAGTGTGGCAAACTCCGAAATGTCCAACAAACCTAAAGCTAAATTAGCCTATACCTTAACCTAAAGTCAATACACAGTGTACAAATAAACCTAGTTTCAGAAAAAAAAACGACTGGGATCCCAACAATCCCAACAATGTAGTTGAAGACTATAACGCGAACATAACTTAGATATAGCCTAACCCACTATGGACATTCCGACAGAAATAAATCACACTTACGAAAGTCGAGTCCTACGAAAAACAACGTCAAACACAACAGATAGCAATGCCAGATCTAACCGTGCACAGGGTATACTGCTGCCGTGTCAGAGTGGATGCCGCCTACGCGCGGACCTGGCTATATCGCAGTCGCATCATCAGCCAGCGGTCCAGCGTCCGCGCGCGGTACGACTAAGCTCGCGTCAGGCCTCGAACCAAAGACAATGCAACACAGGCCCAACCGAGCACTAGCCACCCCCCCAAACCGACAATAACACCCCACTAGGGTAAAAGTGGACCTCGTATCGTCCCGAGCCGCATAAAATGACTGCAATAAACTCAATGATTCCTGGCCGCCTATAGCGACCAACCCGCCCGAGCTCACGAAATCCGAGCTACCAGGGCAGTCAAAATATCTAGCCCCCCCTTTACCCATTGCGAAAGGGGGCTACACAAGTCAGCAACTCAGCAATCCTGTATCACTGACCGCGACGCACAACACATTTGCGTAACAACACAATACTTTGCTACCAAGCTGCACGCACTTTACATTATACAACGTGTTACAACAACGCCACGTGATTGCGCATAGAGCCAAATCCCCGTATCAGCAGTAATATGAAAAAAAAAAAAAACTATAACTATAAAGAAACACATAGACAAACAAGCAAAAATATCATACATACAAGAAACACATGCAACCATACAGCCATGAGCAAAACCGCCATACCACGCAACGAGGCTAAGCGTGACGACACGATAACAAAGAAGACACACTAGCCGTCATTTCAACGAGGACAATCGCGACACCCATGAACTGCAAAACACACATCACTCACCTGCAGGTAGAATCACAATCACACACCAGTTATACCACAAAACATAGAAAACACAAAACTATCCTCAATTAGGATAATCACATAATGCAAAGAACAGCGTCCTCCCTCGCGACCAATTGTCACCTAAACACGTACTTGAAACAAGAACATCCATAAACCAAAGAGAGAACATGCACTCAAAACACACACGCACATTTACACATGTCTACATTCATCCACAATACACATACAACAGAACATCGTGATTAACAGTAGACAAAAAAGTGATTGCCAAGCTATAAACTGGCCTTCTTCGTGCGAGCAAACCGCTGACGTGAGCATAGCCGCGCTCATTGACACAAGAAACAACTCACATAAAACATTGAAGAAACTAGCATACGCAATTCGACGACGAAAGCGGGACT
The DNA here is from genome assembly GCA_945910005.1 of Isoperla grammatica. Lineage (NCBI taxonomy): Eukaryota > Metazoa > Arthropoda > Insecta > Plecoptera > Perlodidae > Isoperla > Isoperla grammatica. Next base: position 15,575,874 of record OX246741.1, on the reverse strand, counting down.
CGAACCCAGCACGACAATATCGCGCCAATCTGCCGACAATGTCAACTGATGCTCGAACTGACGTTCAACAGCAGTTCTCATAAGAACTGTCTCATACGGACTAAGTAGCAAGCATTGACCTAACGAAAATCCCGACGCAACGAGGTTAATCACGACGCTGACACACATTCAAAGAAACAACATAACAAGCAATAATCAATCCTCCAGTGCAGAGAGGCTATCAACATAGAGAGAGAGCGAGCAGAGAGAAAGAGACTCACACAATAACACTCAACAGGTACGCTACATCTTAATACCACGGTAGCGATAAAACAACAAAACAAAATCATCTCAGACATGCAAAATCACAGAAAACAAAAGAAAACCGGTGCCTCTAACAACTTTGTTTAAAGACAAAGTCAGTGCCTATACCAAATTTGGTATGTCAAAAAACAAATGATTTCAAGACAGGCGGCACCACAAACTGTTATGTCATACCAAAGTTAGAACTACGTTAACGAAATCAAACAAACTAGCGCTTCCATCGACATAGCAAATAACTTTTGTGATAAACCAATTTGTCATAAAACAAATTGGCCCGGCGCCTCCACCAACTTTGTTATGTACCGAATTCACGCGCCGACCCGCCCTTGTCCCCACCACCCTCGTACGGGACTCGAACCCATGTTCAGGTCGGCTGTCACAAGGTTTCACTGGGGACGTAACCCTCTCTTGACGTACGTGAACTCGTACATTTGGGATCGTTGCTATGTCTGAGGAAGGCCGGGAGACAAGGAACTTAAATCAACAGTCCTGGGTTCAAACATCGAGGAACCGTACATTTATTATGTTACACAATAGACAATAGACATTCATCCTACCGTGGCAAAAACGTGGCGTACCGATCTTTATCTTTCTCCCTCTAATCTACTACTCAGGAGTCACACTACCTTGGTTGGCTTTCGCCCCGTCCGTTCGTCCCTCGTGACTCCTTGGTTCGTTCCTCGGGGATAGTCCATGTGCCCCATGGCACCGCCGGTCCCTCTCGGCCCGTTCCCTCTTCATGCGCCTACATTACGACCATCTTCAATGGCTCCTCCGACCGGTCTCCCCCCCGAGACTCTCCAGACTCACCACTTTTAATCCACCTCGACCGTATCACGTCACCTTCCCCCCCTTTACCCCTTCTTTGGCTTGTGCTAGCTGCTCATGACTATAATCACTCATCAACCTACATGGTTCGACCCCCCACTCAAGCCAAAATGCAAGAGTGGGGCTCAGACCAAACTCCTCACAACAATCCACCTGGGCCTCCCAAAACCCCTGACACGGCAAAGTTACCAAATTACTTGTATGACCATTATGCTGTGTCAGTATTGAAACATAATATGAAAAGACTGCCGTAAAAGAGGAAATAATGTAGAGCTGTTTCAAAGCAATTCACAGAAACCGTATAGTAAAGTAATCACCAGCGATTCAGCTTCTCGGATTAGGTAACACTGGTATAAACACAGATGCCCTTCAGCGACTACTTTTTTCAAATTTCTTAATTATATAAAAACGAGTGATGGAAAATACGTGATTAACCGGATATTATAACAATTATTTAGAAATCCGACCGAGCGATCTCTGGGGCTGACATGACATCCTAAAACAGGTCACGGTCAGCACGTAGCGTTCTCCGGTGGAAGACGAGCATGAAATAGATTCGTTTGCGAGTGTTAGTCTTACATAACACAGACACAGCTCAAACTATACGAAGAACGTTGAATGCAGAACAAACTATTGAAAAACAGACTTTCCGTCTGAACGGTGACAAAGGTCTATTTGAAAACCTTTCTTTATATCTTGATAATCTTGATCATGGTCCCCATACGCAAAACATTGTCAAAAGACATAGATTTAATCTGAAATGTTGAAAACGAAAGAGGTTTTAAATTTTGGAAGAGCATATCAAAATACAGCATGCACAAAGAAATAACATGCTGTACAACAATTTATAGAGATCAACAGCCAATATAGATAAATTTTGTTGTCTTGTTTTTTGCACTGGGCGAAAAAAATCTGGAATCTATATTGCATTGACACTATATTGATTTGTTTTTGAACTATTGAACTAACACATCGAGAATGTTTGTCATGCAGTGTGGGATTCGAACTCGGAACGTGTTAGCATGGTTATTGTTCATCGGATTGCTATACATCTTTTGTTTTGCGAACAGCGAGGTCACACATTTACTCTCCTCGTTGTACTGGTGCATAATTGATGTACATTACCATCTTTGATCAGAGTTGTCGCATGTTTCTTGTCCCACGCTGTATTCACTGCACATTTGATGTACTGACCACCTTTGATCCGAGTTGTCGCATGTTTCTTGTCCCGCACTGTATTCACTGCACGCTAACCCGTATCGCCAAAAACAGCGCGAAAGTCTTCCACCGTATCGAGTGAATCAGCTTTGCGACATCATGGGCGTCCTTCTTCGATGCCCGGTGAGGTTGTTTGTAGGCAGTTTCTCCATAACGCCCTCCCCGTTGCAGTTTGCAGTCGTCAAGTTGGCAGCCGGTTGCAGTGGTTCGTGTATTGTGTGGGTGACCACTAACCACCAACCTCTGAGAAACAACTCCACAGGGACGATGCTAAAGTTGTTCCACTTACACAGCAACCTTGTGGATGGTGACGTCATAGATGAGTTAGTCGGAGCCAATCAGCGGGTGGCTTTTTCTAACACTGACATTTGGTTGGTCAATGCTTCACTCATCTATGACGTCAGCATCCACAATGTCGCTGTGGAACGGTTTTAGGATGTTTTGATCGGGGGCCAATGTAGGGCCATTTATTTTTTAGAGGGACGCACGCAAAATTTACTAAATCTAAAGTATCGCACTTGTGGCTTAGAACCTCGAGGGGGGGGGGGGGGGGGGGGGGCAATACAAATTCGTACCTTCATGAAGTATAATTCTTATTTTTGCATGCTGCACATCGAATCTGTGAACTACACGCTAACTGTGTCCATAACTTGAGAAATAGTCTGTCATCAGAAGTGAAACCAATTAAAGAAGACAGTACTGGTCTTTTAATGACCTAGGACGTTGGTTCGACTCCCGCAAGTTGTCCTTTGATAGCGTCAGCATCATCCATTCATCGCGTGTAATAGGTGAACTGCATAAGCAGAGAAATAAAATAACGTCATTGTCAAAGCATTACTGTCTTCGGGGCTGGACTGGACGTTCAGTGAAGTCCTACGGTGCTTTGCTTTCACACAGGAGTAGGCTACTAGAACAAAAACAAACCAATGAGTGCATATTGTAAGGTCGTACGAAGAAGATTACGTACACTGGATGAAGGAACCTGAAGGAACATAAACAATGCACATGTTTGCCGTGTGGTTTATTTTATGCTTCAAGGATGACGTAGTTAGGCCTATTACCACTCCGCTGTGTGCACCATACACCTCTATCAGCCTTGCTCCTTGAAACCCTATAACCCACAATTTTATATTTTAAAAGGTTGTTAATATTCATGCCATCTTATTTATGTGTGTGCCGCGATGGACTGGGGGAGGCTATTAAGCCCGGTCGTTCATACCCCCTACTGGGATGTAAATCATAGTTTTCTCCTTGTCCAACGACTTGACGCCTCATAAATTAAGACTGGTCGTTGCTGTTTTGACAGCCGTTGCGTTGTGTGTTGCGTGCGTGCGATGCGTAGAGATCATTCAACAGTCAACACGCATGCGCACACGCACGCACGTGGAGGAGAGCTGTCACTCGGGGCGACTAGGGGCGTCTCGGCGATTAGTTTTAACTTTTCCACACTAATTTCGAGTTTTGGTTCAATCACGTGGTGGGAATGTCTATTTATAGAGTGGAAGGAAGGATTTTTTTTGTTAATCGTGAGCGTGTCTGAGGAACGATATGATGTATTTGTAGCTCTTGGGCACAACTTGAGAATAATCGTCGATGAGCTTTAGATGCATTTAGGCTCAAGATACAAATACAAATTAAATTGAAGCGAGCACAGGAACAGTAACCACGGTCATAAACAAAGAAGACTCATCACAAGTGCGTATATATATTTTCGAGAGCTTCGCTCTCTTCCTCATACGTCAGCGCAGTGAGGCCAGAGGAAGAGATCATCAAGTTGCCCCAACGAAACTTGGAAATAGTACAGTCCAATAGTACGTATAGTTCCTACCATCTATGCAGGTGCATTAGGGATAGTTTACGTCTCAATGTTGGATATCTGGAATTTCGTAACACAGCGGGTTTGACTACTGAGGTTTGTGCACTCTACTGACCACTCTCCTCTGAAACACTAGTTACCGTTGGTTAGAGCAGATTGGAGGGTTCGAAAGCTTGTGTAACAGCTTCGTTCTTCTCGTCAACTGCTCGGCAGTCCAGGTTAGTGGAGGAACCTATATGACTGGTCAAAGTTACACCGTCCTTTTGGATGGGACGTAAAGGCGATGGTCCCCTTGCTACTTTTCGACAGGAGTAGGCTACGTGCCGGTACCAGGCTTCCCTTCCTTCCTTCCTCATTATCATTCACCAATCAGACATAATAACTCGCCCTATAACCTTATCCTGCAGACCGAAATTCAAATATCCATTACCGATCAATGTCATACTAAACCTTACTCTCCATCTATTTAACTTTGTAACTTTCTTTGTATAATTGTATGTAATTTGTGTCCTTGTTTGTACCTGTAGGCTAAAGAGGGTATGGGCATGCCCATAACCCTACACTGGCCATCCTGTCCTTGGGACAGGAAAACAACAATAAAATTATTATTAATTATCACTCATCAGGCTAAAGAGGGCATTGTGCCCTACACTGGCTTTCAAATACAATCAAATAAAAATAAATCAATAAAATACTAAGCAAAATCTCTATGGACTGTATTTACGAATGTGTGAAAGAACGGCAGGAATCCTTTGATTTCCGACTTCATGAAAAAGGCAATAAATAAGGATCTGAGTTTGGTGTGAGAAATTAGTTAGATACTATAGTATAAGTTAATGATCTATACTATAATACAACTGTTTTGCGGAAGATAATTCTTAACAGCGGTCACCTCACCAGTAACCTTACTTAACCTCATAATAGATAATGTAATAAGTAACGGTAGTGTATACAATATACATATGCGGGTCAGCGACAGAGGTCAAAGGTTGTACGGCGACGCCCCTGATCTCTTATCAATCAGAGTCTGCGATGCTATCGTCGAGGAACATATGAGAGGCAAGACACTGAGTCCAGGGAACAGAAAGCACACAACAGATTTTATGAAATGTGGACCAAATTGTTTATATTTTCGAGGCATCGAACTGTTTTATTGTATGTTGATTCGTTTACTGTTCGTTTGAACCACAACAAAACTTTCGATATGGAATGAGACGATACGTCGTTCAAGCTATAGTTATTGTGTTTTTTTTTTTTACACAGTAAACTTTAGATTTGGTGTTGACGGAAGCACTGATTTGAAAACAAAAAGGCAAAGAAAATACGGGTCTGGTTTCATTTTCTGAGAAAATACTTGTTTCGTTTTCTGTTCGGGCAACTGAAATACAGTATTGTGTAGGAACAGTTTTGAGTCTGGACGCCAAATATTATTCAATGGCATTATTTTCTCTTTGATAATGAGAAGCTTACATTACGATGTGAATGTTTGTTTTAGTGGGGATATTTATCAGCTGGACTAGGATAATATTGTGTTTGGCAAATATGTGTTCACGTCATGAAAGAGATTATATAATTGGGCACATTATTGTATAAGTCCGGAAGAAATTAAAAATATGTTTCTGTAACATGTTATTGTGTAGTGTATTTGGTTTGATTACAGCTACGTGAATGAGCGTTAGGTCTACATAAATTTGTATTATTATTTTATCCTTCAAATAATTAATTGTTTTAAATACATTTTTGGATGATAAAATCGTACACAATATTTGCTAATTTACATAAATTCATGTATATATCTTCTTTAGTTTTGTTTGTAAGAACTAGTGCAATCTGGATTATAAAAATACAATTTCTCCACATGTTACACATGACATATTGTGTTGCACCATACATTCCAAAATAAAAAAGAATCCTCTTTGACAGTTCGTGTTAAAGGTATTATAGAGTGACCGACAATAGAAGAGATCTCGCTTGGCACATTGAAACATTATACCAACATAACAAAGACAAAACTCGATCTGGAAATGATAAACACGACGTCAAAATTACGCAATTACAATCGGCACGAAGCGAGGAACTAAATTTATTATCTCCAATTGCGACACCAGTTTTTATTTATCCGCTTAGCTGAGATAGAACTGGTGTAAAAAAAGTCCCGAGTTGTGGACGATAAATCTGGTAGAAAATGAAAGTGGTTGTTACAACGTGTATTGGCAACTTTACATGAAATTCCGCGTAAGTGTGTGATTTTTGTTAGTTGCGTTTATTGGCACGTGCTATGGATCGCTCTCATCCAAATGAAATACTTGTCAGTGTTATCTCATTCCTAAAGGGGCGTGTCTTGGCTGTTATCTTGAGCACGTGGCTTTTTAAACCGGGTCGCGGGGAATCAAAATGGGGATGTGAGCTTATGAAAGATTTGAAATTTTTAAAGAAAATGTGTTTAAAGATGTATATAGAAAAGTCGAAAAAGGAGGCTCAGCGGGAAACTTCCTTGTTCTTGCACCCTCTTACAAAAATGTCAACGCAGAACGAAGAGAACGCTGCAAGTATCGGCTAACAAGTGACCTTTCATCTAGTAGTGATCTATTTCAGTGTATAAACTGTAACGCAAGTAAGGAAGAAATTTGGGGTCGCCAGCAAAAAAGTTTGAGAAGCCCAGAGTCGTAGCCTATATCCACCCCCAAAACATGCATTGTCTTTCAAATTCAACAGCTCGATTACTACTAGAAAATGTACATTCGTACTAGCAATGGATATTATAAACAAAATCAACACACAAAAAGCAAACAGCACAACCAAAAATATTCCATAGGTATACAAAACAAAAAGTGCAGTAAAATAATACCTATCTGTTTTATATAAAACATTTAATTTAATTTTTTTGAATATAACTGAATCCAGACATAACTCACTGCCTGTCAAATATCAAAGGAAATAGCCATATTGGGAAGTATGTTTCGGACAGATGGCTGTGGTGATGTCAAATCACAATAGCTCAATTGAGGGGGCTGTGACATCACATACTACCCCGGTCAAATAGCAATTTTACCCGGAATTAATTGGTACAGAATTTTTTTTTATCAGAAGTTGTTTGCTATATATACCTACATACACCGAAGAAAGTTTACCGCCGTCCGACCCCCCTAATTAACGTTATTAATTAAAATGCTTAAATTAATTAATGATTATATAATCGTTATTTTCAAAGATTTGTCTGATACTGTATATGAAATACATTAAGTAAAGCCTTTTGTAATAAGAAGAACATTGAAAACCTGTATACAGATATTTCGGCAAGCATTAATTAATTAATATCAATATAATAACATTTTTAATAAAATAGTTCCCGTGTATAATTGGTATGATGAAATATATGGTTAATAAATGTAAATACATAAGAAGTCACATATGAAACTACTGTAGAAAGTTTACCGAAATAAAAGTAATATTCGTATAATAAATCAGCATAATTAATTATACATTAATTACCGATGTTTAAAAGGAATACATATTTGAATATATGCATCATGGGTATCAAAAGAAAGATGCCGATACGTGGGTTTTAATATCGGTATCTCTGGGCGAAGTAAAAAAAAAATCCTAGGGGGGGGGGGGGGGGGGGGGGGGTGGAATGCAGATTTTTTGTTAAACGTATCAATCGAAAGATATTAATACATCGTTTTTAGGAAAAGTACTTCAACAGGGCGATAAAACAAAATGTACCCTAGTACTTGGCTAATATATTGTAGAGGGGGGGTGGGGGGGTTAAGTAAAAGAGCGCCTTGTAAACTCAATTTTAATGTTTACTCAATTTAATTTATGTGACTTCATAGATATGAGGTTCGATTACTCCGATACAAAAGACCCGTCACGGCCTGGGTTAGAATAAGCCCAGAGTGACCCTGCTGGTCGGAAGAGGTGACGAAAGGAGACCCAGTGATATTCCTCCACCCCCACTATCCCACTGATGATTTATTCTCCCACTTGTCCCTGCCCTCCCTTGCTGGACTCCCTTTATGACGATTGACGACCTCGCGATGTAGATGGACCTGATTCGGAAGACGTCATATGACCTTAGGGGTCGAGTACGTCGTTAAACACCGCCAATAATATAATCCGATACAAAATTCTAGGCCCGTCTACTAAGATTCACTTTGCAGTGATCCACCATGCAATGAGGGTAGAATTCTCCTGGTTAGCTGACTCTACGTGCGGCATCATCTTGTTATTATTTATTTATCCAACAACAGAATTAGCAATTCCAGGCACAATTGGATATAATATACTTAATTGATAGGTTCTCATTAATACATATGTTCTAATAAAATTAGCATACACTCACTATTAAAACGACTCATTCAAAAATAAAATAAAAATACACCAACTAAGGTAAGTGGTAGCTTTAACAATTAACCCCACTTTTGTCATGAACATAAAATGTTAAAACACTTTGACTTTATTGACCTCACATTGTCATTAAAAACATCAATGTGTGCTTGAAGTACTGTTATGATAGGTTATTGTCTTGACCCGATGAAGAAAGCTTAGTGAATCTTGATTTGTTAATTACACACCAATAATATGGCCACTTGATTGGGTTGGTGAGAAAATTTTGTTTGCTGCTCAAGCAAAACCAACAAGCAAACAGTCATGTCTGGCTCAACTGGATTGTAACGTGTGTTTATTACCATGCCACTCCGTTTAAAATGTATTTTTTTTGTGCTGTTGTTGATAGCCCATTATAGTCGCCATCAACTACTACAGTGGTATTTTAGTATTTGCTTTTGATGTACTAAGCATGCATATTGCATAGCAGCTCTTCATAAGATTTGTCTCTAGACCAAAGTATAAAAGATGCAGTCAATGTCCTCCATAAAATACAAAGCAATTGTTATTTATTTTTTCATATTCCATATGCTCGTATTCATATTCATATTCGTATTCATAATCGGGGTCGGGATGGATCGTTACCGTACATTTTCTCATGCTCCCGACATTAAGATTGTATTGTGAACAGCGCCATCAGAGCCATGTAGACCAACTCTTCTATGATTTCTTAATTGCGATTGCAATCCCAATACCGACAATTGCGGTTGGGGCTTTATATTCCAAACAGTATGCACAAGAGAAGAATTTTGATCTTGCCTTGGAACACTCCAATAGTAAAATAATCTGTAGGTAGTGTTGCCTCTGATGACTCTCGAAAGACGCGTGAGAGTCGTTGGAAAATCAGTAAAGGATCGGCTTTATTGTATTTCCACCAACGAACGGCTAAACTAGGTTACGTTATGGTTAAATTTTGTCTGTGATGAGAAGACAGACGGATTTAACCTTACGAAGCTCGTTTACACATGATTTTATTTGCCTTCTATTCCAAACGGGGGTCAATAATATTTTGCAAAAATAATTGCGCTCACTGAATTCGATACCCAAGTAATAAATATCAACAACTTATTTACTTTGTTGTATGAATTGCATAAAAATGTAAGTCTTATTATGTTTATCTAAACGTTAAAGTTTGTTTGGTATTACGGGCAAAATCTTTGTGTTCTATACTGTTCTTTGAGAAATTCCGCAGTAATGACATTACACATTTTGTTAAATCTTGGTAGACGGGCCATAAGTTTTGTATCGGATTAACCGGACCTCATATTTATGACGTCACATCAATTGGTGCCAGATCCAGTGATGCAAGTGGTAAGAAGGAAGGGTTGTAGCTCAATGATCATTTCGCCTCCACCTTTCACCCAATTACAAGAGGTTTAAAGAGACAATAAAGTGACATTTTTAGTGTTCAGCAAACATTTTAAAGACTTTTAATAAAATTAAGTCCTACTAAACAAGTTTTCCATGGACGTAGAAATCTTGTTTTTTCTTCTTATTGTATTACTGTTTTAACGGAAATTACTATTCTGTTGTTGAAGTGTGTCAGTGATACTTGTTCGTTTCGCTAAATTTGAGTTTATTTCACATCGGGTCTATTTGACTATATTTTGAAATGTTATTTATGTCTGGTATTTTGAAACATACGAAACAAGTTAGTTATTGCTAGAATTTGATGTATATACATAAAAAGTAAGTAAGCTCTGGTATTCATACGGCGCTGCGAAAGCTCCTTTTTTCTCCCCCCCCCCCCCCCCCTCCAACCGCCCTCCTCCCAAATATATAAGCCAAGCACTAGGGTACATTTTTTTAAACGCCTTGTTAAAGCACTTTTCCTAAGAGCAAGGTATTAGCTTATATTTGATAAGTTTGACGAAAAACCTGCATTCCCTCCCCCCCCCAAGGAAAATGTAGTTTTTTTAGTTTTACTTCACCCGGAGATACCGATATTAAAACCTACGTATCGGCAGCTTTCTTTTGATACCCATAATGCATACAATCAAGTATGTATTCCTTTTAAACAATCGGTAATTAACGTATTAATTAATTATGCTGATTTATCATACGAATATTACTTTTATTTCGGTAAACTTTCTACAGTAGTTTCATAGGTTATTACTTATGTATTTACAACTATCAACAACATATTCCATTATACCAATTATACACGGGAACCATTTTATTAAAAATGTAATTATATTGATATTAATTAATTAATGCTTGCCGAAATATCTATATACAGGTTTTCAATGTTTTTCTTATTACAGAAGTCCTTACTTAATGTATTTAATATACAATATCAGAACAATCTTTGAAAATAACGATTATATAAGCATTAATTAATTTTAGCATTTTAATTAATAACGTTAATTAGGGGGGTCGGACGGTGGTAAACTTTCTTCGGTGTATGTAGGTATACATAGCAAACAACTTATGATAAAAAAAAATTCTGTACCAATTAATTCCGGGTCAAGCCTATTTCAGCTTCTATATTACCGGGGTATACGTACAAACAATGTATTGCTAGGCAACTCCATTGTTATATCTTTCTTTGATTGGTGCATATTCAATGTTTGTCCGAAATAAAACACGGCCACATGGCTATTTTTGGAATTCAGTCTTGTGCTATTGAAGATTTAGAGTAAAATGCCTGATGAGAAACAAGTACGGAGCCCTGAATGATTTTTAAAACCGCCATCGTTCGCAAAATACGAAACGTGAAACCAAAAATCTCCAAACAATAAGTCTTTCCACCGCCTTGGGTGTGTTGTTGAGCGGTCACCCGGACCTGGCTGTGCATTGTTGTAGTTAGGAGGCGGTGAGTCTGGTCCGGTCGACCTCACACACGCTGGAGTCAAGGCCACGGCCGCAGCAGTCACGTCCAATCCACTCTGCTCGACGCACGACGTGTCACGACGTGTCACGCGGCTCCGCGGTCGCGGTCGCAGTCGCAGTCGCGGGTAATTGGGCTTGCGGCTCGCGTTTTGGCAACGATGCCTATCGAGACGATGAGGGTGATGATGAAGAAGAAAAGTAGTCACAATACATGCGTATTGCGTGCGTAAGCAAAGATTCAGAAATAGTGGTTTACTGTATGACTAGCAACTATGGCTAACTACGCCGTTTTTTTCTTCGTTTTTTTTTTCTTCTTAAAACGGGTAAAATATGAACTTGAACTTATAACTAGCTCAATTTTAGCCTTATTTGATTTGATTGTCAAATTAACAAGAATAGATCAAATAAGGCTAAAATTGGGCTAAAAAAACAAACAAAAAAGCGCTAGATTTGTCAATGAATTATCTGTCACTTAAACACAATTTCAACAAATAATTGTTTAAAACACATAATTTGTAAAAAATGTGATTTAATTTATCACTTCACTGTTTGAATCATTGGCATTTTCTCGAGATTATCTGTTGACCGCAAGCCGGAGCGGAAGCAATTATAATTAGGGTCTGGCTCAGGTAGCGGGGACAAGCTACCCTCGGGCCGACTATAAGGTATCGCTAAATCACAAAAATTACATTAGAACACTTATGAGCTCATTAAAAATAATTTCCGTATCATGGAAGACATCTGTTTATTTGTACATAGTACTTTAGTATACCATATTATTGTCTCCTTGTTTTATCCATAAAGCTGGATTAAGCTTAAAACTACGTATAATCAAAATATATTTTTACTAAGTTACTAATGCTGTTGTAACAGAAATTGCAATACAGAGTGTTGTCCTGACATGTGACTGGTCTCGAAATTACCGATATTCCTGTACCGGTACCGATATTTTTCCTGATTGAGCTACTGGAGACAGTTGGTTTATGTGGTTGATATTTTATGTACAGCAGTAGACTACCCAGTAATGTAAACTGCAGCTTACGTTGACAGAATTGCGTGTTTGTAACGATTCTTGTTTTTCTTAGTTCAATACCTCCCCCCCCCCCCCCCTCCCCCACCGACACCTTGGCCCTTATTTATGTATCCATGTATTATAATGTACTATACTACATTACTATATTTATACTACACGACCATAAACCTATACTATGCATGCTGTATATATATAGTATACTTTGTTAATCTTGACCACACAGCCACATCCGCTAAGATCGTCTCAATTATATTTCATTGGGCTGAAGTATGTGCACTTCTGTAAATGCTAAACAGAAAGAAAGAAACAGACACTTGTCCACCAAGGACATTACTATTTACTTATACATTCTTATACACTTGTAGAAGATTCTTGCTCATCCATCATCAAACGTCACCGACTTCGCAATAGCCTTGGTTGAGTGTTTTTGTTGTTGTTGTTGTTGCTGCGTTGGAATGATTGCATGTGCTTACGACCAGTGAGGTATTTTGCGTAAAATAAAATACGAAACAATTGGATGATGGTCATGTGGGGGCTGTATATTCTTTGACTGGCATAATGCCTTTTGTTGGTGCGTTGCCTTATCGTGTGCGGATTGTAAAGCCTGTGATTTAAATGTATACAACTTAATAAGTTTGTGTTTTTTTCCTACCCACCCGGTTAAAAGAACTGATTTTCTTTTCAGTATGGGGACATTATACCGTTTATCATGTGCTTCATTGATATGACGTCTGCAGTCACCGTTTATGTATATATCAGGCACCAGTACAGTTCAGATAGGAAAATTTCAGCCAAATCCGTCAAGCCGTTGGGCCTGTGCGCGACGAACAAAATTGGGTATTTTTTTCAGTAATTAATTTTTTGTAGGTTGGCATCTTGACGAATTCAAAACCAATTTCCAAAGTTAGAAAACAGCGGCCCGAACCGAACATATGCGAGCTGGTGCGTTACCTTACCGTGCACGGACTATAGAGCTTGTGATTTGCATATCTCGTACGTTGGCCCGGTGAGACATCCGCTCCACCACAAGACGCTTATAATACAACCACTGGTCGCCGTGCGATCTATCTATCTGCTAAGCCCTCGCAGGCCTTCATTGGAGAACATCGTCACACTTTTTGCTACTCACGGGTTTTTACTACGTATACCAATGATGACGTCATAAGAGGATCACGTTTACGTCATCATCCTCGCCTAGTTTCGAGGGGTTGTGGAAGTACTCCGCGGTTGCAAGTCGCGTGACCACTTTTTGTACATTTGTTTGAATGTAGAGAGGAAGGTGTCGCCGACACATTTGCGGTCATGACGCGGATGTGTGTTTGGTTGTTGCTACTTGGTTGGTGCTTTGCAGACGAGTGTGCGACCAATAGTTTCGCTGCCATACATACAAGTCTTATCAAACATACAAACTTTGAAGACTGAGGCCGGGCGGGGCTTTGCTAAAGTCGGTCCACAGTAACTTTGGGGCTGGGGACGTCACAGATGGGCGTGTCGGAGCCAATCAGCGGGCGGCTTTCACCAATACTCACATTTGGTTGGCCAAGCCTCTCTCATCTGTGACGTCACCAGCCCCAAAGTTGCTGCGGAGCGACTTTACCGGATCATTGTCGTGTCAGTGTGTTTATCGTATTTTGTACAAACTACTTGTGATGTCCGGTGGATTTTTTTCACAACATTAAAATAAAAAACATTTACCAATAATGCGGGGCTAATAGATGTTACAATACTAAAATCTATGGATTTTCAAAATTTAGACAATTTGATAAAATATTGGAATGTCTAGTTTAACCCAAACACAATGAATTTTGTTTTGCATCTTTTTTGAGAACAGCAGTTGACTTTGAAAATGTCTCATCATTAAAATTTTTTAATATTGAATGTAATTTTAAAGAACAAACAAAGAACCTTTAATTCTTATGCTTTTCAAACTGTGCCGAACGTTATTAAAAGCAAGAACATTCTAAAGCAAACTAACATTTTACATTTTTAAATAGCATTAAAATTAATCATTTAACATTAAAATTTTACCACGTACTTAATTTGAATGCATTTATACTATATTCTAATTGAGTAAACAGAATACAACTAACATTTTTTGGTCACCGCTCACCGGTATCATTTGCAAGGAAAGGAACTGATCATAAGATTCACATCTGGTACAATTAGTACCCTGAACCACTTTGTTTTAGACTCTACGACTTTATCTCGAACTATAAATCTTTTTACCTATTTTTGTTAGATGCAGAAATTCACCGTCATCTTTAAAGAAGCCTATAATCTTCCCCTATTGAATAGAGCCATGCATCACATTTTTTAAATACACACTATATTGTGTCTATCCTATTGTTTGTACGCCTAAAACAGGAGCGGTATAATACCATCGTTTTAAATTTTTTAGTTACTTCCTATTAATATTCCCAATTGGTACGACAGTGTATTTAAAACTGTCAAGTCTATAACTAGCCGTTTACTTATGTAATCAGATACAAAGTTAATGATTTGAATTTGAAAACACGTTTTTGTGTGAAGATTATCTGTCGGTTGTCGATGAGCGAGTCAAGTGTATAAAAACAGAGAGAATGCACCGAAAAGCTGGTTTGTGTCACTTCTGATGTTCCCGTGCCCCGTTACTTTTGATGCTTGACGAGATTTCGTAATGTTTATGTGTTCGCTCCTTGGAATACAAATAGCTTCAGTAAATATAACAAGTTAGAGTTCAGTTTCAGAGTCGCTATCATCAAACAGACATTTGTGTTCGATCAGTTACAAATTAATTAAATTGATGTGAAATACAAGATGAAAACGACGGCATAATAATTGTGGATTATCAAGCTTCGTGAATTGTTTATTGACGAAAATTAATCAAATTGAATCTAAGTTTATTTTATTTAACAATGAGAAGGAAAGTCAGTTATTGATACACTTCAATTTAAGAAATAAATTGAAACTGATAAACTCAAACGTTCATGAAGGGTTCTTCTTTCATTGGATAGAGAAAGAGATTTGCTCTATGGCAAGGAGTAGCCTAAAAAAAGAAACATAAAATAATGATATACCACATTTAACAATTCAAACACTAACTTAAAAATAAAATACATCATCAATTCATCATTCATCCATGTCACCATCACCATCCATCCATTACTTCCACCTTCATCCATGCTAGAAAAGTAGAAATGAACCTTTTTTCTTCTATAAAATACGCCTAAGCCCGTGGACACAGCATACATGTAAAATTAGTTTAGCCATTTGCCATCTTCTTACAGGAATTTTCTTGGTCCATTTCACAATCAAAGCATAATACCAAATTGTACACAATTAAAAACTTCATATAACATGAAACATTTTACGACAGTGCTGGCTGGCATACGTTAATTAGTTCTACAATCTTTTTACGGCCATACTTTCGTGTTTTAGGTAATAATTCGTTCTTTAATGACTAATTTTCTTGCATATTTCGGCGTTTTAAGGTCCAGGTTCAGGGCCTACAAAACACAGTTGAACGATTCAAATAATTAAAACGACATCAGTATACAGCCAAGCTATAACGTGGACCAAGCCGCGCTATCTGTGAGCAATCTCCTCGCCCTCACGAGCCTGTTCACAGACCTATCTAAACAAGATAAGACATATTGCTCTTGATCACAACATAACTGTAGTACACGTTCGTGCGATGTAAGACATCTATCTCGCATCTTGCGATAAAGACAGAGATAACAGGGCTGGTCAGCGGGATGGTGGCGAGGTCAGGGGTCATTACACTTGAAGGAAACGTCAACGTTTGTAATACTACATGTCGTAAAGAGATTAGTGACCCTAGGGCACTAGCAACACCAAAAGACAACAATGAAACAAATGAATTGAATCGATAGATAAACAACAAGCTGTCAAAAAATAATTTCGTCTGATTTTGGAAACACAACATAAAACAAACAAATACACATACAAAACTTTCACTAAGTCGTTGTCTATCATTACAAGTTTTAAATGGCGAGCAGTTACTATTGCTACACTTGTTTTTATTTCTATGGTTACAAATTTGCAATTTTATTATTTTGACAGCTGATGGTTTGTCCATCAGTTCAATGTATTTGTTCCATTGTTGTCTTTCGGTGTTGCTAGTGCCCCATAGAAACAGGGTAAACTTTCCCCAACGTAACTATGCACAGTCGATCGAGTTAAGTATGTGATTTGTTTATGGTTGCTATGGAGTTTGTTCTTCTTATGCAGAATAGCATGTAATAAAACAATTCCATAGCAACACTTGACTCAGCATACGGCCAAGTACAATAGCACAATCTTATTTTCTAGCCCTCTAGTTCCTACTTCCTACCATCCAGTGGTGTATTCCTAAAATATAAAGTGTCTAGGCGGTCGAATGTACATGTGCACGGGGTGGGGGAGGGTGGCGATGGCGATTGTTTTAAGTGTCAGAAAAAAGATTTTACAGAAATTAAACCTGAATACATGAAGACGTTGAGGTAACATATTTTTCTCAATTATAGATATTGTGAATACTACCTGGGTTCTTGAAATTGAAATAACAGTACTGTGAAAAAGCGCCTAGGCTAGCCTAGCTTCCAAATAAAAGTGCCTAGGCGGCGCCTAAGCCCACCTAGGCTCGAATACACCACTGCTACCATCTACTTGAAACAGGTCAAATAGGGATAACTAACGAGCTTTTGGATGCCTGGACATTCTTAACACAACGGGGGTGACTAATCACTAATGAGGTTTGTGCACTTTACTAAGCGGAAGAATGCCAGTGTACGAATGTGTGAATGAACGCCAGGAATCGGTTGATTTTCGTTAAAACAGAGAGCATGAAAGGGAGAGTAGATCCGGATCTGAGGACGGTAGTTACATTGGGATAAATGTAATGGTAATAATGCTCTGATTGCCCTGTCGGGTAGAAAGGATGCTGTTGATAAAGCAGGTGACTCTATACTACCTACAATGAAAACACCATGACTTTAGAAGTTTAGATCTGATAATAATGCTCTGATTGCCCTGTAGGGAAGAAAGGATGCTGTTGATAAAGCAGGTGACTCTATACTACCTACAATGAAAACACCATGACTTTAGAAGTTTAGATCTGATAATAATGCTCTGATTGCCCTGTAGGGAAGAAAGGATGCTGTTGATAAAGCAGGTGACTCTATACTACCTACAATGAAAACACCATGACTTTAGAAGTTTAGATCTGATAATAATGCTCTGATTGCCCTGTAGGGAAGAAAGGATGCTGTTGATAAAGCAGGTGACTCTATACTACCTACAATGAAAACACCATGACTTTAGAAGTTTAGATCTGATAATAATGCTCTGATTGCCCTGTAGGGAAGAAAGGATGCTGTTGATAAAGCAGGTGACTCTATACTACCTACAATGAAAACACCATGACTTTAGAAGTTTAGATCTGATAATAATGCTCTGATTGCCCTGTAGGGAAGAAAGGATGCTGTTGATAAAGCAGGTGACTCTATACTACCTACAATGAAAACACCATGACTTTAGAAGTTTAGATCTGATAATAATGCTCTGATTGCCCTGTAGGGAAGAAAGGATGCTGTTGATAAAGCAGGTGTCTCTACTACCTACAATGAAAACACCATGACTTTAGATCTGTGTTGTGTTCAATTTGTTTTGAAGAATATGGACGTGGTCAATGCTTTTGCTGTTGCTTTCGGTCTGTAGGAAAGACTTGCCACGGCACGTGTTTGTCCGTGCAATAACAACCCCTTTCAACAAATTTAGTTGGGCGTATGATTCGCCGACAATGACGGCGAAGAAACCTATATCTACGATATTGGTAACAAGTATATCACATTATCTGTGAGTGTGTCATAGAGGAAGTAGACTTCTTTACCGGCTTCCGGGGGTATTTCAGCATGCGGTCGAGATACGTAAACCCCTCTTAAAATAGATGTGTCATACTTTCGTGCGGTCATTTTTCTTGGTTTATCATAACTATATTTTGTTTTGTCATAATTTTTTTTAAGAAGATGATCGATAAAAGTCAATTGAGAAATGATGAGGATTGTATGAAAACGTATGTTAGAGTTGTAACATGAACATCGATTTATTTTGTGCTCCATCTGTGTTTTCTACAGGCGGTTGAAAAAGTCATATACCGAAAACTATATAATTATATCAAAGGTACATTTTTTCCAAACTTTATGATGCAAATAAAGATGTGTTTAGATTATAAAATATCATTAACACTTTGTGTTGATTTCCTGAATTAGTTACAGCGTATATTGAGTTTACAGCGCAATATTGACATCCACAAAAAATTACTCAGATCTTTTTAGTTCATTTCTTAAATTTACTAGTTGTGGCACGCGAAAAACCTACTTGTAGATTATTTAGTATCATCAATTTCCAGTTTGAGTTCGGGTTAAAATAGGTTCAAGGGAGCTCTGCCTCTCGTACGAGGCGTCTAATCTGAAGCTATAAAACAACAACAATAATCATCATCATCATTACAACCATACAAAATAATTCATGCTAGCACAACTTTTCCATATTTCCTCAAAATAAGTTTTACCCATAATCCACGAATTTTTATTGTCATTCTCATCCCTATTGTACTGCCCATCAAGACAATCAAGGCGAGGGCGTCGGCTTAATATTCAACACAAAGACGTGAATTTAATTTCAGCTAATGTAGTTGGGATTTCACACCTGTCACTGTGAAGCCAACCAACCAGGTGCGTGCTCGCTCCTCGTCGTGTGTTTCCGCCGGATCAAATGACGTCACTTCCGGACTGAGTTTACGTGACTCGCGACTATTTCATTGTAGTGACGGAATGTCATAATAATTACCGTGCACCAGCACAGAGGATATGATTGGCCCCAATCCTCATCGCCCCCCGTGAAAAATGACGGTTCTGCAAACTAAATGGAGAGTTTTGCGGTCAGTTTGGTTTTGCATGTCATTAATTTTCGTTGGTTCATTCATAATATTTTGTCGTTCGCACAACATGAGGAAGCTCTGCGGTCTTGGGCTTCCATTGCCAATAAACATAAAATTGCATACGTAATTATACATTTATTTTAAAATTTTAGTTTAAATTTGAACATTCGTAAGGCTTCAAAATATTTAACTGCCGCTTTAGGGAGTTAAATTAAGCTAAATTCAAATTTATTTTAAATTTTAAGTTTAAATTTGAACATTCGTAAGACTTCGAAATATTTAACTGCTCCCTTAGGGAGCTAAATGAAGCTAAATTAAAACAAAATCAACTCAAACATAGATATTCATGGAAAACTATAGAAATACCTGTAATAAAGAAATTATTACTATTGTAACCCCCACGGATAATATTAAAATTTTAAAACAAAAATGGAAATAATTTAAAGTTATATGATGAAATTTACGAATTCTGGTGATGATCAATTCATCAAAATAACGTACAAACAGATATCATATTTTGTATTACAATTTTCCATTGTCAGCTGGCAGGTGCCTTCTTTTGCACCCCATTGTGGTGTTTGTCTTGTATTTGTTTACTAACGAGGTCACAAACCGCTGAAGACCGTTTCATGCAGCCCTAATTAGAGTCTGACCTTCCTGTCTCGGGTTCGGGTTCTAACCCCGTTCCACGGTTGAGCTGCGTCGCACGACCGTGGCGTGGCGTGTCACCTCGGTAGGTCGCGAGGTGGCGCCACGGTCGTTATACCGAGGGCGTAAACCCTCATCGCCCATACAGGTAATTGGTTTGATTGTAGCCCCGTCGGTACAAATAACTCTAAATAATGAGGTCGTATCTTCTCTTGTCTTGTTGCAGATGCGATCACGCAACCCTTTCAAAGGCCTTCATTACGTGTTAACGGGCGTTGACGTTTTGTCATTTTTGTAATTAACTAAATTTTTTTTTTTTTTACTTCGTATACCGTTTACACAAAAGTATAACAGTACTTTTGTTAGGCGACTAATCAGGTTCTTTATTTTAATGGCATATTCATAATTAAAGTAGAGCTAACAAGACCTTGAAATGTCCAATATATTTAGTGTCCTCGATCTGTTAATTAGTTTGATAATGGATGGTTAATTTGATAGGCGTGCAACCGTGTCCGGTTTTACGCGTTGTGTCAGCATTGTCAGGTTATACGGTCGCCATTCATACATTTTTTGTTATAGAAGTATAAAAAAGAATACATAATATATTATATATATTATATTATAAAGTGATCAGCCGGTTACTCGCAAAATTTCCTATCTCAAGGTTGACTACTCAACTTTATCACAAATCATTTTTGACATAATGATTGAGGAAATTGCTTTGAATTTATGCATATATGTTTTATGACTATAATTTTACAATATGTTACTCGCAAAATTTAGCAAAAAAAAGATAATGCGAAAACCATTTAGCGCATTTCTTTCAGGAAAGATGTTATTGAATTATTTTTGTGGATTTTTTATTTATTCATTTAAATATTTACGACAACGTTCGTAGCAGTTGTAGCAATAACAACAACGTTCTATTGATTTCAAGATGGATGACCTCATCAATCACTGACATTTGTTATTGAATATGGATGCTCTTGATATATGCGCCAACATTCCTAACACACTGACAGCAGCGTAAACTAAACAGTTATGTGAGTACAATGTGGCGAACGAGTATAGCTAATTCTGAACTTCCACCGATATTTTGTAATAGGTGTTATCTGGTTTAGATATCACATTTCTTGAAAATCCGTTAAGCGGTTTAGTTGCGAAAGCATGCGATTAAAAAAAAACATGTTTTATAAAAGATGGCGATCTTCCAGGTTCTTTCCAAAATTGTTTTTCATTATGCATATTATTATTATATAATATTATCCTCTAAACTATTCGCCCAATCTGCTTACATGCTTGATAACGGTTGATAGCGAACAACTACAAACTATACATGACAGCGGTGACTGCCATTTGCTTGTAATTAATATAACAAATTATTTAAAAGGATTAGCTTACACATGAACATACAAAATTAAAGATGTGTCCTGTCAAGATATATACACTTGAAAGTTGTTCGTCATTAAATTTGTCGGAACTTGTCTTTCAAGTTGTAGTTGTGCTCAAGACATTTTATATTGAGCATTCATTCCAGATCAACTGAGGTTACAGTCAACGTATAGAAACGTGTCGCTTTACTCACAACAATCTTTAAACAGTTCATTGAGTTGTGAGGTCTCAAGTTACCCTATTAAAATTAAAAAATACGATCTCGAAATTAACATAAGCTAAATACATTCTCTTTCGTCGATCGTAAAATAACCTTAAAAACGTCAAACCTGTCCAAAATGAATTGAGTAAACATTAAATCCCACCGTTTCGTCAACGATGCGATTAACGCGTCAACGTTTTTTCTTCATATTCTTCTTCTTCTTCTTCTTCGTTTGTGTGTGGTCCGTCCGATCCGACACATCATGCAAGTCCGGTTTTTCCTCGAGAATTGTGTCGTAATGAAATTAGCCCATATGTTTTTTGAACATACCTTTTTTTCTAAATGCATTCCCAATGCATGGCCGATAGCCACGGGAATAACCGTCCATCAGCCTCTAAATCACTGCTATTACGATAATTGATCGTTTTACTTTAAGAACCGTGCTAGTGTTTTTGATGCGTTGAAAAACAGGGGCGTGCATGGAAGGAAATATCGCCACTCACTCACCCTACCTTGATCAAAATGAGAGGTTGCAAATGAAATCACGGTCAAACCCGGAGGACATTTTATTTTCAAGTTATAAAAAAAAAAGTCCGTTAAAAATTGCATACAATCAGTGAATCGTAATTCATTCTTCACTGATTTTGTTATAGAGATCGTTTAAAGTTTGTGTTATTATTATTACTTGTTTCTTTTGGCCGGGGGTTGTAAGAGTACCCGCAGCTGTTAAATTAATCAAACCATGAAGTCCTCAATGTTTTCTTTCTACAACAGTGGGTGGATGTTAGTTGAAACAGTTGTGTGTGTGTGCGAGGGAGAGGGAATGTTACGTAATTGTATATTGTCGATTAAGGTCAATTGAGTGATTGCTATGAACTACAATAACTCTTGTGGAATGGAGACTCAACCCGCGCCCCCCAAACATGGGAGGGCTATGCTAAACCGTTTCATTGAATTTAACTTGGTGAAACAAAGCGTTGCTATAGAGAGTCCTGGTTCATTTGTTGAGTCATAATATCGTATTCAATTATATTGCTTATTTATTTATACAGCTGGACAAAAAAAGAAAGAAGAAACAATGCTGAAAAAACTGCAAACAAAAATCATATGACCCCTAATATAGCCTTGAAAACAACCTGAAGGACATATTTATTTTACTTTTCAACCCATCATGGGTGAACAGTTGTTAAGAGATTCAAACTAACATGTTTAATTTATTAGACACATGGAAATCTATGTACTTCATTTATTTAAACTACGTATATTTAATTTATAAAGCTGATTGGCAATTGAGGACAGTAAATATTAGTACACGTAATACTATTTAATATTTTAATAAAACTCCCTAAGTAAATAAAAAACTATGCTGTGAGCTGATTGGCTGTGACAAGGTTTTGACTAAGTTATTGGCAGTGTGTCTTATTTGTTACTCAATAGTCGTTAATCATTGGTCTTTTGAAAACGTTTGCTCGTGTCAGGACATCAATACAACGTCGATACTTCAGCTCGCTAAGTCAATATTCATCGGTAATTTATTATAATATATTCATGAACACACGTCATACTCAATAGTTATTATGAACCAAGGTAAATACAGAAGTAAAAAGTGTGTTAGATGAAACGTTATTACACATTATACACTTGTGATGAACTAGGTAGATGTGAGTGTAAAACTAATAAAAATAATTTCGCTACGGGAATTATAGTAAACTTTTTTACGAGGTCTGTGGTGATTGTGGTAGTTGATGGTGTTGACAATAGTTTAACATACATTTTCCTAACATTTCACCTATTGGCATTCGAAACGAGTACGTTAGGTACCTCAGGGTCTATTTGGCATTCGTGAAAATTGACGAACTTTCATCATATTATTCACATTTATTTATTTATTTATTGAGCCGAAAAAAAAAATACAACCAAAGATTACAATGTAATCTTTGATACAACGTACAGGTACTAAACGATGCTCCACTACACTTATTTAAATGACCAAAGACGAGAGAATGCCATAGTCTGCATCTAATTGAATATGAAGTAGTATTATTCAAGTTCATATCATTTTGATGTTATGATTAAGAAATGTTTTTATTTGCCATATTGGCAACCTTGCATGGCATAGATCGCGACACTTTAGATACAGTATTGTCGTTATAAGTGAACAACAATTGTTATATATTAATAGATAGAAGATTTTTAAACTGGTAGAATATTTTTAAAATAAAATACTGCCCCCCCCTTTGCGTCTGAGGAAGAGATCGGACGCTCTTCGAAAAATTTCGCACTTGTTGGGTGTTTTTTTTTTTTTTTTTTCATGACTGTGGCTACTGTTCGTGTGATAATATTGTTTTGTCTTGTGTTTCATTTATAAATCATTGATAGATTTGATTGCATAACTCCAGGGGCGAGAGCAATTCCTTTGCATAACACAGCATATTCCGGGTCCTTATCTCAATGAAGGCCACAAATATTCACTAGAATCTAACCAAGCTAGTTTGAATGAAATAACAAA
This sequence comes from Isoperla grammatica, assembly GCA_945910005.1. NCBI lineage: Eukaryota > Metazoa > Arthropoda > Insecta > Plecoptera > Perlodidae > Isoperla > Isoperla grammatica. The sequence continues at coordinate 15,551,785 of OX246741.1, read as the reverse complement.
TTCGTATTTCTACATATAAGGTTAATTTAAGCTAACTAACTAAATGTGATATGATATTCATTGGGGTAATGATAGGAATTATAATGTGCCTGTAGAATAGTTTGTCTGTGTCATTATTGTACCCCTATGATAATGACATGTCAGAGCTCAACTATATGTGACATGAGGTTGAGGACCTTATGAACAGATGTTGTGGAATATGGTAGGCTACTCTTCCGACTTCCGGTAGTCTCTCCTAACGAGTGTTTGAATACTTCCGGCAGTGAGGGCACTCAAAACAATAAGCACCTTGCAACAAAGAAGCACAGTATGTCGTGCTATACTCTTCAGTATGTTAATTCCGTAATTTTATGGAAATTATCAAAGAATAGTAGAAAATAAGAAATTGTTTTGCAAAGTTACACCACGCTTGGTATGATCTCTTTGATACAAACATCTTTTTTGACATGTAATCCCTTCAATATACCAATAATCACTCATTTTATAGATTATTTTGGGACACTAGGAATGACACTGTTAAATTTTTTTTGTTGAAAATGTGTGTTAAATGTCTGACTAGTCTGAAAAATTTGTATCTGTGATTATTAATCATTTTGTGTGTACGAATTTTTCTATCTATCGGTACAAAACCCGTTGTGTACCGTCAGATAAAACAAAAATCGTTTTGAACTGACGGACGTTGTACATAGTAACACCACTCAGCTGATCCACACAATCACGTTAAAAAATGTCCATTCTATGACTAACAAAACAAGAATAATCTCCTAGAAACTACATGACTCAATATTTCTAGTAATAGATAATGAATAAGATGTTATATTATTTAAAAACAATTTTTCTTATCACGAAGACGAGCGCGGTCATATTTACAATGACCTGACCTTAGACTAGCGATAGCTCCTATCTCCCCGCGCGCCTTGCCCTTATGACCTCCGCTCCGTCGCGCCATTGTTAACATTCCATTGTTCAAACACAGTCGCAACAACACTAATTACCTCTGTAATTGGGTCTGTATAACGTTATGCCAATTGTAAGAACATTAGGAACCAAGGTTGCATATCGCAACAGATCATTAATCTAAATATTATATTATATTAGCCGTTATGTGTTCTTGTTTGGGTATGATCTTTAAAACAATGCAATGAAAATGATTGATTGTAACTCGTTCGCCCTGACATCTTGATCACGATTCAAATGACAGCCATAGAGTCGTAAAGGTATAGTCGTATTCACCCGGACAACGGACCAAAAAAAGCAAAAAAAAAAAACAGCGAAATTCGGTTCCAAGCATTATATTATTACTTGACAATATTATTTTATCGGCCAATATGTAATAAATCATTTTTATAATCTCACGTAGAAATTTTTAAAACCGTTTGTAGGCCAATGAAATAGTTTTTTTAATATTATCTTCTGTATACTTGATTCTTGTGGTCACTCAATGTAGTGTGAAGAGAGTCCGCAAAATTGAGGTGCACTGTGGGTGTACTGTAAACTCTCTGTACACTGTACAGTGTACTGTGTGCATGTACTGTACACACACTGCACAGTGTACTGTAAACTCTCTGTACAGTGTACTGAAGAGTTGTGTGTGTACTTGAGTGTTTGGTAACGTAAGTGACAAAATGAAGAACATAATAGCTTTCGTTTGGTACATTATCAGAAGCGTATATTATATTTGAAAATGTGTATTGACATGTTGCAATATGTGTTATCTTGCTTTTTATACAAGGCCAAGCTACTCTGAACATGATAATAAAAGTGTTTACGCCCTCCCTTCCACCCCCCCCCCCCTCTTTAATTTATGTTAAAAATAATATATCCACTACAACATTGCACAATATCAATTTGGCGGGGGGAGAGGGGAAGACATCGAAACTATAATGTCTTCTTTCTATTTCGTTATGTATGCAATTTATTAGAAACAACCATTAAATAATATTATGATGCATACAAAGTCAAATATTCTTGGAAATCTATGACAAATAATTATTTAGAAATTCGTTGGCTACATTACCTAAACTCCATTATTTTATGTTTCGTTTCATCTAATAGCATGCGTAATTTTATTCTTGGCTCAACAAGATCACTCTTTATAGTACAGTGTTCTGAAATTATCACAATTTGCTATTCTAGATGTTCTGTTTAAAAGAACACCCTATACGTGTTACTGAATCCAATTTTAATTATTCATGCTTTTATGATTAAAATATAGTCAAAGGCCTTATCTGTTAACTGTTATACATCTGAGTAATGCATTTCGTAATTGGCTTTATGCCTAATGGCATTAGAGCTACTTTGTGTCGATGCTTAGAGCTAATGTGAGGGAAATTAATTACTTTTAATCCACTTGCGAAATGTAATGTCTGCAGACGTTTCTAACCTAAAATGCTAATTTAATTCAGTTGTGACATTTAATTTAATGTCACTGAGTAACAGTTTCCCATGAGTTATCGCCTAAAATGTTTATCGAGACTCTACTCGTGTTTAGGCCTACTGGCATGTTCAATGTGGCAATGAAAACCGTTAATAGCCAGTCAATGCCTAATTATAAGCTTAGTGTGTAGGCCTAATGATCTGAATCATGTAAATTTATTGAAAACATTGCGTTTATCCATATTTTATTTTGGTCAAAGTATAAACAAAATTCCTAAAATTTGAAGCATTTTGCATTTACCACATTGATTATCGATCAATAACTAGAATTTTGAAACACTGGCATTTATATTTGTTGGTTCAAACTGAAAGTATTGCGTTATTTATAAGATCCGTTCCTTTTTTCGGGACTTACTAAAACAACGCCAAAAAAGTATTTATATATATTTACTAGCAGTTGCTCGCCGTGGCTTAATTCGTTCACGTGGATTTTTGATTTTGTGCAATTATTACGGTACACAAAATAGTGAAACGTGTATTTCTTTATTTTTAAAGAAGAATCTAAATTCCAATTTTTAAGTCTAAAAAATGTTTGTTTGTTGAGATATATATGTATCCTTATTAAAAAAATCACCCTTGCTCGTTTTCACATCCCTTAATTTGATATTCAGAAAACGGTAAAACACGTTTTTTTAAAAGGAGATTTTTTTTGGAGCCGTCATAGCAACAAAACTCCTATTAAACGGTAATATCCCACACTGAAAAGAAATTCTTCTAATATGTGTTTTGTTACTCCAGACAGTAATTTACTGCATGTATACGATGATATCGTTAGAATTTTAAAGTCAATTCCACAGGTACAAAATCCCCAATCCAAACTGGAATTTAATCCTGGCTTTAGAAGTGTCACACAAGACACAATTTATTCATTCATCACACCTAGGCCTAAACGTGAACTTCTGGAGCAGCAATGAGGGCTTTGGCACCAGTCCAGTCCCACAAGGTTATACACACAAGAAATACGGACTCGATATCTGTCAAAATCTATATCGAGTTATTATTTATATCGACAACAAGTATGCGGAATTATTTCTTTATAATTAGGTATGTAGTTCTTTTCTTTTTTGACGTTCAATTAGATTTGTTGCCTTTAGAACAGTTCTAATTAGCCATCTTGATATAAACAACTCAGCATGTGGAAACAACAAGTTTGTATCGCTCATTTCGCTAATCTCATTGACTTAAGTGATACTTTAGACCGAATGTAGTATATCTCAATCTTGTGCAAAATGCTAAACCTATATACACATTCTAACTACTTGTTGCTGACGTAATAACCCTAGTCGAAGCTACCACGACCTTGACTTATGATGCCCAAGAAGGCAATGAAGATAATTGGGTAATTACAAAGCATTATTGAACATTATGTTATGACAGACTGTTAATGAGAGGTTGTATTAAAAAATTACCACTGAAAAGAAGTTTGGAGTGAATTTCAGATTTGATTGTAGAGAACTAATGTTTTTGCCAGTACGATATCTTCACTGTCAAGGTGCTCTACGTCAAAAACCGCAGCAAATTTTCATTTTTTAATTATATCTCAAGATTGAAACACAAAATCGAAAATCTGAGAAACCATAGAGCTGTGGTTTAAAAGGCCCTACAGACTAAATGATACATTAATTTAACATTATAATCAATATGTATGTGATAACGATTTCCTTAGTTATTTAAGGAAATCGTTATCACAGTCATACTGATTATAACGTTAAATACATTTATCATTTAGTCTGTAGGGCTAACCCAACCACAGGTCTATGGTTTCTCAGATTTTTGATTTTGTGTTTCATTCTTGAGATATAATTAAAAAATTAAAATTTGCTGCGGTTTTTGACGTTGAGGTATCCTTCGCTCTTAATTTTATATACTTGGACATAATACATTTAGTGTTGCATTTCGACTAAGTAGAGACCGTAATAATAACGTACAAAACTGATTTAACAAAGGGGAACAATTTATTCACGCCACAATATTTCAACATACACAGTTGCATCACACTTAGGTATTCTACCTCAAATCAACTACGATAATTCAAAATAATTATTTTTCAAGAACCAAAACGCGTCGCTTATTTTCACCATCTAATGCGTTACGATGTTATCGATAATATTAAAAATAATCTGATGTATCGTTCAGAAATATTTTTTCACTATGCTAAGTTATGTAATTTGACAATATTGTCTCCAGGCGGAAGTTCTTGACTGGGTGATTTACATATTTTATGTTGACGCAAATGCCTCTTATAGTCCGAGCATTGATCAGCTTGTGCCCACTACGTCTATCATCATAGATATACACGTACATACATGTGTTATAGTAACATACAATTTCTCGCGCGGGCGTTTGATTTACGACACCATGCAATTGGGCCTCGCTAAACGCATCCTATTTGTGACGGTGCCAACTTCACACTTGTGATGAGGCCAGCCAGCCAGCCAGCAGGCAACGCAAAAACAATTGCACTCGACTCGTTTTTATACGGTCGTTAGATTCCGCAACCTGTACTTAACTTGTCATTCGCTAAGGTAAGCTGCATGTTGGTTGTAAACATTTCGCCGCGTTCAGGTCCGTGTTGGCCTTGAATGTTTCCAGGAGGGGTTTGATCGTTTTGTGGGAATCCCTCTATCGGTAAAAAGTCTAACTTTGTTTACATATATGTATTATACACCCTGATACCCAAAAAAGAGATTTCTAAAGCATAGAAAGGTAAGTTTAAACTAAGGTTTCCATCTGTTAATTACTTTTGGAACTTACCCATTTTTTCGTCTTAGCTGCACATGCGATTTTGATGTTGCTAAAACGAGGAATATCTCTTAGTTGTATCTGAGTTGTTTGGACCATGGCAAAAGGCGTTGTTATCTTGTTGTCTTGTTAACCTGTATTGTGATGTAACGAAAAGCAAGCAACTATAAAGTACTTGTGGCAGTTTCGTCTATTGGTGAATGGTGAACATATTCAAACGTATCTATAAAAGATAATTATATTACGGAAAGAAGAGAATATCCAAAAATACAACCCCCAAGCAGAAAAAAGCAACAAAAAAAGCAAAAACAAAAGCAAAAGTATTTGCCTCTATTTTGGATCATAGATGCAACTTTTTAATACAAACGTGTCAGTTATAAGAGCAGTTCATCATTATAAATTTTGTGCAATATCAAGATTTAAACAAACAAATATAGCTACAACAACGAGAATTGAAAACATGATTGAGTTCTGTAAGGGTAGAGAGAGACTCAATGGCTGCGGCTGACCATCTACTTCTCCTTGTACCGCTCAACACAATCTAGCCGGCCGGCAGTAGCAGAATGTGAGCTCGTGGACGACGACAGCGCACGAGTTTACATTCTGCTACTAGCCGCCTAGCGTATGTTGACTGTACGAAGCGGTAGACAAACAGCCGCTAGTGTTGTGCCTCTACCCGACACTACACACTCAACGGGTTAACTTGTTATGTTCTCAAGTTGGCTCGTTCGTTATGCTAAAGGGCATTGCAGCTACATATGTGTCATGTCAACACTTGCAATATGTTATACTCACCATGCATAACACGTTTTTAAAGAGTCATCGTTGTATGACATTTAGTTTAGCATTGCATGCGAGAAAAATGATTTTCACTGTAAAAAAAAACAGCTAAACAAATCGTCTAGATGAATGGTATAGTTACGAGCAACGTGCAATGCGATTCTAAAATATCGAGACCAAACAAGGATTCAACCAAAGATTACCGAACACATATTTTGCGCTTATAACTTGGATGAAGGCAACTTTCTTATTCTATCAAATAAATCTAAATGTGATTCACATATATTTGCCTTCAGTTTCTGAACTATCTAATCTCTATGCCCAATTTTATCATTTTAGAATCTTCAGTTTCATTCGATTTTTGAAGACAAGAGCGAAACTTGTTTGTTTTGTTTCAAGGTGTGCGCTCGCTCGTCACATCAGGTACTTCGGTGACGTCACGTGGGTACCGGCCACATCCATTAGTTGTAGCTAACTTCGTATTATACGACTAATAATAACACAGCTTCAATAACAACCGCGGGCCGAAGATATCTACAGTGTTTAACATAAATTATAGGACACTGTTCTCGTGGCCTAGCCTACTTAGAGGTAAATTATTATGAGAAAAACATTTATTAAAAATTCAATCAGAAGACATCGTATGATAATGATGGGGGGTTGCAGGCTAAATACATATTCTGAAATTACGAACAGTTTAATTTTATGAGAGTTGATAATCAATTTAGCATCACTGCTACGTCCTTTGGCCATGATTGAGTAATAGATTATCATTGGCGATGGAAAAAATAATTACAGTCCCCAGTCACATCGGCCCCTCCCCCCCCCCCCCCCCCTGGCACCGACGACATCCTGCATGCCTTGCGAGCATAAGAAGTACATTTGCAAATCATTGCATTTGACAACAGAAAGAGTTTTTAGTCTTTTCAGATTTAACGGCCAAATTTGGTAAAACCACATTTCAAAAAAAGAATCTTGTATGTATTTATTTAGCGAAGAAGACGAAACCTGCTCGGTGAAGAAAAAAACAACGAAAACAATTGGTCAAAAATTCCGTCCAGATAAATGAAAGCTGCCGACTAGGCTATATAGTTTGATGCCGTTAGTGTGGTTTGCTTGCATTCCTACTTGTCCGACTGAAGAAGTCGGTCGAGGGGAATATCGCAAGGATGATGAGGGGATTAATCTTCATTAGAAGAAGTGAATGAAAAACCTGAGCCCGGTCACTGAAGACTAAGATGACAAAGTTCGTGGGTTGCATTGCCAAAATCGTTACGGTACTTTTAAAAATTTTGTATAAACGAAATTCACTAATATCTGGGTAAGAATGACAAATGTATACACGTTTTTATTGGAATATATGCGTTGGTCGTTGGTCCTGTGGATTTAGTCCAGTTGTCTAGGGTTCGATTCCCGGTTTGCATGTGACCGGTGACAATGAGTTATAGGTACATAATAAATGGTGTAGTAATTTTTTGTATGAGTCCCTGCTGTTAGGGTGAACAACAGCTTACCTGATGTTGCCCTCTTCAATTGTTATCTATAAACAGTTCTATTAGGATTAGGGTGTTTGGATATTGATGGGAAGGCAAGTCCGAGGACTGTTAGTAGGATCAATCCCAGCATTTGTCTTGTGACGAAGGAAACCTCGGAAAAAAATTCAGTTTCAGCCACTAGAATTGCCGTTGACCGGTTTCGAACCGGCGACCTCTCGAATTAGGGAATCGGTTATTACCACTGAGCCACCTGTATCGATGTCCCCCATAGAAAATTTGGTCTTGTAACTGAGTGGGTATTCACTATGAATACAGAAAGATGTATAATATATTATTTCTGTAATATATAATGTGCAAATAATATAGGCTACCGCTAGTGGAATATGTATGTATGGCGAGCATCCATAACTCATTTCATTTTCATGTAAACGAACTTTTCCCATTGTGATCAGTACCATGTCCATATTTGGATGTGCGTGTGTGGTGTATTGTATGTTACTGACTCGAATCAATGCCAAAGCTCGTTTTCTGGGTCATCATTGTGTTTTATGAATCATGTGTGATATATCCATTGCAGGTCTGTATTTCTATTTCCTCTACAACTAAAAAATGACTCACAAAATGACCTCACTACATTCATTAATACACAATTGAAAAATAACGACGCAGGGTCAGGGTCAGTGTAAATGTCAGAATGGAAACATCTTTTTTTAGTTGAGCGTTTTTACAGAGTACTATGATGGTGAATTGTGAGCTTTTCGCCTCGTGGTTTGGCAATGATACTATAGGCAATGATAGGTGGTTCGTTGGTCCAGAAGGTGGCTTGTATCACTCTTACCAATGCAGAAGGTCCCGCGGGTTCAAATCCCACTTCAGGCAGAAGTTTTTTTAACTTTTAATATGGACTTAATTCCATCACTTCTTGTCTTAGGAATAAGTAAACGGTGACTTTGGAGGCGTCCTAGCAACGAAGCATTCAATAAATTAAAATTTGTTCTGAATCGGCCTATAGTTGATTCTGGCATTTGTCCGCAGGTGTTCGCACTGTCCAATCACTGATTCGTATGTTTCATATTTGACTTATCGATCTTTGATTGGTTATCGCTCACTCGTCGATGGTGTTCGTAGCCTACAGGGTTCGTTTAAGTCACTTTAAATTAAAGTCCTCCACTGAAAATCAGTCTTGTTGTAGGTAGACTCTAAATGTGAATTTTATTTATTTTATTTTACATTAATCGAGACGACGAGGGGGTGATGAGTGAAGCAGAGGCCACAATATAACACCCAGGCCCAAGTCAGCATTCCAACCTGGAACGCACAAACTGCGGTCACACTCACAACCTCGACTGTCTTTTAGTTGGGAGAAAGTTCAGTTTTATTTTTTAAATCACAAAATGTTAAAATCTCGAGCCCGTTCATTCCCGGCGACAGATCATAAACTCTGTTTCGAGCATCACAGATACCTACGCATAATATTGGTTCTCCTCATTAGTCTATGCAAGCGTCATACCAGCGGTGTCCTTAGATGGTTACAAGCCGTGGTACGTCGAGGTACCGACTGTCATGCCAAGCAGTTGCGCGTGACACCGTCGTGTCTGCATGACCCCTGGTAACTCCTGGGTACCCCCACAACACATCGCACTCATCAGGCACAGGCGCACGGGTACTAACAAGGAACCCGCAGCTGACATCACATCCGATATACAACTAATGGACAAGTGAAAGTGAATTGAACTGATGGATAAACATCAAGATGATAAAATTACAAATAATGAAGAAAAACAAGTGTAGCGCTATGTATGATTTATGTTAATTGTAAGATTTTTATATTTATAATGTAAGTGAACACCATACAAGAATTCCGTCACATATATAGATATTTATCACCGAAGAGAAAAACGAAATTAATAAATTGAAATTTATTGAGTGGATCAATTTTTTCACAAATTTAAGAAAATGTTTCTTTTCACGAAAGCATTTCATTATTATTTAGATGTGTTTTTTTAAAATATATTTCGAAGTCTGCGTAAGTTTGCGGTCAAGTTTTTTGTGAAACATGATCTTACACCTTATACACTTTGTCTTATGACCAATTTGTGCCACCATATTTTAAATTTTAGTTACAGTTTTGAAGCAGCAAGTCTTCCCTTGATTTTAATATTACCATTTCCACCACCTCTTCTTTAAAAAAAAATCCCCTACACTTCTCTTTCATTATCAAGAATACAGACATGTTGTCAACAATGACCTGGGAAGTATAATAGCGACATGGACGGTTAGGTCTTTTGCAAGAAATAAATGTATCGCCTATTTATACTTGTGCAACAAGATTTCCTTTACAAGATATGCTCCAGTGAGTAAGGCGGAGAAAATGGTACAGCTCCTAATCGGACTTGTGCAAATCACCGGTATTACATATGTCAATAATATCACGTGGTTTACAAACAAGGTTGTGGTTTTAGGTTTTGGTAAGCGAGCGTTTCGTCACTACGACCGCAGTTCTCACAAGCAAACGTAGGTCACGACAAAAACTACGCTTTTTGCTAAGATCTAATTTAAATGGTTAAGAGTTCGTTGCCCGCTATTGGCAAAGCTTTTCCAATGTTTCCCACAGTTTAAAGCCTCGGTATATTTTGTGCTATTCAAATGCACTACTGTTAAATGTAATTGAAAACCCATTAAGTGTGCTCATGTATCTAGTTCACAATTAATAACAATAATAATAATAATAATAATAATAATAATAATAATAATAATAATAATAATAATAATAATAATAATAATAATAATAATACTTCTTTATTTAGCTATACAAGCAGCTATTAGTTACATTACATATTTTTTGTTTTTGTTTAAACGTTATTTAATTGTTATTTTTGTTGTGTTCATAATGACTTCGTGCAACCTCACTATTACTATTTGTAATTATGTAGTCAATTAATCGTATTGCTTTATTGACTGGCATTTATCTCTAATGATCATCACATTACATTATGAATATGATTATAAGATTGGCAGTAAATGTATAATTAATACTTTTACAGTGTTTGAAATGCTAAGATATGATGCATTAGTTGCTTTGCACGGGTGGGTGGGGGGGGGGGGGGGGGTTAGGGGGAGGGGGTATGGTTTAGCGTTTAAACACGCTTCATGACAAGGATAATTTAGATTTTAGGATATAACCAACCGTTTACTCTCTTCCCATTGAAAGTTGAGGGCCACCATTTGAACTCTCCTAGCCTTGAGTGAGTAATATAGGGTAGAGCCGCAACCCAATCGGCAGTTTGTCTACCGCCCTTTACTGCCCAACATACTTTAGTCGGGTAGTAGAAGTTCGCCAAGCGACGCGATGACGGAATTTTCGGCTGTCTTCGGATATCTTCGGTGCAAGTAGCCGACCAATCAGGCTCCGTCATCGCGTCGCTTGGCGAACTTCTACTACCCGACTGAAGTATTTTGGGCAGTAAAAGGCGGTAGATAAACTGCCGATGGCGTGGGGCCTTTACTCTATACTACACACTCAACGCTGCTCGCTGCCTGCACCTTACCACGTCCGATCAGTTAGTTCGAGTAGGGTCAAGGAGACTCCTTCTATACCACCTGCCAATTAAACAGATAATTACCTTCGAGACATGTTCGATGAAACAATGCTCTCGCTAGCGCAATGTCAATGTCTAATTACAAGCGTGACGTCACGGCCTTGAGATGCTGCGTTGTCACATTGTTGTTGGTAACGTTTTAATTGGTGCAGAATGATGGGAGGCGAATACGAGGAAATATGCCGTGTAACTGCTGCCGGCGGGGGGTAGTGTGGTCTATACAATGGGGGGAGGGGGGAGCTAATAATAGGAGGGCTAGCCCCAATAAACCCACTTGTATTATTAGCATACGCAATTTCTTTTACGTTCTACTATGTAGTAATTTTTTTACATGTGAGAATGGCCTCCCCATCACCGTGATACAATTTTCTATCCTTTATCATTATTTATTGTTGATAATTTACTTTTGTGTTTCTATGTATTCATATTGTTATCAATCCGTGTATTGTTTAAACAGATTTCTATTGTTTCCTCTTCACTGAAACTATTTTGATATTTATCATGTGCATTATCCTGGATTGTATTGTATTGTATTCTTTATTTTTTATAGCTCGGTTGGAGCTAGTAGCACTTTTTGCATTACACATTATACATGATACAATACGCGTATACTCGTACATAACACGTTATACTCGTATAGTAGTTTACACACTAGACATATATTAAGCAGTACATCATATAATATTATTAGTTATACATATAAAAATAAGAAAAATACAATTTAGGTTACCCTATGCCTACAGACTTTCATTACATATTTATCACAACTAAGGCATTATTTATACTCCCAGTGGGAATTCTCTTTTAACAAATTCCACTACATGCCTTCTAAACTTACCACCTGTCATTTGCCCTATACTGCCCATTCTGTTATACAATTTAATACCATTGACAAAAATTGATTTTTGCGCATTCGTGAACTGTTGATTTTGCAGGTGTACTGTGTTACAGTTTCTTGTTTCATGTTTATGTATTGACGACTTTTTGATAATAAATTTCTTAAAATAATTTTCTTCCTTAGTAGTTATGCAATAATTTAAGAACATAATAGTTCTGTATTGAATCCTTTGTTCCACAGACATAAAATGCAATGTTTGCAGCATCAAATTCCTGCTGGTTCTTATACCACAACATAATATAATTCTCATTGCTTTACATTGAAGTTTCTGTAATCGCTCAAAATTTGTTCTACTCATGCTAAACATTATTGTAGCAGCATATTCAAAGTGGGGTGCTATTATTGTTTTGTAAATAAGTAGCTTTGCCCACATTGAAAGTGTACTACCACTTCTTTTCAACACTCCAATTTTTTTTGCAATCTTCTTACAAATATAATCTACATGCTCATTAAAAGTTAATGTTTTATCGATAATTACTCCTAAGTATTTTACACTATCTTGAAAAATAATTACCTCCCCTCCAACTACAATATTTGTATAACAGGCATTTTTCAGTTTTCTTTCTTTACTGCACGAGTTGGATATACACATAGCACATGTCTTCTCTACATTTAGTTTCAGTCTATTTTTGAGGAACCATTTTTTAATTTTCTGCAATGCTACATTCATTTTCTCACACAGGTCATTGATGTCCGTACCCGTAATGTAAACCAACGCATCATCAGCAAATAACTTCACAAAAACATTCTTACAGCACAACGGTAAATCGTTTATAAATATTAAGAATAGAAAACCTCCCAACACTGATCCCTGTGGGACCCCTATATTGCATTCTTGCTCATTAGATACACATGTTTTTATTTTAGTTTTCTGGAATCTTCCATTTAGATAATCAATGAACCACTTCAATACCTTACCACCTATACCATACATCTTAAGTTTCTCTATTAATATTTTTCTGTCAACCACTTCGAAGGCACGTTTTAGGTCAAGCATCACGGTAACAATAGCGTTGCCTTGGTTCATTTCAACCCTCCAGTTAGACATCACTAATTGCAGCGCAGATTCTGTTGATTTACCTTTTCTAAAACCTGACTGGAATTGGTAGAACAAATTGTTATCTTCAAAATATCTACACACTTGTTTATGCACCCATTTTTCTATTACTTTATCGACTATAGGAAGCAAATTAATTGGTCTTAGTTCTTCTGGCTTTGTAACTTTTTGTTTTTTGGGTATAGGTATAACTGTTGAGCATTTCCATCCGTTATATAACTTCCCTTCTGACAACGACAGATTAATTAGTTTCAATAACTCTTCACCATATACATCAAATGACTCCTTCAGTAACTTTATATCAATCCCATCTGGGCTACATTTACCATTTTTAAATTCACTAATGATACTTTTAAGGTCCTTTAGTGTGATCTCCTGAAATGTATCAAAGTTTAAACCTTCCGGCTTTTCGGGCATAGGCCACTCATTGTTTCCTATTACATTTATGTACTTATCATCATTTACAATACTAGCACTAATTTCTTCAACACTCTCAACAATGTACTTATTAATTTTTTTGCTAAACTCCATATCACTGCAGCATGTTTTTCCATCTTTAAATACAATATTCGAGTAGTCTATTTTTTGTTGTACATTACCAGACATTATTGATTTTAGTACTTGCCACATGTTTTTTGCATCATGCTTATTATTGTCAATTTTTCTCTCGTAATACTTCTTCTTCTCACATCTTAACATACTTGTATATTTATTCCTAACTTGTTTGTACATTTTCCATATTTCTGACCCACAATCAATGTTACTATTAATAATTCTTCTTAGTCTATCTCTCTCTAACTTAAATTTTCTTATACTTTTATTGTTTGACAGCCATGGTTTATAAAAATTGTTTGTTTTATTTATTTGCCTACTTCTTGTTGCAGCTTCTTTTGCTTCACAGAACGCTGTCATTAAAGTCTCACCTTGTTCATTCACATCGTCACAATCTGGCAACCATAATTCTTTTCCTAACATTTCATTTTTAAAAGTATCCAAATCGAAAGCCTTCAATACTTTCTCTTTAGGAACTGATCTGTTGTGCAAATTTGCACTACAACCTTTTTTGCTGAAATTATATTCACATACTACTGCCTCGTGGTCCGAGACATTATATTTCTCATCATTATGTACTAAAAAATTATCAATATTGGTAAACACTAAATCTATCATTGTTTGTGATTTCTCAGTGATTCTTGTGGGTCTATCATTTCTCAACTTTAACCCTGCTGTAGTCATCACTGTACTTAGCCTACTAGTATTAAAATCATTCTTTAACATATTAATGTTGAAATCCCCTGTTATAATAACGTCCTTACTCTTGTCAACTATTGTTTCTATCAAGCCATCCAGGAAATTTATAAAGTCTATATGTGATTGGTTAGGCGAATGATACAGATTAATTATAGTAATATACCTGTTTTTGACTAATAATTTAGCACCAGTTATCCATATAGTACCAGTTATATAGTTGGTCCAATATTCCAATATCATTCACATTAGAATGAGCGTTGATAGATGTGCACTACGTTCACGAGTTCCAGGTTCGAATCCTGGATTGGGCAAGAATATCTTGTGGCACTTTTAGTTTCCACTCATCGTCTCGATATGCAGCGTTACCAAAATATGACACGTCAATCAAGCCCAAATATCATCCGTGTTCAATTTTTTTTGTAAATGTTTGAACTCGATAAGCGTAACATATTTTTATCTTCAAAAACGAGAAAGAAAGCCGCGCACGATATATAAATGTTGGACGCACCTCGTATACATAAAACTGTGGTCTCCCCCCTCTGTTTTGATCTTGATAAGCGTGTCAGTGCAAAGCCGGGACCCTGGACGCGTCTAATGTGTCACCGGGGCTGGCTGGGTGGCCCCGCGCGCCATTGTTTGTAAATTAGACCCTCCCTCCATTGAGACCTAATCCTGACAGAGATAAGCTGTGACGTAATGCGCGGGACTGACTGCCTCGCTCGCTGGATTCATTCTGCATAGTACGATGTCGACGGGGATAACATGCTGAACTGAACTTATTGACGTCTTCAATTTCAGTGATATATAAAGTGGGTTGTAGGCTATGTATGGGATGTTCGTGACCAACGCAGATTTGGCAAACTAAATTTGCGTAGTTTGCAACTTTTAAGACGAAATACGAGGGGGGTACTGAAGTTGCAAAACGTAAATATTTAATTTTGTTATGATTTTATATTAGAAAACACTTTTTCATTGATTGATATTTAGCAGACGGTATTGTTTTATTGTTTTTGTCTAATTTCTGAAAACTATCACTTATAATTTTTCAAAAACTATTTTACAATATATGCACATGTACAATTGCTAAACTATATTGTTTACAATCTAGATTGTGGTTTATCTCAATATATGTATGGTATAAAATACTAACATCGTATTATTAAACGTTCTTTTACAATTTTCTGCTCAATGCTTTGAACTTTTGAGTCTCGTTCCTTGCGATGGTGTAAGTCCGTGTGTATAATTTATCGCGACCATATTCTGCAATGTGGCAGGGCAGCGCGAATGAAGAGGGATTGCAGATAGATGCATGGCTAGCGGGCCAGCCGGTTCCTGTCCTGTGCCCACCTTGTGACTCGCTTAGGCCCATCAGTCAGTCAGTCAGTCACAAACAAGTAGTTTACTCCACCATCAATTAGAAGACCGCCCCCGTGGCGGGAGATTGGAATCTGGCGGTTCGGACTACGAGGAGAGTTTGGTGCTCGAAACATTGGTCAAAAGCCACAGCCCATGACAAGGGAGCGGGGGTTGCTGTTACACATAGAAGCCGCAGTTATCTCTAGAGGTTATTTGGCCCACAAATGACTTTGTTTCCCCTTGGCCTTACGACAGGTCTTCCCAATAGGCGGGTGGACCGCGGTCCGTGCCTTGTTGACCGATAGAGGTGGCTCAGCGGTAAGACGCGAGACTCTAATTCGGGAGGTCGCCGGTTCGATTCCGGCCACCGGCAGTCCTGACTGAAGGTTTTTTCCGAGGTTTTCCTCAGTCGTAAAAGCGAATGCTGGGATTGAGTCCTTCTATCAGCCCTCGGACAATCCTTCCCAACTATCCAAACACCCTAATAACCTATAGTTATTCACCTGAAGAGGGGCACATCAGGTAAAGCTGGTGTGCACCCTAGAACGGGTATTCCTACAAAAATTATTATTATTATTGTGCCTTGTTGACATGGTCCTCCTAAGTAAGAACTTCCATGATCCATGCAACATACTTTTGACTGAATGTATCCCTAATCTGTGTACGTGTATCTTCTACAGGAAGGCAGCCCCCCTCCCTCCTCCCCCCTCCATAACCGACTGCCACATTAAATATTTGTCAGTTTTATAAAGTTTGGACCAGTTGGTTTCTTCGATGTCATATCAAAGATTACCGAAATACGAGCTGAAATCTTCGGTCACATTACGGGTATTTACAAATCTTTATTGGAAAGGCCTTCCAATTATCACAGCCCTGGGGATGTGTGATGTATATCTGACTCTTCTAGCTGTCAAGTTCCTCGTAAAACAATAACAACATAATTCAAACTTGATGTAATCCCTGCGCGTATTGTAATGATCATTTTATTTACCTTTGATAGCCTTTAGGCTCGCGCAAAGAAAATACGCTCGCTCGGTGACTTGTATAAACTTACCTTTTCTATTTTTATCACGGCGATATACTCAATGCACATTCCTGCATCTTAATTTTACAACGTGATTTCGCACCAGAGGGCAGATGACCTTGATCTCGACTTAAACGAGTATGTATGTTGTATGAGCGCCTCCAACATCAACAAAAGCTCAAGTCGTGGCATGACAAAGACATGAACGTGTACTAATGAGTATAGCCAGCTCTCATGATGTTTTTTTTGTTTTTGGTTTTCAGGTGTCACCTGGCGGATCATCGTCAGTCAGATGAGCCGGACGTTGCGTCATCAGATCACGTAAGCTATATAATATCATCACCTTCTTATGTTTGAGGCGTGTTTGGAATGGCTTCTGAAAGGGACCATTATCCGTAGTAATTCTAAAGACGTTCGGAAGGTCGAGTTGTGCTCTTTTACAAGTCATCTTTTTTCTAGGTTTAAAACTAGTGTGCACTTTCGATTGTTAGGTCCACAGGTTTTGTCATGGGTATAGACGTCATTCTTAAACGATTACGTCAAATTAAGACTTCAAAACTTTGCGCATATTTCAAATTATATGTCGTATAATTGTTTGCCAGTACAAAGAGGCCACAAGTAAAGTACAAATGCATCTATGCAGGAGAAATAAACTAAGTACAGTCGAAGTGCAAGATGAAGCCTGTGAGGAAGAAATGGAATGTAAATAAACATTTTAGTGCAGTTTTGTATCATGATACATTAGTAGAATTTCACAGTTTATTTTAAATACCTACGTAAACTAACATTGCAAAGTGTATGTTTACAATGAAACGGTCTCTGTCCTTAGAGGGTAGAATAGCTTTATTTATTTTAAACATAAACTAAGCTATTTCACCTCAAAAAGTAGGCCTAAACATATGTCGTTTACACAATGTCTTGTAACAATGCAGCAATACCATATTCATGTACAGTACTTATTTTGATGTATGTTATAGATAGACGGTTATAGGATCTACCGTTTTGATTCAGCTTATGATTTGACCCACATAATTTTAAGATTCTGTGAGCATTCAATGCCAACTTTTATTTTAAAGATTTTAGTTACGCAATTGAAAAACTTAATATCTTAATAGGTCACAGTTACAGATGTTTGTCTTTAAAGTTTAAAGTAACCAATCATACCTCATTTATATTTATTATTTTGACAAATTTCAATACTACATAAATCAGTTGAAGGACGTTCACCTCAAAAATGATCGATGGTCACTAATCTATTTTCACTTGGAGACACGCGTGATATTAAAACGATTTAGCTTTTAAAAGGAAACAAAGTGTTCGATTTCTTGATAGCAAAATATTTGTACTCGACCTGAATTTGTTTACCCTAAGCACACGTTCCTCAATATAAGCAACTATTTTATGTTATTCATTTATTATTTTCGTGTGCACTTCGTTGGGTAATATTTAAACTAAGATACTATATAGCATCTACATGGCATTTTATAAACACGTATAAAAAGTTGTATTAGATTAGAATGAATGTCTCTATTTTGTATGGCAAGAACTCGATTTTCTGTAAATTTTAAATTTAATTGAACATACAAATATTGTTAAATTTAAATTTAAAATAGTCTGAATTTATGTACTTTGTTATTTTTAACAATATAAAAGACAATGGCATTTTAATTTAAATCAACTTAACAATTTTAATTTCATTTCATTTACAAATCAGTCTCAACTGTTGTATTTTGTTAATTTTAGACACTGTAAAGTTGCTTGCTTATTGCCGTTACTTTATTGGCATACTTGGGTTGTGGTAACTGACAACTCTGAATTGGTAATTGAAATGTTCCTTTGCTCTTATATTACTTTGGTATATTACTTTGCTAATATTACTTTGCTCTACTCCACTGTTTTCACATGTTTACTGTCGACTTCAATACATATTAATCCGTTCACTTCAAGTCAGGGCGATAAATTAATTTGGTTCCTATCCGATGTATTGTATAATTGTACTGTATTGTATTGCACGCCATAAGGAGTATGTTGTATATGTATGTATGTATGTATGTATGTATGTATGTATGTATGTATGTATGTATGTATGTATGTATGTATGTATGTATGTATGTATGTATGTATGTATGTATGGTGGTACAGCCTTGAACTAAAATGCCGCATCACACCCACGATGAGACAGATGAGGCATCGTGATGGTTCCGATGATGAATCTATTCGATGACAAACGAGATGGAAATAATTGGCTGTACTGAACCGCTTTGGCTCCTCCCACTTTTCAACCGGTCATTATTACCTTTCACGTTGGCGAAGGTGTGAATTTTGCGGTTTGGAGATTACGTTTCAAACATCTGCGCCGCTCTCATCTGTGATAATCGGTACTCAAGAATGATCGTCATTAGGGCTGGGATGTTAATGATATGTCAGATCTTTTTTGTAATCACTCAGTTCGGTCAAAGTGAATTATGACCGCGATTCGATGTGTTTCTGGTGCTAAAAGCATCTGCTTTATCGGTCATATAAAAGCGCATTTTACTATTACTACATAATAAAAGTATAATGGCATTATTTTCATTTTCCACTGGAAAAGTAATGAATTTCAATATTTCTTTACGTTAATGTTAGTAATGTTTAGTGTTTAGAAGGCTCTTCGCTGCACAAGATTTCCTAGGATTTTAAGTGTTTTAGCAAAATGTTTTCTAGCGTCAACGCTTTCTTGTCAAGAGACATTAAAATTTAAGTTTTTTTTTACCTGTGTGGTTTTAAGTTTATCTCTAGTAATTTGATTTTGTGGTGACAAGAATAAACAAATAATAATTTTGTACAATTTTGTATGTTTGATAATTTAAAGCAACTATTTAATCGAAACTAAAACTTATTATCTGAATACGTAAGTCCTTTCTATTTTACATCTCAGTATCAACATTGAAAATGAAGGACAATCTCTATTCAGGACAACATAAGGATACAATTTTGTATGGGGTCAATCTGAAAAAAAAAACATCTGCGTACTTTCCACGTTGAGTACTTTCCTAGCTCAGTGAATGAATGAAATAACTCTATAAAACAGTTCCGTACTTGAATCGTACCCAGAGACGACGCAAATGTCCTCAAACGAATGCGCGGAGAAAGAAACCGCTTGTCTAAAAACAACCTTTACCACAGCAAGATGCAGGAAATCAGATGTTGAAATTTGTAAATTAGCTACCAAGGTTCTAACATTGACCATCTTTTTCTTCTTCTTTCTGTAGCTCTTGACAACCGCGCATTCTGTCTCATTCATTACCGCCCAGAAGGTGAAAACCAACCGCGGCTTCTCTTCGTTTAGCACATGGTGAATGGTGAACCAGGAAAAAAATATCACTTGATTGTTTTATCTGTTGAATTATCTTTGTAATGTTTTAATTAGCATTAGTAGGAGCCATTCATCATGATAGACAGATCTTTGAACCGGATTACGAGCTGGCATTATCCCCAAGGTTTTCAGCGTTGCAAGTAAATGCAACGCTCGTTGTTCAAGAAGGTTACCGTTCACTAGAAATTAAACTACAATATGTAGAATACTTTGTGTATAGTGTACCTCTTCAGGTATGTGAATAAATATCCCTTCGAAGACTTACTCCAGCAACCATATTGTGATGAAGGAAAAGTTTGGAAAACATTTTCAGTCAAGATTGCTGCATGGTGGTGGAAATAGGCTTTGCTTTAAATTGTTAGGCATTATTTGCTAGAATATTTTTTATAAGAATACGGGGTTGCGTTGTGATAATTTAATAAAACTTTAACTACACGTTAGAATATCAATAAATAAAACTTATTATAGGCGACGTACCGTTAAAAGTTACTTTGCTTTTGTTGAACACAAGACCGTAACTGACGAAAACAACGAAAGCGTGAAGAATATGTGACAGCTTGTAAAGTTAAAACACACTTCTGATTTACGACATGACTTATACATGTTTAAACACACTTATTATCAAAAATATACTAATTTTATAATCACGGTAGTTGCCAGCAGAACTTTTCAACTTGCGATTGATGCAAACAACAACATGCGTATACACGTTCTCTAGCCTCGCAGCAGCTGGAGAACCAACAAGAAACCCAGCTACACAAATTATAATTTTTATCCGGAAGAGAAATTAACTTGCCCTTTGTGATGTAGCAGGTGCACTTCTGGCCATAACGAATGTGCACGCGTGATTCGGACCTATATCAATAAATTACGCTAGAACTGAATTATGCATCGTGGATATAACACTCGAATACCCATAAATATCAACATTATAAACCAATTTTCTGAGTTCAGATTACAAATAAATAAGCTAGGAATAAGAAACAATGCATTGTATAGAATGTAAATGTCCAAACTAACACGAATTACGATGCATATTATATGGAATCGTTATTATAACATGGGATAATTTGAATGGTTGTTCGAATGATTCCAAATGTGGAAATGATAAGAACGTGGAACAATGCAAGGATACTGTTTCAAACCTTCTCGAAACTAATCTGGAATGCTTTGATTTATCTGTTCTGGTTTGCATTTGTAGTAGGCTATGATATTTTGTTATTTATTTCTTTAGGCAAACAAAAAAATCATAATCGTCAAAATAGTAGTTTTAGCCGCAATACATAACTTATGTAGCCGTTAGGTTACATGTATGACCCTGGTCCTTTTATCGCCTCTCACGACAGGCATAGCTATGCAGAGCTATTTTACCCCGGGGCCATACGGAGGGGATTTGATAAACGACCGAAGACCATGATTCGACTTTTGTAAATTTTCGATTATAATTCCCGATAACCAACAGTAACAGAACATTTAAAACCACCTGGATATCCGCTATGTACTGTAATGCGCAAGTACTTTTCCATGCGCAATTTCTCTCCAATACCACGTTTTTATTAGTTTTCTAAATATTCGCTTGAGTCGTGCGATTTACGTCAGTTCTCGCGTCTCAACACTATAAAGCTAATTCCAACCTGTGACGCAGGTATATTCCGTGTAACTGGACGCTGTAAAACATGAACCGTTCTCACATATATCGATATCGCAATACCATGAACTATACTTGTCTGGAGGTATCGGATGAATGCGTTACGTCGAGCTGTAAGGAGACACGTCGTTTTCCGGGCGTATGTCTGTCTGTACCTGCATCCAGTGGCGGGACGTACTCGGTAGTGGAGGTCCCCCGCAAAATCCACTCTCGGCCCCCTTTAAAAATGTAATTGTCTTTTTAGAGAGGGGTTTTATTCAATATGAGGAGAATTAAAAGATAGGGACTATAAATGTTGTTTCTTTATAAACAATATGTAACCATCTGTACTTATTTAGACTGATCGAAAAAGACCAGACCGAAAATAAACTGATCGAAAAAAAAAATGATCGAAAAAAATCTGACCGAAAAAACTGATACAAAATGAGAAAAACATACTTTGTTTCCCCTTCAAATAATTTAAATTAATTTTCTGTAAATTTTTTAACCACAATCAAAAATGAGAAAAACATACTTTGTTTCCCCTTCAAATAATTAAAATTAATTTTCTGCAAATTTTCTAACAACAAAATAACATTTAAAAAATGTGTTTTAGTTTTTGGTTTAGATATTTGAAAACGAGGTGTACACTACTTATAATCAAGGTTTTCCCTAACAAACACCTTTTTTATAAATAATTGCACCGTCTATTTTTAATCGCGTGCTATTTTTCCAGCACAGCTTGATCTTTATTTGTCTTTGATTTAAATGAACGAACTTATACAAAAGATATTTAAAAAAGAATATTGCGATTTAAACACGACATTCCCTGTAAGTGACATTTTATCACTATAATTGATTATGCCGAATGAGTGGGTGGAAAATCTAAGGTGACTGCATACAGTATACAATATAATCAACATTTGAATGTTACGGTCATGTTACTTCACTGACTACGTACATCCTGTACAAGTCTAGTTTATATACAAGAAAAAAAGAGGATGTAGATTGTTGTTCTTAGGTAACATAAAGAGGAAGTACGAAGTTCACGTGAGGTTTTCATCATGATGAATCTTTTCCCCATATTCTCAAAACAAACTATGGTTGAATGTTGATGATAACATAACAATATATATAGTGCATTCGAAGTAAGAACAACATGAACGATAGAGTGCAGCATCAGGAGATATTTATTTTCTGTGTTGGAAACCTACCTTCATGACAGACGGGATACATACATGGGTCGTTGAGTTGAGTTGGGCATGTGAGTTTATTCCTGCGTCTAATGAAAAATATCTAGGGTTCCATTCCATAGCACTCCTTACCCGGTTCGGGCTGGGAATTTATAGCTTCTGGAATTGACTGTTAAACAGAATTAGGAAGTTGGAGAATAGGAATTATGATATGATATGAGAATAGGAAGGAGGTTGGAGAATTCCAATATGCAGTGCGGCAATTTAGTACAACACATAACAAAAACAAATACATTCACAATTAAGATAACAGGAACAACAGAAAGAGACTGCATTTTTTTATTGAACGAAGATGGAAATAAATGGTGGGTACCAACATACAATTAAAAAATTAATATTATAGCTAAATTAAAAATTAAACCTAGAAAGGTAACACCTGTAACAGAGTCGATAATACTTCTAGCATACAAATCAATTTGTTGATTGCATTCACCGCGTGATAGAAACAAGTCTGATCGTGTTTGATTTGTATCCAATTTCAATTTTCTTGTTTTTTTGTTTCACGCGTCTCTAATTCTTTATTTCTTACAAGACGCTGCCTTAAAAAAAAAGATGCGTAACATTGTTGAAATATGAGCAAAAACATTCAGTTTGTATTGTTGCACGTGAAGGATTCAGGTGGCCGTAATGTTACACATGTTTGGAGACTTCAAACAATAGATCATTCGACCCTTTGTATGATTATCATCACTGTCATCTCATGTACAACAATACACAGCAATACTAAATGTAAAAACGATCTTGTATCCATCAATGTCCCTCTAGATAACATTTGAAAACTCATTCTTAGCTGTTGTTAATGAAGATTTAGGAGAATGTAGTAAGAACCACACAAACGTTCTTAGATAATGTTTAAAATGTTGTATTATCGTAACGATTCCGCTACCGAAAAGC
>OX246741.1:15318936-15522817 GCA_945910005.1 Isoperla grammatica | reverse complement strand
TTTCCTAACACCGTGTTATCGGTTAGTTATATCACGAGCAGGC
This sequence comes from Isoperla grammatica, assembly GCA_945910005.1. NCBI lineage: Eukaryota > Metazoa > Arthropoda > Insecta > Plecoptera > Perlodidae > Isoperla > Isoperla grammatica. Next base: position 15,522,774 of record OX246741.1, on the reverse strand, counting down.
ACGTGGTGTGGTCTATCTGCTCTGTGTTGATTACGGTTAATGTTTTTGACAGCGTTGGTCATGGTCGGTATGGATATGTTTGCCAACCGCCTCGGGTTCAAGAGTCTTGTTACTGAGTGGGTAGACTCTAAAATTGTGAATTTATTTATTTATTTATTTAAAAGATTTTGGGTTCTTAGAAGGCTAAGTAAGTAAGTATGTAAGTAAGAAAGTAAGTAAGTAAGTAAGTAAATAAGTAAGTAAGTAAGTAAGTAAGTAAGTAAGTAAGTAAGTAAGTAAGTAAGTAAGTAAGTAAGTAAGTAAGTAAGTAAGTAAGTAAGTAAGTAAGTAAGTAAGTAAGTAAAAGTAAGTATGTATGTGTGTGTTATGTATGTATATGGTTTGGTTTGTGGACTAGTGTAGTGTTATAAAGTAACACCTTGGCAGTATTTACAGGTATTGAATCGATTTTAATACAATTGGATCTAAAACTATGTGAACATAGATAAGCGATAGTGTGATTCAGCCGAAACTTCGGTATTTTCAACCAAAAAGACTTCTATATCTGAAAATTCGTATATATGTAAGTATATTTTTATATCTCTCATTCACCTCGTTCGTGCGAAACAGTATAGCGATAAATTCGCGAGTCGACAACATTGGGTTCGTATATTTAGACAGGTGTCTTCGTACAAAGCATTTTTAATCTTCCCACAATAAAACTAAGTCGTGTAGCCTGGCAACGTTCTAAATTCAAGGTGGCGGGATGTGGTCTTTGATCTGTGCGAAGATAAGGTACATCCGACCTTGAGTTTACGTGTGTTGTTGATTGTGATTAAAGTGCCGGGTGTGTGGAAAAAGAATTGAAAAAAAATGAAAAAAAAGTGTAATTCTCTAAAGAGAAAATAGCGAGTAGCAAAATAAATATACGTCTTCACGTTGAAGTTCGAAATATAGTTCGTTATACTGGATTTAATTGCAGTAAGATGAATTTTTTCGAAATTGAAAATAAATGTTACAGTAAATACTGCTTCTTCATTTAAAATATGGTATATTATTTTGTGTTGTGTTATAATTTATGGCTAATGAGAACTGAGTGTTCAATAACTCAATACAATTCCTTATGAGTTATGACTAATGAGTAATGGTATCCTATGGGGGGGGGGGGGGGGGGGGGCTATGATTATTGGAGGGGAGAACGATCCTCACATTATCCTGAAATTACATTTTTTGCATGGCAGCACTGAATGGTTTCATCGCAATACTATTATACATATTTATTTAAAATAATACATGCACATTTTTATACAGCTTAGTATTTATTTTTTTCGTCGATATGGTCATCAAACGATACGTATTGTTTATATGTAATTTTTATTATAATATAGGAATACACAAACTATAATACTTATAACACATAATGCACATATTTGAAATGTCATTGAAATACCTTTTCATTCAAATCTGATTTCAAAAGATGTTCTTATCTCCTAAAATGGTTATTTTGTACAGAATATAAAATCATTTACCACAATTTCATATTTAATATTAATTGAATACTGCGTTTAAGAGTGTCTGTTGAACGTGATGAAAAACTCCATCGCAATTACCATCATTACGTCAGATAAACATAGCATGTCTGGCTTTCGCACAAATAACACAAAAAAGTTTACATTCTGACTCAGTATGACGCAACTTGTGGAAATATGGTTAGTTAGATGAAGTACATGTATAACGCCCACACATTTGTTGAGTCCCATAATACAGCGCGGTGACGTCGGTTCTTCAACGTAAACTGGGCTCGGTATGTTCATAATAATAATAATAGCGATGAGATTGAGATGCAGTTGCAAAAAGGTTGGGCGTCGCCGCGTTCCCTGATACTGAGCAGAATTGTATATTTTCACAGTGAACCTCAACTCAAACAAATCCAACGAGGTGTACCCCTCGTATCCTCTTCGCGTCATCCAAACAAGACAGAAGCAACTTTGGAGGGGTAGGGATGCCCAAAATATGTGGTTATTTTTATGGAGGGATTTTGTTACTAATATGCCTTATTTCTATGTAATGGTATATAGAGATTAAATCTTGATCGATAAAAAAAAGTGGTGCCCTTAATTTGTTTAAGAGTTAAATCATTACCATGTGAAGGTAGATGCACATCCACCCCCCCCCCCCGCCCTACCCCTTGGATTTCAGAAAAAATGTAAATTATAACCTTTTCACAAAATCGGTGAAAAATTGTTAAAATTATCCAAAATTCCCTGCGGGGCTAACTGGGAGTCTGAAGACCCCCCGAGAGTTGTTTCGTTTTGCCCTCCCCCCCACCCCCCTGCTGTAAATATCCTAACGACTCCTATGTCTACGTGTTTCAAAGCACAAAATAGTTTTTGTAAATGTATTATTTGAACTTTCTCAATTTGAACAATAGCACAAGACTCAATTCTAAAAATAGCCATGCTGCCGTGTTTTGTTTCGGACAAACATTGAATATGCACCAATCAAAAAAAGATACAACAATGGAGTTGCCTAGCAACACATTGTTTGTCCGCCTGTGATGTCACAGCCCCCTCAATTGAGTCTTTTGCTATAATGGTGATATTTGACAATATCGATATTTTTATTTCGATATAACGATGAAAACATCTCATCACATGATTGATATTTCCGTTGGTATGGACATCCCTCGGCGTGGTTGATGGTTGATGGTATGTCTCAAACAAGGGCGCGTCAGTCCGCACCCCCATAAGGATAAAGCTATGCATGGTCTCGAGACCCATAAATAGTTACGGACCAAATAATTTACGACGGGGAACCCACTTGACATGTCTAGACGAGGATCGCGTCCTACACAATTAAAATATTTCTACAAGGCAGTGAAAAATATTTTCAAATATGAGTTTGATTTTTAGTGATGTTCATTTCAGTCTTTTGTAGAGGAATATAATTTTACTCGCAGCTGATGTAAAGAAGAGCGAGGAGAGATTGGAATTATTATGAAAGTAGGACTGAAGTTTGTGGAACAGGTGTATTAGTGTGAGAAAGCGATGAATGTATACATATCTCAATAAGTAGAAATGACTATTGGCTATTGAACTGGCTAATTCTTCTGCTTGAGAGTAGACTAACAGTCATTGGTAATTTCTTATCTACCATTCCAATGCTACAATACCTAGTTATTCATCTGAAGTGGGACATGAGTTGTCATTGGGCACGTTTCCTTCAAAAAATATTATCCCAGCATAAGTTACTTAAACTGAATAACCAAAGCAGACATTCATATAAGTTACATCTTTCTGTTCTGTACAATGACGTAAGCAAAACGTTTTCTTCAAGTAGGTCTAAATGTTGACAAACAAACGATTTTAGCACCACCCAAGTAATATCCAACAACTTGTACAAATGGGACGAACCATATTTAGCAGCAGTTTATTGTCGTGTTCGGCGGAAACGTAGTCGTAAACAAGATAATAGCCCATACTTTCTTCTATGATAGTTGTAGTGTTGTAGTGTTGTAGTGTTGTAGTGAGCGTGGCTGCGACCTTGTCTTGTTATCACCTGCCCGCAGGTTACGACGGCCGAGATAAGCTACTGGTTCATTGTTATGGTTGGCAGCATCCAGCTTTGCTTGCTTGCATCACCTCACTGAAAACACCTCTATCACACGGAGGTGGGTGGTTCGTTGCCAGCAGGTGATAACACCTGATAAGGGATAGAGACATGAAGGAATATGCTGCAGTCATCTATGGTCGGTTAGCTAGCTGATATTGATGGCGTTTTTCGTCTTTTTGGATCGATTTCCTTGTGTGTTTTGCAACAACACCAATGCGAAAAACATCTGACGGATCTAACTAAATACGAAATTATAGTTAAGAAACTGTAAGAATGACGGCCCCCTCCTTATCCTCTCCACTGCTAACCGAACCCCCTCAACTCCATGAAACAACAAACTAAACAACTTAAACAAACTGATTTTCAGTTACGTACTTCATTTTATCAGGTTGTCACGGAGTTGAGGGGGGTTGGGTAGCTGTGGAGGGGATAGTTTCTCAACTTGAGCTGCTTCTGCTCTTGCCAAAATTCGGTATATTCACATTTGTATGAAAACGCGTTGGCTGTTTCTTCTTGTGCCATTGTTTATTTTGGTGCTTATGACATTTACTAGCAATCGAAAACATTTTAGAGGTTTTCTTCATTCATAAAATGGTCGCTTTGATAAGCCGACATTATATCTTTTAATTTGTGAGTGATTAGGAGTTGTGGATTAGTGTATTTTGACCAATAACGCTCAACCAAGTTTGCTTCTGATGGGCAAAAATAGGCTACTACTTTATTTTGTAATTTATTTAATTAATGTTTGAATGAAAAACAATAAACTAAATATATGACTACATAACGATGGGCCTAGAGCAGATGTACACCGTTGTACATAATTATGTTCTCAGTACTAATGTGAGTCCGCTTGTTCACGACTAACGACTCCATGCATAGTAATGAATATCGCGATCCCGATAATGTGATGATTACTTTGCGTAAATTGCTTTAACGTAGTAAAAAAAAAAAAAAGTGTAAAAATGATGAAAATGTGTCTGCGGGTACTCGCACCGCCACTCCCACTTCTGAAGGCTGAATCCGCCCCCTTATCCGACACATTGCGAATCAGGTTAAATACCTACATAGAACGTAGATCGGATAAGGCTGCCACGTCCGTAAGGTCTCTCACTAACCTGCTGTCATGTCAGCCTTTTGGAAAGTCCGGTGATTGTACATTAAGTTAAAAACTGGAATATAGAATAGCAAGCACACATTAACACGTATCAAAAAATACGTATACAAAACGTATAAAAAAATACAGAAATAGTTACATCACGGTTATATTCTATCCGCAAGTATCAAACCTGTTTTTTATGTTCTTGTCTTATCCAGCGATATCTTTATGACTTTTCAGATAATGTTATAAGTCAATAGCGAATTGCATTACTAAATAAATAACTCTAATGCGATAGGTTCATGGTTCAATTCGAAAGTTTAGTTCTGAGATTTTCCTCAATCATAACGCAAATGAGTCCCATAGGACATTCCTGCCGAAGTATCCAAACATCCTAATATACCTTATGTACGCGAAAAAGGACCCATTGGTAAAAGTGGTGTCCACTTGCAGTAATTTCTGTGAACAATTATTATAATTCTTATCTGTACATCTCTTAGTATCCGTTCAATGAAAATCAATAACTTTGAAAATTTTGGCAACAAAATCTTTAAAAATGATCGCGAATAATTTAAACAATTCTTGAGATTATACACGCTCATCCTGCAACGTGGTATCCAAACTCTTGCACGAGCTGCTCCGTGTTGGGGTGCCAAGATCCTCTAACACCGGAAGTGTGCGCACGCACCAGATAACAGCAGCAGATAGTCTCGTTAGTGTTATGTAGCAGGCAGGCGTCGTATCGCATCATATACCCGCAGGGCTGCTACATACCCGAGTGTCGTTAGGTTGGCAATATCCGTAGGTGTTCGTGTGTCTGAGGGGTTGGCAACAGCAGCAGATAACAGCAGCAGATAGTCTCGTTAGTGTTATGTAGCAGGCAGGCGTCGTATCGCATCATATACCCGCAGGGCTGCTACACCTGAGTGTCGTTAGGTTGGCAATATCCGTAGGTGTTTGTTGTGTCCGAGGGGTTGGTAACAGAAGCAGATAAGAGCAGCAGAGCAGGCATCGAATCGCATCGCATCATATACCCGCAGGGCTGCGCTATCTGCTACACAGCTGAATGTCGTTAGGTTGGCATTTTACCGCCGTCGGAGTGAGGAGATGTTCGCTGTGCCCGAGGGGTTGGCAAGGGTTGCAAATAAAACAGAAGAATATGGCCAAAGGTTAAATTTATACAAGGTATTTGTTTGGAATTTAAGAAAACTGTATCATCTTTATTCGAAAGAAAATTGTAAAACACCCTTTCCTTATTTATGTATGCACCTTTTCTCTTTTGCGCTTGTATTCCTTTCATCTTCCACCCTTTAGTGATCTTGTACTGGTTGTCTTCGTTTTGTAAAAATAGATCAACCCCCATACGACCTGGCAACCCCATCTCAGAGACAACCGTGTCGGCGGCGACATCTCAATCCTCCGTATTTAATTACAACGTTCATGGCTGAGCAAAACCACCCCCGCAAGCTGCACGGAACCCGCCCTCTAAAACCATCCCCTAGCTGTATCTATTCCGCACACATCTGTGGCACTTCCGGTTTGATGCGGAACTGAGCACCCTCCACCTCTGTCTTCCGATACAGCTGATGCATGACGTCATGATAGGTGCCATTCTTGTGTGCCACACTCAGTGGCTTCCAGTGGCGTAAGAACCTAGCAGAGGGCCCCCCAGCAAACACAAAATTGGGCCCCCCACCTCATATTGTTAGCTGTAATTTGACTGTGTGATAAAATTCGTCCTGTTTCAACGTTGTGTGTCGACACAAGTTTAGCCGAGAATTTGAGAAACCCCTGCATTGACGTGGTTAATCGAATTGCCGACGTTTTGCTTTCGACTCTGCAAACACACCGATGACCGAGTCGATGTCTAAGCTGCGCGTGCACGTTCATTACCTAAACTCACCAACGCCAGTCCTGAAAAAAACTGTCTTGAGCCATAGACCTTAGCCTAGACCTAGACCTGTTTTGAGTATTTTAAGTTTAGAAAATGATCGTTCAGCTGAATTTCCACTGGCAGAACTAAGCTCCTTTTGGTTTTTCTTTCGTTACGAGAAACATTGGGCCTAGAGGGCCCCCCTCACTCAAGGGCACGGTAGCACTGCTACCCCTGCTACCCCGGTAGTTACGCCACTGGTGGCTTGGGATACTGTTTCTGTCTGTTCTAAAGCTGCCCCAATGTAACTTTACATGCTTGCAAAACAGCCGAGTCCAATTCATTCAATTCTATTTATATTTATATTCATTTATATTCATTTCTATTATATTCAATTCAATTCATCCAATTCTATTTCTCTAAAATTCAATCAGCCTTGAGAACCACAGTAGATGAATGCAGTCGGACCCTATTGTACCCGCTAAAAGCGTCCATGATAAAGAAGGTTTACAGAAATCTCGAAAACATTCACCTACGGAAGTCGAAGTGCGGTCAATTACAGAGCACTTTTAAATGTTACAATGGTGAGGGTCAATGTTTTTTAGATGCCGTTTGAGTGTGGTGGAAAGAGCATTAGCCGAAAGGGAACAACAGATCGAGTTGTTTCCCAACGCTGATTCCACTGTAGTTTATTTTATACCATCTATTTGAAATAGGTTCATTGGGGATGATTTACGACCTTTGGCTGGATACCCGGACATTCCTAGCCCATGGGCGTGACTATTTAGTCGATTGTGCACTCTACTATGTAGAAGACTGCCTTGATGAATGTGTGAAAGAACGACGTAATCTGTATTTCTTGTGATTCACAGACCCCTGCATTTTTGCTACTACAGTATTTAATACAATTTGCTTGAATTCCGTACAGTACTTACTTGGGCATTTATTTCGAGAAACTCTTCTTGCAATGCGCATACTATTTGAGTATGATGGAATTGTCAGTTTGTAATAGGTACTTATTGAAAAGTAATTAAATTGCTTTTAATAAGAGGTTATATTATAATCGTCTATAACACAATTATACGAACAAAGAGAAACATGACGACCTGAAGGGCTCGACATGATTCATGTACTGTTCATCTCAAGGCCATGCTATGTCGTCGTTAGATCCATCCAGCAGAAACTGTCGCAAATTGAATGCCGCCATTATGTTGGCAAAAGAGGCAGGTTTTATTAAATTCAGTTATTAATCACACAATATTTTTCTTGAAATTATTCTGTATTGATGTTCATGTTTCTTTAATGAATATGATGTAATAAATATTATAGGCCTACAGATCGACTTGTTTAGAATAGGGCACTAGCAACACCTAAAGACAACAATGGAACAAATGAATTGAACTGATGGACAAACCATCAGCTGTCAAAATAATAAAATTGCAACCATAGAAATAAAAACAAGTGTAGCAATAGTAACTGATCACCATTTAAAACTTTTAATGATAGACAACGACTAAGTGAAAGTTTTGTATGTGCAATTGTTTGTTTTTTGTTTTGTTTTCCAAAATCAGAAGAAATTATTTTTTGACAGCTTGTTGTTTGTCCATCGATTTAACTCATTTGTTTCTTTGTTGGCTTTTGGTGTTGCTAGTGCCCTATAGAATCGTATAAGACTAAAATTATCGTGATCTCACTCACTCTCGTATGCTTGCCAGCCTTATTTATGGTGGCTTTCATGTTATACAATCACGGCAATAGAGCCAGTGCGTCATCTAGATGTTCTGTAGTATTCTCTACACAGGGGCGTCGGAAGTCTATTTTTTCAGGGGGGGCGAACTTTCCAGCTGACTTTGCAACATTTTGTAAAAAAAAATCCGTAAGTTACCATGCATCCAGCCTCTGAAATCGCTTGAAGGAATAAGCGGAATCTGTACTCTTAAATGCATTTAATTCATATTGGCAATTTTTTCAGGGGGGGCGAGATGATACTCTCGCCCCCCCTGTGCAAGCACAGGGGGGTCGACTGACCCCCCTGCCCCCCCGGTTCCGACGCCCCTGTCTCTACAAGATCTTTGATTTATCTGGATGGGCAATGTAGATGTATGAGAACTTAGAATTTATTATTTACAAAGTTGAAACATACAAAACTCTTAAACATATGCGTAACATAACAATTCGTATTCATAACAATTGCATTACATTTTCAAAAACTTTGTTATTACCAAATTATATGTAAGTTCTTAAAAATCTACGTGGCCTAAGGTACATATTTTGAATTTGCATTTACTGCTGCTCTTCAAGCAGATGGAGATACCCCCAAACAGCTGCCTGCAGATGCTGGAGAAAACTTCAATATCGATGTGTTGGGTCACTTCATACAAGTCGAAGGTTTAGATAATATTAGATCATTGACCACAGATACGGGGAAGATGGATAGCCACAATTTCAGCACAGCCAGTTAGGGTCCACCTTCGATAAACTACAGAATGGTCATGTCATATGCTCTCGATTCCAAGCAAGATCCTGTTGCTGACAAGAGAAACACTACATATTACAATTGTTGCTTCGATCAGAAAACACTAACACAAATTTGCCAGTTGTGTTGGACTAGAAATAAATAGAAGAGAGAAAGGTGGGCCTACCGTGATTGTAGACAAGCCACCAGGTCAAACAGTCGTTTATAACTATAACTTTGGGTGTCATATATGAATTGATTCCTCCCCCGAATAAGGTAACCTTTCAACCAATGTATTTTAATCACCTAATAAAAGAGTGATAAATGTAGCTAAAACTGGTTACAAATCATCAAATGAGATGAGATTTATTTTTTATTTGTTTATAATCATTTGCCTATACAAAATGTAGTTACTTTCAATTTCATCTTCCCTTATCAGCATTTGCAAAGCTTCACTTTGATAACAGAACATATTGCCGGAAAAAAAATTGTTTTTAACTTCATTTTAGTATATCCATCCTTCATTAATAAATTATATGTATATATAAATATTATCTTTATTTCACATTAATTTAGTTGGAAACTCGCCAACGAAACAGACCGACATAATAGAACGATCATGATCTCAATGCTCTCGAGAAATTAACTGTTGCCGATCAAGAATACAATACAATTATATTTATTTGTTTTCTAAATTAGATGTAAACTTTTACATTTTAAACCACCCACGTAAAGGAAGATTTAGTGCACTGAACGCAGTTAATTAAAGCGGCGCCAATTTATTACGTGGCGCAGTGCGATCACGTGACAGGACAGCTGGGGGCGTTCGTTCGCCCACCAACGAAGTATTGACAGACCATAGAATAGAGCGAGTGGTCATAACTAACCTCTGCGCCCCCAGCCGCAGATCTAGATCTCATACATCAAGTAGATAGATGAACAGTCTAGGTTACCTTACTCATTGACATAACTATGACCGGCCCCACCCTGGATAGACAGGCGTGCAAGTCTCGTGCCAGACGGTATTGTTGGTGGAGGGTCCAATAGTGTAATGGAACCATTGCTCCACCCTGGATGGACATGGCGTGCAAGTCTCGTGCCAGACGCTATTGTTGGTGGAGGGTCCAACAGTGTAATTGAACAATTGCCCATAGTTTTGACAGTTCTGATGGGGAACATGTCAGTTCGTCGTTTCTCTTCATTTTGGTTGGTGTAAGAATTGTACCATCTCATGATACCCATGATTTTTTAATAATTGCCATTTTAAATTTAATTAAATGGTTTAATTTAATTTTGTAAACACGTTTTATAACCACGATAGATCTAGTGGATAGGTATAAAAAAGAAGAATATGTGCATTACATGTATTCCAGATATAAAAGGTCAGCTATACTTGAATGTTGTTGTTGACCAGTTCTGAATTAGACAGCTTCAAAAACGCCGATATTTAAAAACAATGCATGCAATTTCTTCAGGTTTATATTATGAACAATCTTTCAAACGACCCGAAAACTAGAACATTGATGGGACGCCTATTACGCTACAAAAAGATCCCGGAACCTATCAAGGAAATCAGGCCGGACAAACATGTCAAAGACCCAAACGAAAAAAACTCAATTTTCAACTAGTAAACACCCTTTTTTGTTCTGCCCCCCATGGCAATCTTCTAGCGAGATAATGTACGCGTGGTCATAAAGACACTCATTAATAATAGTGATACGAACAATATAGTTGTTTATACTCCTCATTACTTAATAGCTTTATAACAAGCCATTAACTCTCCAGTACGGACGTTTTAACTTAGCGTGAGGCCCCTCTTTTGACGGTAGGTGGTAGACTGCATACTGACGTTATTTACCGTTCACGTGCGGTTGGGAAGGCATTATACGTGCACACATACTAATAAAATAGCCACGTACAAGTGGTGGGTTAACATATTTTATGAGCTCCACTGGACTCCAGACTAAATGCACGGATATGTAATATAGTAATAAAGGTTATGGTACACGATCATGCTGTAATAAAGCATAGATTACCTTGTGACTTAATTACATACTTTAAAGCTAAACAATGAACCCGGAAATTAGCAGAGAATTTCGGTTTCTGTAGCCATGTTATCTTCAACAACTATATATTTTGTAAATTCAGTTAATGTTTATTTTATTACAGTGCTCTAATTTTTCACCCTACAGCCATAGTGATATGTTTGTTACCTGTGCTACAGATGTGTGTTTGTATATTATGACCTCACCACTAAAACAAGTTAGTGCTACGACGCGCCAACAGATTGATTTAGTAGCGAATGTGCGTCCGAATGTCAACGCCATCTATCGGCGCGCCCTTGCAATCATCAACTAATTCATTCTGAAGAGATGACTTGACAGCCCATGGCACTCGACCTCTATGTAGTATTTAAATTAAACTATAAAGTTTCAGATAAATAGTCGTAAGGAAGCAATCAAAATAATGTGAATTTCGTTTTACTCTGTGATTTTGTGACTGATTTCCTAGAAAACCTTGTCATTCCCGCCCAACGCAACAGCCTTGCGGTCATTTCGACCTACGACCATTAACTAAAAGTAAGATTACTATCCTAATACACTTTCAAACCTTGTTCCACACACCTATGCAAAGAATCCCCTTTAGGGGTACAAGTTCTTTATATACCAAATCACATGATACATAGAGGTGGTCAGGCAGAAAGACGCTGTACTGAGGTACTCTGATTCGGGAGGTCGACGGTTCGATACCGGTCATAGCCAATCCTGACTGAAAGTATTTTCCGAGTTTTTTCCTCAGTCACAAGATGAATGCTATGGTCGATCATTAATAAAAGTCATCTGACATTCCTTCGTAACACCTGAAGACGGGCTTACATACATAAATGACACCAACAATCCTTTGAATACTAGAAATAATATATATAAATTTCAGAATCTTTTAGTTATGAATCCTGTTAGTAATAGACACAATACAAAGTCTTCGAATTAAACGTTTGATTCCTATGGCAGCCGCTAGCGCCTTAGCTTGTTTGAATACAAATAAGACAGATAATAATTTTATTCTACAAATTAGTGCGTACGGCCACACTTATAACTTATAAACGCCGATTTTGACCGAGATTTTATGTCATTCATTCAATAAAAACATAATATCAAACAACAATTTTCCCGCGTGACATAACGTGTATTGTTTCTCCCAATAGAAGATTCTCCATCGAACATGGCCCGTATTTCGCGCTCTCGTGACGTCATTACACTCTCGCGCAGCTGATCCCTGCACGTGGGTCTGATTGCTTTACGCGTGCCTGGTATTTGTAACTCGATAACCAATCGATCGATACTTGTGTAGAGTTTATAGTTTATTGCGTCGGAATGTTGGGGAGATGATTGAGCGGTCATGTGGTACGCTGAGTCGATCTGCATGGCGGGATATTCTGATTTCCCGCCCGATGCTAAACGATCTTCGGGCGACCTCAGAGTTGGTCGGGAAACAGTTCGATTAGGGAGATGTACGCACTATTCCACGTGTATATACATAATTTTAGGGTTCAAGCCCCTAGTAAATATATTTTTTTGAAGTTTTGGAGACTCATGGCCGGTATTACGAGCAGGTAATAAGTAAGTTACTAGGCCCTATAGTACCTAATAACTTGTTTTCACCATGGCAACCACCAATCAGATGTCTTAAAATCCACCTTTAATAGAATAGCTTATTAGCTCATCTGTTTATAATGCTGGTTATATAGCGCTGCTAAGCAACCTTCTTATTTGCGCCATTGATGACTTACTTAACAATTAAATGACAATGATCAATTGACAGCTGCTATAAATAAACCTCTCTTCATAATAGTTTATTTTCTTGTCACCAAAATGCATCTAGTCTATTTTGAGTGTTCTAATTTATTGATCGACTATCGATCACTATTGATATTGTTAAAGCAATTTATAAGTATACAATCCGGTACGTCCTGGGGTAGAATAGGGACAGTGTAGCACTGCCTGTCGTTCCAGGCAACAAAATGAAATAGGCGACACCGTATTATATGACTTTGCTGTCAGATTAAGTATTGCAATACGTCATTTCAAAAATCAAAATACATATTCAAGTGCGACAGAAGTTTTAAAAAATCGTTGCTTATAAAGTGTACATGTATTATTATTTATATTATACTATTATATTATTATTTTTATGTAGTATTTGGATGTTGTTATTGCAGATCTAAGGGACAGTGATGTCACAAATGAGTAGATGCAAATTATGTTTTTGACCTGTCACAAGATTAAAATATAAAAAACGTGCTTACAAAAATCTCGTTATTAATCTTCGTTCAACTACAGTTATGCAAACGACAGATTAGTGTAGAATTACCTGGCAGTAAGCATGAGAGTGTGAGTGTTTTCCCCACCGGTCTCTTGTATTAAACACTTCTCCTTATTAACATGGTAACGGGTTTTTCTTCAGAACACTCTTACCGAATTGATTAAAAAATATTTTCTTCAAACCGAGATGATAAGACTTCCTAAGAGATGAGCGGTACATCAAACAAATTTAATACTTTCCCCTTCAAATAAATGTCTAAGTCGAAAGTCAACATTAATCTTCTTCGAAACCCTTCTGCCAACTTCCTCCATAGAAGAATAGCAAATGTTATGGTAAACCGTTCTGCCGATAGTGATGTTTGACTTGACTGATTGTGATGTGTGCACATCGCTGGTACAGTTGACGCGAATATGACAAGACCTCGTGTATATTGCGTGCAGATTACGCATGAAGCGAGATGAAGCGAGACTGTATAGTGACGTAGTTACAACACGCATGAATTGACAGAAGTGTCAGTCACAGACAGAATTACAAAATTTGATAATATCATTGAAACATTTACCATTATTAGAACCCTACAGAAATGGTTTCATTCTTTGCCAAATTTCGTTTTCGAAATGTAAATTTCGCGTTTTGGCGGTGTTATTTTTATAAGCGCTTAACAAGCAAGAAAAAAACGTTATAACATAATGAAATTTAGGAATATCACTCAAATAAAGACGAGTAATTCCTGTGAATAAACAGTACTTCCTATCTATTTCCTTAAAAATTTTAATTCTTTTGCGTTTTTTTTTCTTATTCACTAACACTTGTTTTTTTATCATTTTTTTAATTATTTTTTTATTCATCATTTTGTTGTTCTTTTCTTTTTTCACTGATGATTTTCATACAGTAAATCTGCACGTACTACATGTTACGGTTAGTAGCCCGCCAGAATACACAACACACCATAACGAACATACAATGTACAATCTTGTCGTTTGTGGAGCCTTAATTTTTTGGAAAACGTTATATTTTAATGTGTTGTTATTGTACTGCATAAAACAAAAATAATATCGAAACACTGGTGAGGCATCAGTCAGTACTTGTAAGATTATAAAAGTGAGGCTTGGGTAAAAAAGTTTGAGAAGCACCGCTCTAAAATACCCTTCTATAATGACTCGCCATTAATAAAAAAGCAACGATATTACTCCTTGTAGCCCGAGGGGTTGTGTGATGATGATAATGATATCCTATGGTCAGTGTGTCACCTGTAGCTCATCACGCAAACACAGAGGTGCGTGTGCGTGTGCGTGTGCGTGTGCGTGTGTGCGTGTGTGGCATCTTCTGGCACGACGCGTGTCTGATCATTTCACAAGCTGGCTGCTCGACTCAAATCTGGGCCAATGTTACCGATATGTTTAGAACAATCATAACTTTCCCACGGCGTCGGCGTCAGCGTCGGCGTCGTGGTTGCCCCATAAGACACTCAAACACACGACTTGGTGCCACTCGGAGTAAATTTAATTTCGAAAGGGCAGCCACGAAAAAATTTGTTATCAAATGTGCAAACTATTTTTTAATTTTACTCTAAAAAATTTGACATCTTATTTTTTTTCTTCTTAAATGGGCCTATATTATCTTGCCTGATTTCAAATTTAGAAAACAATTTCTCTTCTTCAATAAATATTTATTGTTCTCTTTGGACACTCAAAATATACATACTAGATGAACTCACGAGTTAGAAGAAAATATACTAATATGAGGAGGAGTTTAGCAATTAGTCAATTGTTTATTATTGTTGTATCGTTAAATCGTCAAGGCGCAGATAAAGAGGCTGCTAAGAAGCGCTCTCTCCACTCTTCATAGTTTGATTTGTTTGTGTGTTATCTTTGCTATTTTATTTTTTTCCGTGTTTTTTTCCCTATTGTTTTGATTAACCCGAAGAGAAATGCAACGCCATTTATGTCCTAGATTTTGATAAAACATTTTTCATTCCACTCTATAAGTTTATTTGTACGTTTCTTCAAGGGGGGGGGGGGGGGGGGGGAGGGGGTTACATGCTAAGGCGCGACACACCACAACAGTAGCGCATAATATACGATTCAATATCGTTCCCATCTCACACACACACACAGATGATTAATCGTTTTACAATTGAGTTTGTCTTTGATTGATTCATTGCTTTACGAGGAAGCAAAGGTCACTTGGTGTTATCGCGAGACGATGTTACACAACGCGTTGTTAATTACATCTCAAAGGCTTACTACATGCGCGCGCACGGGACTATAGTTATCAATGAATGGCGTCACATTTCTACACGCGGTCTTTCTATTCATTTGGTGTTGTACGACGTACTTGATAGCTAGGTCATATGACGTCACATTGCTACACGCGGTCTTTCTATTCATTTGGTGTTGTACGACGTACTTGATAGCTTGGTCATATGACGTCACATTTCTTCACGCGGTCTTTCTATTCATTTGGTGTTGTACGACGTACTTGATAGCTAGGTCATATGACGTCACATTTCTTCACGCGGTCTTTCTATTCATTTGGTGTTGTACGACGTACTTGATAGCTAGGTCATATGACGTCACATTTCTTCACGCGGTCTTTCTATTCATTTGGTGTTGTACGACGTACTTGATAGCTAGGTCATATGACGTCACATTTCTTCACGCGGTCTTTCTATTCATTTGGAGTTTAACGACGTACTTGATATAGCTAGGTCATATGACGTCACATATCTTCACGCGGTCTTTCTATTCATTTGGTGTTGTACGACGTACTTGATAGCTAGGTCATATGACGTCACATTTCTTCACGCGGTCTTTCTATTCATTTGGTGTTGTACGACGTACTTGATAGCTAGGTCATATGACGTCACATTTCTTCACGCGGTCTTTCTATTCATTTGGTGTTGTACGACGTACTTGATAGCTAGGTCATATGACGTCACATTTCTTCACGCGGTCTTTCTATTCATTTGGTGTTGTACGACGTACTTGATGCTAGGTCATATGACGTCACATTGCTACACGCGGTCTTTCTATTCATTTGGTGTTGTACGACGTACTTGATAGCTAGGTCATATGACGTCACATTTCTTCACGCGGTCTTTCTATTCATTTGGTGTTGTACGACGTACTTGATGCTAGGTCATATGACGTCACATTGCTACACGCGGTCTTTCTATTCATTTGGTGTTGTACGACGTACTTGATAGCTAGGTCATATGACGTCACATTTCTTCACGCGGTCTTTCTATTCATTTGGTGTTGTACGACGTACTTGATAGCTTGGTCATATGACGTCACATTTCTTCACGCGGTCTTTCTATTCATTTGGTGTTGTACGACGTACTTGATAGCTAGGTCATATGACGTCACATTTCTTCACGCGGTCTTTCTATTCATTTGGTGTTGTACGACGTACTTGATAGCTAGGTCATATGACGTCACATTTCTTCACGCGGTCTTTCTATTCATTTGGAGTTTAACGACGTACTTGATATAGCTAGGTCATATGACGTCGGCCGAATCAGATCCATTGCACATCGTCGGAGTCGTTATACGGGATTCCAAAATAAAAGAGGGGAGGGGGGGGGGTTAGAAGGCGTGGGGGGGGGATGCGTTAGTGTGAAATACAGAACAACCCAAACAACCCTGTTTGGGACACGAACCCGAGTCTTTCACTCATGCTACGTAGGTATCTCAGCTTTTGGGCCTCCTCGGTTTATACAAAATAACATGTTGCTGAAACATACTCTCAGTCAATCATTGAAGTTCTACAACCATAAATTCCAATATGAAGTAACATACAAAATAGGGAACGTGCAACTGACGTAACAGCCGAACTACAACAATGGAATACATGAATTGAACTGGTGGACAAACAACAAGCTGTCAAAGAAATATCTTTGCAAATAATGAGGAGAAACAATTAGTTGTAATGATAGTAACTGCTCGCAAGTTAAAATTTATGTTCAGTAATGGACAGCAACTATCTGAAAGTTTGTAAACGTTCTGAACGTTTGTTTTTTCCAACTTAGAACTTCTTTTTTTTTACAGCTTGTTTGTCCATCGGTTCAATTCATTTGTTTCATTGTTGTGTTATGGTGTTGTGCGTACCCTATATATAAAATGATGGTCAAGTTACAAACGTTGGTAAAATAATATGTATATGCAAAGATTACTGAGTGGTATATGTATGATTGCAGTCATGCCATGGAAATTTGTTATATGAATTTAAAACTCTAATTCTGTAAGCGTGGATCAGGGTGAACGGTAATTATATAAAGGGTGATGTGATTATGGTTTGAACCTATAGGGTTGAACCGCACGTGTTATGCAATTTCAATCACTGTTAACACTGAACTATAATCGTTATCAACTGCAATCCATGTTTTCAGTACGGAATGGCTTCGGATCCTGGTAATTGCTATCACATGTAGATAACAGATGCGCCAGTCTGGCGTACAGCTTGAATGTCAGAACACACAATTATGTAAGCAAGCACGCGAAGAGAAAGAAAAACAACACCCATAATTATCAATGATGCTAAAGCTGGCTTATAGATTCGAGTAATTAAAAACGGTCTGGGTGGTTTCATCGTGCACTTTGTTTCATCGGGGAGGGGGGGAGGGGGAGGGGGGGATTATGCAAAGCTCAACGTCATGAGGATCAACTATTATGAAACTGATTCCCATTCAACAAGTGTGTACTGAGCAGCAGTTTTAAAAGTTTTAAAACAGCACTCGCGTAAACGCTCACACAACCAGGAATTCATGACCTAACCCGAAAAGGTGTTTAGTGTAAGCATTACATTTCTGTAATCACTTTGCATGATATAGTAAATCGCTTTTCAGATTAATTGAGTGCTACCAAAGATTACAAATCTTTGCTGCTACCCAAACTTTCAATTGTTGTCCAGATATGGCCAGAGAGTAGAAAAAGTGAACATTTAGAAGGACTAGTTTTTTTATGTTGACTGTAATTAGTTGTTTGCGTAGAATTTGACTATTAGTCTACGCGAGGGTAAAATATGTAATTATCCCACTTGAAGATTACGGGTTAGTGGTTGGTATCATGGCCGGTTATTTATTATAGGTGAACCCGAGAAGTTTGAAGGGGCCTTCCACGTAGCGACCGGTGGCCATAAAGGTGCTCTCACGCACATTCTTCCTCTCTCTCTTTTTTACATAAATTACTCAATTCATCCCTTTCTTCTTTCTGCCCTGGGATATCCTTTTCTTAAATATTATGTGTCGCCCGTTTTAATCCAAACGTCTAAGGTCCGAATTCACCAAACTTTTTGATCGGCCGATTTACTAATCTCGGATTGGTTACCATGGTTTCAACTTTCAACAAACATTATAACATACAGAATACACGGTGGCTTCTATACCGGGCGCCATTTTTGATCTCCGATTAACAGAAAATCGCCGTATTAGAGTTTGGTGAAACTGACCCTAAGCTGTGTGTTTGTCGTTCACGACTATTGCCATGATAAATCAATTGAATTTGTACATTGACTTTAAGTATTATTTATTACCATTCATAGTGATTGGGGGTTGACAGAACAGGGTACAGATGATCGTTTGACAGATCCATCCAAACACATGACGTAACTGCCAACCCATACTCAGATTATCCAAACCCGAGGTATAATTATAAACAAATCAAATAATACGATAAAACAGGGGAAATTAATGCTCTTTGTTGCTTTGAAAGGGAAACAAATTAAAGTGAATAAGTTGTAAAATTCGTATAAAAATAATTTTGTACATATAAATTATAATCAGAGTTATTCGTGAATGAAATAAAGGTGTAATTTTTTCAAATAAAACACCAACGACCGTAGTGGTGCTACCGAGGGCGCGGAACTGCTCCCACAAGGAACAACTCCTACATGGAATAACTCCCACAAGGAATAAATCCTACATGGAACAACTCCCACAGGAATAACTCCCACAAGGAACAACTCCCACATGGAACAACTCCCACATGAATAACTCCCACAAGGAACAACGCCCACATGGAACAACTCCCACATTTTGCAGTCCCGAAGATAGTCTAGCAGTGCTACTTATACTAACGGATATAACAGCGCAGGAAGTATTTGTTGACAATAATTGTTTGGCATCATGAATGTTGTGTTGGTTTTTTTATTAATATGACACATCCACGAGTGTGTACAGACGCTCCCTAAACCATCACGGCCATCTAGGAAGAGTTACTTCACGGTCTTCTAGGTAGGTAGATAGATAAGCTCCAGAGGCCGTGAATCAATCAAGCCAGCCCGTAATGTAAACAGTTCACTTCCGACGCACCTTGGAGACAGTCATCACGCCACGCCTGCTGGAAGATTGACCCGCGGTGATTGGGGCAAGGTCACTGGATGCCGTATGAAGGTGAAAGCAGTGCACGATGCACCCAAACCCGAACCCGGACTCGAAAATAACCAATGATTTCGTTAAACCAAACATGCATGATTATTTAAATATTTATTGATTTATTGATCGTTTATTTGACACAAATAGATTAAAAACCGTGAGAATTCAATTCTTGTTTCTTTGTATTTTTAAAAAGGCATTCGGGATAATTCATTGGGAATGTTCAGGGCTAGATATTATGAGACTTCACAGATTCTTCAAGAAAACGATTTCAAATAGTATTACGTTTGGATAAAAACGACTGTTTGAGATGGTACCGATCCAAATACAACAAATTTTACATTATTTGTTTAGAATGTCTGTAGATGTTGATAGCCCCGCCTTATTCCACAATTTTAATATAAAATGTAATTTTAAAGATACCAGCATAAAACCTTCCATATATCACGGGTGTCAAAGTTTTCTAATGCTCTTAGAGTCTATAGAATATAGAGTCTAGCTCTAGACTAACTTGCTTGACCTCAAAGGGAACTCATATATGATTGGTGTCATATACATTTGAATACGCATTATCTTAGGCCGGCTTGGAGAAGCGGACTAGCATGTCCAAAGCGAGCCAGAATACCTTGATATATACTACTATCTCGCTTCACTACAACTCTTTTATTACATACCGAATAATAAAATTGGCGCTTGCCAATGAAAATCATATGAGAAGTATAGTCGCAGTTTCGGCAGGCTGCGAGTTTAGTTTCAATTCGCATTATGATAGTCCTTTTCGGATCACAGTGATATACCGGTACGACGAATGCGGACTAAAACCTACGTCGGCTTCGTTTAGCTCACTTCATCGTCGTGATAAGCCCTATCTATATACATGGGATATATACGCATGGAAGACATTCAAAACCTTTGAAACGCACGCACGCACATAACCCGACATCGTGCGTGTATAATATAAAGACAACTCGTGCATTCAAGTCCTCCAGTTAAAAAGATATAGACTTGTCACTGCGTGTCCACTCGCCTTTGAATAATTGACGACATTACCGCTGGGGCGGAACAACTCAAGTTGGCGTCGTCTGTAATCGACGACATCTTCACTCGAGTGTCTAACGACCCGCGGTCGTCTATTAGAATATTGTTCAAATGACACCGCCTGAAATTTAATAACTCTTTCGGGATGAGAAGAAATAAATACCACATTTTTATTATACTGTTATGTTTTTGATGTCCCACGCGATGTTATCGTGGCTGTCGATTTGTTTGGGTGTCAGTATTGAAGTGAGCGTTGTTAACTTGTTGAAGGACAAAACATTGACAGCTATGGAGATGGTCGCTGTGTCACGCTTGGTCGTTGAGGGTATAGTAAACCGTGCGATGCTAATGTTTAGGGTAATTGTCGGTTAGAGTGACCGAAGTGGCTGCATGGACACACGTAATGAGAGTACGCGTGAATTTGGCCATGGAAAGAATAGGGCGTAAATTAAGGACATGACTTTCAAATGGTGACATGTTGATGATGGTGGATGTATCTCAAAAACAATGTCAGACATGCAGAAGGGAATGATAATTTGAATGTTTGTACTATATAAATTATACACTTATTGATCGTGTAAATAAAATTAAAACTAAACATTAATGTATCTTTTAAGTTGTCCCAACGGAACGTTGTCCAGAAATACACTTTCTTGTAACAAGAATGAATTACTACGCCAACAACAAGAGTTTTCAAAAACTTCCAAATTAGAACAAAAACCATAATGGGAATCGAACCAGGTCTCCCACTTGCCTGGTGGGCACTTTGCTTCTAGGCCACCGGGACTGGCAATTTCATGTATATTTTTATTTTTGTATTTCACAACACAAATCCACCCACAAGAGTGTTTCTCCATTTGAATTTTAATTTGAATCTCCAAATTTTGCTTTTTAGATTTTGTAAAAACGTAAAACCAAAACACATTTGGGCTAAATGTTGGTTTGGCAGACAATTTATAGGGACGATTAAAGTGGGTAAGTGACCCCTGTACACAATGCGCTGTGTTGTATGTTGTGGGTCTGTTATTAATCGACATTATAGCTTCGTTTCTGTTCTGTTCTACACTTTACACTATAGTGTATGTCAGTACTCAGTCGTTCTTTTGTACCCGTTTTAGTCAGTGTAAATATCTGGAATTAAAACTTACACACGTGTGTAGCCAGTGCATGGTTGATGCTTACACTGGTTATTTAGCTCGTGTACGACGCTTCGCTACACTGGGCAGTGTAAGACAGGCGAACGAAGCTAGGGCACTAGCAACACCAAAACACAACAATGGAACAAATGAATTGAATCGATGGACAAACAACAAGTTGTCAAAAAATAATTTCGTCCGATTTTGGAAAAAAAACAAAAAAAAACAAAAACAAATACACATACAAAACGTTCACTTAGTCATTGTCTATCATTAAAAGTTTTAAATGGCGAGCAGTTACTATTGCTACACTTGTTTTTATTTCTATGGTTTCAATTTTATTATTTTGACAGCTGATGGTTTGTCCATCAGCTCAATTCATTTGTTCCATTGTTGTCTTTCGGTGTTGCTAGTGCCCTATAATGTGTAGTGTATGTATGCGAGTGCATATACACAAAGGAAAGTTACCAACCAACCAGTAAAATGGCGTCTAGTGCGATGCAACTGCTAATTATAGCTGCGAATGTCATCCGATCGCTGAATGCCAAGCGTGGGAGAACCGGGGAAAACTCTTGCTGACCATATGGAATAATTATTTGCCGTGGAATAAAAACTGGGTGTTAATGGCATTTCTACTATCTGGCTGGCTATGTGCCATGGGATTACTTGTTGATTCTTTCACATGGTCAATACGCAATCAATCCATAAGTAATTCAATACAACCAGGTTGTAAGGTGTGAGAGTTTATGCAAATGTGTTCGTAATTTTTTTAAATGACAGTGTAAGTAACTCTACAAGTATTCTTTGCATATACGATTTAACTTGACAGCAATGAGACGATTTAAATAATATATGAAATTATAGTGTTTTGTGTTGGCAAGTTGATTCAGTTCGTTGTAACGATTGCACAAAATCCACTACACAGGACTTACACAACGAGTCAATCACAAAGTAGGAAGTGAAGGAAGTCAATGCGCGTAGTAAAATGGGCGTGTGAGGTGTAAATTATTGTAAGCGATTGCTATTTCACACACCTTCACTTTACGACTTACTATTTACGACTTATGATTGTTATGAGAGATGCTATATATAGTAATTTACATTTGTATTACGACGGTAAACTTAATCGCGTTAGTGCTACAAATGTTATGTTGTGAAATTGTACATCTAACCTTGACTGGCGGTTATCTGAAGTCAGTATTTAAATCTACCCGGCACCTCCACCAAATAAAAAAAATTCATGCGTTCATATATTCTTTAAAATGGAATTTCAGTTAAAATTTTGAACTGATGATGATACGATGTGATAAAACTAGGTAATATGAGGGATTATTAAAATTGTACGATTTTATTCAAGTATATAATCAGTGCTTCATCCTTATTTTGAGAATATCTTTACCGAGCCCCACATCATTTCAAAATATTGTCATTTTATAGACGCGAACAAAAACCTTAATGTAACGCAACGGTCATTCTCATGGAAGAATGTAGGTTATTTTTTTAGCCTAAGGGTTTATCAAAAGCCTCGAACCTGGCACCTCCACCAACACTGCATTTGTTTGTGACAGACCAGAAAGACTGGAAGTAACCGTCTTATATCTATGGAGAGTAGTATGAAGTAATGCAGACGTTCTGTGCTTCATTATCGAATATTATTCGTATATTTAAAATGCACTAGAAAATGTCATTTTTAGTAAAATATTGTATGCTTTATTTCCGTTCTACATAATATATAATAAAAGGTAAGACATTTAAAGAACTACATACGTTTCGGTATTGTGCAATATGTTATTGAGGTTTAGTGATAGATGATGGTGTTAGATTTGTGATCGCACAAAATGATGCAAACATGCATACTGTAGCCATGTCATTTCATGCAATACTCAACCATGATTTTAGTATGTGTTCTTCAAATCATTCTCCTTATCTGACAGTGAACTTGTTTTCATCAATTTAAGTTTAAGCTGGAGTGTATTAATTAACTTGTTGGAAACATAATTTACGATGGGACTTAACTGTGAAAATAATACACCAACTATCCTTTATATACTTTCACCCCGTCTCCAAACTGGACTTTATTTCTGAATGGATGTTCCCACGTACGTCTGCAATCAAGTGAATGCATGGATGTATAAACAGGCAGGTTCGTTAAACACAGCGCATGTACACAAACAGTATTGGTAACTTTAATTTATGTAAATCGAAAGTACATTTTTAAAGCGTTATTAATCGTTACTATAATATAAAAAAGAT
This sequence comes from Isoperla grammatica, assembly GCA_945910005.1. Classification (NCBI taxonomy): domain Eukaryota; kingdom Metazoa; phylum Arthropoda; class Insecta; order Plecoptera; family Perlodidae; genus Isoperla; species Isoperla grammatica. Next base: position 15,498,633 of record OX246741.1, on the reverse strand, counting down.
TGCGTGCTCAGATTAGCATAATCTGCATACCTCACTACTCGATCTTGCGAAATCTGAGCCGTTGGTTGAAGATAGTTAAGTGCTTTATTTATAATCGCCTGTTTAACCGTTATTCTCTATAACGTCGTTTATATGTTTCTGTTGCTCATTGGTTCGGTGGTAATTTATTTCTTCTCGTGCAGAAAGTTCTGGTTTCAATTTAAGCATTTTATTTATTTATTTAATCATTTGCATTAAATAAAAGATTGTATTAATTTATTGTTTATACGTACTTGGATAACATTTATTTGGCATAGAGACAAACAACGTGCGAGGTAACACCTTCTACTGTTTACTTTTTTATGTTTTAGGGATGCTTAAAATTGTAGGATGGGCTAGAGATGAGTTATTTATCACATAATATGTTCGAAGAATGGATACGCAGCATTGAAATTTCCCCCTTTGTGTTGATTGGTGACCGCTCGTGTGTCGTGTGCGTTGAGAGTGCGATAGAGTTATAAATTTGGCTTACCTTCGTTTGCAGTAACGTGTTAAGTCAGTAGTTTCTTTCGTACGTTATGCTCTTTAGTCGCTCGTTCCTGCCATTGACAGTAGGTTTTTTTTAGGATTTGCTGTTTAATTCGATTCCTTTCACCCGCAATTGGTTTGATTGGTTTAGCTCTGAGCGGACTCGGCACCTCCACCAAAGCCGAGGAAAATATTAATTTTTAAACCATTTACACTAACAATATAAATATGATACCTACGCTACTTAATACTTTAATTTAATACTTAAGTTTTATATAATCTAAATGGAATAGAAAATTATGGCGATAACTTAGGAATGACAAGATTTTAGTGCTTCGGACACCTGAAAACGATGGGATTGACTGCATAGAAATATATGTGACTTGAGAATGGTACGAACTACGAAGACATGGAAGGTCCGGTAAGCAGATACCTGCACAGAAGATAGGAAAGCATATGAGGGTTGTGGAAGAGCATGGGAAGACATGGAAGCTATTAGGGCCAAACCTACCCTACCACTGGCAGGAAATGGGGATGAATAGTGATAATAATGACCATCTTATTTGTTTTTATAGTTTCATTTTCAATCTAAATGTGTACTGTGTCAAGTGAAGAAACAAATAATTTCCTAGTTAACGAATTTCGAGCCTTAGTTGTAGTGACTATAGGGCCTACTGTAATATAGGCTATCCCCAATGATCCTTAATGATCCGCCCTCTCTCTTGACCATTTGCGATGGCTCATGCGGTTTGGGCGCAGGTCCTAAGCGTTTGACTCGTGGTTCGTATGCATGTATTTTTTGTAAGTGCCCTTCATCTTCATCCATCACCCCTCGTTGTCTCAAATAGTATGATAGAGACGCAAAGCAACAAGAATCATCATCAACGCCCTCTGTAACGATCAAAACGCCCCCCACCTGTTATCATCCGGTAATCGTTGCACTTAGCCTCGTTACCCACATTGGAGACGTTAATATCCATTAGAGTGCAATAATAATCATAATGCGCAGACAAGTGCGCAGAATGTCTCCTTGGTATATAAGTGGGCGTGAACACACACACATATCCGTTGCTATGCGTCTTCCTCATACGACGCGTGCCTTGTTTGGACGTAAATTGCAACAGTTTTGAGAAGACGTAGTCTTACTATAAAAGACCACGTGGAATTCAAGTTTTTTTAGTAATATCATGAGATTGCTACACAAAAGTGAAGAACGTCATAATGTAAAAAATTGTGTTTTCGAAACAACTAAAAATTTGGTTTAAAAAGTTTTAAATATTGGTACCCTTACCGAGGGAGGTACCGTGTACCCTGAGAGCGATTAAAATCAAAGCCATTTGTGGAAAAGAATCGAATTAAATGGTAAATCCTACAAAAACCTAATCTACTGCCACTGAAAGGGGTGATAAATAATCACAAGTAAATCACATTATACACATATCATCATAATGATTAAAATATTTTGAAAGCTTACGAAACCACCTCACGATCATTTTCACTATTTCAATATTGCATGAGTTGATATTACTAAACAGTATAAAACAAAGTTAATTCAACACGTCTTTTTTGTAGTGAGACTTCCCTTTGACTTTAAACCAAACTTGAATACAAAGCAAAGTACAACGACAAAACCTGACCCCTTGTATAGCATCGATACAATGTTTACTAAACACATCCTGGTTTGAATGTACGTGTTTGTTCCTGTTTACAGTGTATCGTTATTATTCAGTGTGTGTATACACTGTTAACGGTTGGTGTGAAGCAATTAACCAATAAGGCATCGCCTTCTCTATAGCGTTTTGGCAGCTGCGAGCAGGCGGTGGCGGTGGGCGACATAACGGCGGCGGTGTGTGTCGAAATGTAACGAGAATGAATGTAACGATTTGCCGGCTGGAATCTATGGGCAGAGGAGTTGACTTTTGGCAAACAAGGAGGGTGTTTTTAAATACAGGTTTATGACTACCTGTAGGAGGAATCGAATGAAATAGATACAAAAATACGAGCAGCATATAATATGGCATTGCACCATTTTGTAATTAGAATGTTCACACTATTCTTTTTTAAATTGATTTTTTTCAACTCCATTTCAATTGTGATGGTTAAACCAATTTAAATCTCATTAATCAAAGTTACGTTGACGATTGTGGGAAGCTTGTGTGCCTATGAGAAGTAAATTGTAACGTTTGCAGTAGGTCATGCATGGCTTCAGAGGGTAATTGTTTTGGTATAGTTGGGAGAAATGTTTTGTGTTAATGTTTCACTGCATATCAACACTGATCCTGTGTTATCATTTACCTCATTAGACCGGTATTCATTGGCCAGACGGAAATAATACATACGTTCTTCATGGAATTCTGTCTGAGTCGGGAGATAATTGTAGTTCGAAGGTAATAGGTAGAGGTCGTGATATTTGTATATGTTAAAGTGAAGGAAGTGGCTTAGTTTTTACTCATGTCTTGAAATAGGATTTGTGTTTGATTACTCCATTCATATTGCCTAGGGTTATTTGTGTCTCATGATTTCTTCTTCTGGTCATGCATCTGTATTTGTTTTTACAACCAGAATTACATCAAATAACAGTATTTATTTCTACTTTACAATCGTTTGTTTTAAACGATTCTCGTGAAGAGAAAGAAAAATCGTAAAATTATTCAACAGATTACTTTATTAAGTTCTTGTCTAGTCTATCAAAAATAATATGGTTATGTACTGGAACTAGACACTTAAAATAATTCAAATATTTCAGTAGGTCTGCGATGAATAAAACCTTCGAATATAATCTGGCGTTACAGTAAAGGAATCTATCAATTCACGATTTATAGCATTAATGTAAACGAGTATGCGGTGACTGCATTAGGTCACAATATGATAAAGCGGTAGCAATTCCCATACAAAGTAGCGTCAACTGAGTATCGAAACCAGAACATCCATATAATGTGTATGTACCAGTCATGTGTCACGGTGAGCCTATGAATTGAATAATCATCATTATACCTGTTAACGAACAGATTGAAAATGTTTCATGGGAATGAAATTGGTTTTGGGGTAACTATATACGTTAGAGTAAATTACTTCTTGCATATTGAGGCTAGAAAAAAAAAAAAAAACTATTAGTTCAGACTAAGGAAAAGCTAAAAAAATAATTTATCATGCAGTATCGCATGTGATTTGATAAAATCAGTCAATTTAATCAACTGGGGGCAGGGGGGGAGACAACCCTCCTCCTCTTTTGCAAAGGAAATATGAAAAATTACCGTTTAGCTTCCAATAAAGATAGTATTTTTATACCAGACATTAGTTTTTGTTAAAATGCTCGCATCAAAACGCAAGAAATTTTGTAATTTTGTGTCAGTTGGCCGCTGTAAAACGCACAGATTTGCACCAAAATGACCTTGACGACAAATTCTTGTCCCTCCCCCCCCCCCCCCCCCTCCACCCCCTCGCATTTAAATGTTTCGGTTCCGCTCTCTGGGTTGAAAACTCCCCCTATCCCCAATTCCTAGATACGCCATTGCATAAAATGCACAACAAAAATGAGAAATTGCTTCCCACAAGAATCAATTCTTGTACCTGAGTAGGTGAACAGTAAATGACTCGTACAGAAAACGATTGACGTGGCAGAAAGCCTTACTGTGGTGCTATTTGATGTCTTGATCAATATTCGCGTTAACACGGGCTATCTCTTAATGAAATCTCCGTCCCACGTATATAAAATATGACTCCTCCGTCTTGTCTCAATATCGCTCGGCCCCTTTGATGTTCGCAATAGTAATTATGCGGGATGCTAATACGACCGGCGAAGTATTAATTACAAGGAGATAGTTTCGGTGATTCACGAATGACCCACCTCTCAATCGTGTTGTGAGCTGGGAGGTCCGCTGACGAGTATCGGCTGTCTGTCTTTATACTCACAAAACAGAGTCAATACTCGACAAGTGTTTTGTTGTCTATACTCACAAAACACCGCAATAATTGTCGATATCGGGATTGTAATTGCAATTCGAAAATCGTGAAAAAGTTCACTTACATGTTTCTTATGGCGCTATATTCACAATCAAATCGTAATGTCGTAATGATTTGGCAAGAGAAAATCGACAATTGCAATCCCGATCCCGATTACGATCACGATGCCGACAATTGTGGTTGAGGCTTTAGTTGTTATTATATTGGTTGTCTACTCACAAAACAGAGCAACACTTTAGAGTTAGGCCTAAGTTTTACTATTTTACAATTAGTCTCAATCCAAAATTGATTAAACCATACTTTACAAATTATTTAACTGTATATATTTACTAGTAGGCCTATGTCTATAATAGACTCACTGACTCACAACAGCCAATACAGATGCAAACGTCACGTGCGTTGGTCTTTATTTGTAAGAAGTTCCTCTTCAATAAAGCCCAATAGCAACTGAACATTTTACTACGAGTTGTAAATTTGAATTATTTCGGGCTGCGAAATCGTAAAACGTGAAATCTTCTTCGTTGTGAAATGCGCTCAGAGCTAGCAAACTACAAGTGGTGTTGTTTTCACTTTATGACGACACGCGTATGTAACTTGAACTCGAAGAAAATGTGAAATATGATTCTCTACACGAAACTTAAAAAAACAAAAAAAAAACAATACTGGTCACATTATTGGTATGAAATTTGTCGGGTATACTGTTGTACCATAATCTACATGTTTGTATTTCAAGCATTTTTCTAAGACTAAGAACAATGTATTATTGCGATAGGTTGCATTTCTAAGCTTGCATAAAACCGGTCGTCCGTACACACTTTAATATATTTCAAATTTATATTCGAGAATGATCAACACAATGATAATCGAAGGCTACTTGCGCTCCCGAACAGTGAATACAAAACCATTGTCTCCCAAGGATAACGAGGCAGAAGAAGAAACACAGTTATGAGTCTTGCAAATTATGCTGCGCAAATCTCACCGACTGTCCAATTCACTTGTTGCGCAATATTATGTCCCGCACTGTACTGTAATGTGTAATGCACTGCGCACATGTCGGGGTATAAGCACCAAGCACGCACAGAAGTCCACGTTGTGAATATAAAGTGACCGTCTGGTAGATTTCATTCAAGAGTTGCAGCCTTGGCGGACAGAGCAAGACATTTATCATGATGTGAATGGGACGACCAAGAGATAGCTTGCTAAAACATAACCGCTTTTTCAACTAGCACTTTAGCCGCCATACTGACATAAGCGGAACCTATTCTATTCTTTGGGTGTTTTTCTTGAATTATCTGTCATTTCGTGAACATGTTTTCTAGTGAATTATCCCTGTAGAGATTGTTAATCTATACGCAGTGTAATTATACGACTTAAGAATCCTTACGGTATTTTTGTGTACATGGATGCGGCAGATTGCGAACTAAGAAATAAAATAACTTTAAAATACTTTCCTGCTTTTTCTAAACTGTTGTTTTTTAGTGTTCAATGCTGTGGCAATGATGCTATGGCCATGTTTAGGTATCTGCGGGTTGCGAGAGATAATGATCTCAATTTTAAAACAATGCTTATTTTGTATTACAAGTGCAAAAACATCACCTCTATGCTCCTTGGTGTAGTTTCTCTCTCTCTCTCTCTCTCTCTCTCTCTCTCTCTTCGCTCTCATTTTCTTACTTCTTTCCAATTGGATGACGAAGTGTGACGTTATATTTGTGAATATTGCAACGCGTATTACAATTACAATACTTAAAAAATCATTTCAAAAAGAAATTAGGACACCGTTATTCAAAACATATAACTCATTATGCAGTAATTTCAAAACAGTCTAATGCGTCACCAAGACAGACAAGTACTGAACATTTTTTATCGTGAGTCAGATATGAACCACGTTCTAGACCTAGAGATAATTATTATATATAATGATATTTGTTTATAATTAGCTCATTAACTCGCAAGTATGGTTTACAGTGTTGCAATGAGTACAGAGTAGGAATGTTTTCGATTGTGATACTAATTGTATATAGGTAGTGTACGCATTTGTGGTTTGCCAATCTATCTAGCTTTATGGTTGTCGGTCTTATAGACTCGCAGGTTAATGAGTCTTTTCTCCTCGCAACAAAACTCTAATCTATGCGGGTGGTTAGGTTATAGATACACAATTATACAAATTATTTATTATTACTATTTGTTTAGATTATTAATTTTTTTTTTAAATGAATATCCTGATTACTGTTATGTTCAATGTTAAAAATTATGTCCAATGCAGAATTCATCTTTTTTTTCATAAAGAAAAATTAGGCATCCCTATCATATCACGTTTTCTTTCTGTTTTCAACAAATCTATGTATTTTAATCACGTATAAGTGTTTACTTGAAATCTTTTTTCACATCATTTAGGATTTAGGGATCGTATCGAATTAGATCAAATAAAATATTCATATTTTGTTACTGTCCACGAGATTGATAATATTTATACCCAGGAGGCCAAGTCTTGAAACCTTGCGAATCAAGTCGCAATGCGAATCAACTCACTGTTTCCAAACCGCATGCGACTTGACTTCTACTAATGTCGTAGTCTTGAAATTAGGCTTGCGCCTGAAGTCGCTTGCGAGATCAAAACTTTGCGGGTTACTGATTTTTTGCGTTATCAAACTCCGCCCACAACAACTCAATAAATGACCAATGACAAAGCGCGTTACAACTTGCATCTTTCGATCCATCCAATAGTCGAGGCGTGACGACTTGGTTTGTTGTTGTCGCTCTCGCTGTCATTGCCGTGCGTGTACAAATGTTCTCTTACCTCGTACAAATGTTCTCTAGGCTTCGGCCTCGGGAGAGAAGTTAGTATGAAAAGTTAGGTCTAGGGCATGTCTAGGGCTGTAAGCCTTTTGGGTCTCTATGTTATGGGGAGAATATTTCACGTAGAAGATAGGTCTAGGCCCCTAAGGAAAGCACAATTTCTATGTAGAATCTAGGCGTAGGCCTAGGCCTAGCTAGGCAATGTAAGGATCCGAGTAGGCCTATGTTTTATGATTGAAGTGCCTCACACACACACATTTTCTATGTAGGATTTAGGCGTAGACCTAGGCCTAGCTAGGCCATGTAAGGATCCGAGTAGGCCTAGCCTATGTTTCATGATTGGAGTGCCTCACACACACACACATTTTCTATGTAGGATTTAGGCGTAGGCCTAGGCCTAGCTAGGCCATGTAAGGATTCGAGTAGGCCTGTTGGAGTGCCTAGGCCTATAATTCCCACACCCTATTTGGCTCATTTTGTATTAATGCAGCAATAATGTATTTATTTGGTCAAACTATTGAATTACGTTTGACTGTTATGTATGAATGTGACTTGCCTTTAAAATTCGAGAGTGAGATTCAATGAGTTCTGAAATTTCTTAGATTAAGTTCAGCAATCGCATTTATTATTGCAACATCCTCCATCTTGCTCCATCTCAAGTCGCAAATAACTGACAACTCGCAACGTTATAGCTCGTGGTTTGAAACGTAAAAAAACTTGCGAGTTAAGTCACCGACCGTTTCCCAAATTTGTCTCAAGACTACCGTTTTGCTGTTTTTCTTGCGACTTGCGGGAATTTGCGACTTGAAATGGGTGGTGAGTTGAAACGTGAGTTTCAAGACTTGGCCTCCTGGGCAAGGGCCCGTGGAGTCGGTACACTACCAATTATATTCCTACAAAATATGAGGATCACACAGAATATACTATACTAACTAAACTCAATAAATATAAAGTTGTTCTGAATCGACCTTGTTGATTCTGGCATTTGTCCGCAGGTGTTCACACTGTCCAATCACTGATTCATATGTTTCGTATTTGAAATATTACATGAAAAAAATACTTTTTTAAAACAACGCTTATATTTAAAATATGTACTAAAAAAAAAAAAAATTATTCATTTTATACTTGGCCGAAACAACCTTACCGATCATAGACGTGTGACTCTTGGCCAATCAGCGATCGGTATTTGAGATTGGGCTCGGTGGTTGGCTACGAACCCCTCATCTATGAGGAAAGCATATGTACAGCTGTTTACTGTGTAAGTTCCGCGGGAGTTTACATCAACCTTTAAGGTAGTTTTCTTGGTACACCCCTAGAGCAAAGTCCAGTTGAGCAATTATCTCCATTCAAACTCGAGCAAAGGACGGGGAATTCAGATGACTGAATACACACGTCACATTCTTCAAGGTGATGAGGTCCGACAGTTCCAGGAAAACGAGAAATCTTGGGGTAGCTTATCTTTCAACGTATCTATGGGTGTCCAAAATGGGGGTAAAATGGTGCGACCATGGTGTAAACTCCCGCGGAACTCTATACTGTAGTATAGTGTTGCGATGCTCAGCCAAGACAAGGCCGAACGTTATCTACTGGGCCACCGAATGAGGACGAGAATAGAAACATTTCATAATCTATTATTACACACACACTTAATATCTCTTGGAGAACCGTTCTGGATCATATAAAACATGCAGGCTGTGTTTAACGCCTTTTAAATGGGAACGTGTGTATGGTTATGAGTGTTGATCGCTCGAACAGTCACAGTGTGAGAGCTAGGCTAGCATTCTTCATTTCTATAAATAAATTTAAAAAAATTAAAAGCGATTCAATAAGGAATGTTGGAATGTCAAAATTTAATGTTTTTAGTTTTTTTCTATACAGTAAGACTCAAATTTTGTAATTACTATGAATACAAATAAAAAGTGAAATTAGCTGTTTTTTGTGGAAGTATCAAGAAGAAATTTAACACCATATTTTGTAGCCATTTTACCACATGAACTTCAAGTAGTAATGCTGTTTGACCGATTCTGTAACATGTTTACAGGCGTTCAACATTTCAAATATAATATGAAACACAAATCACCTAAAGCGAAGACGCCTCCGACGGCTGTAACTTTCCAAACATCCCTCCCTACCTCTTTGATATGTTCCACCCCCCCCCCTCCCCTCCCCCGTTATTACTATCTGGGTATATAAAAGTGTGAGAGACAAAAACTAGCAAAACCTAACTCCGGATTTTGCATTTATTTATTTTATTAATTTATTTAATTTCTATCCTATTCAATTATAAAAACTGATTTACAAAGGAGGACCTTAAATAAAACTAGGCTATGCAAACAATTAATAATAATGAAATCATAAATAACAACAATAACAAAAACAAAACAAACTACTTAACTATATAAAATAAAAATCAAGAACAAGAAAAAATAATTAAGAAATGAAATAAAATCAAATGAAGTGGAAATTCAACCTATTAAATAATAAAAATAAAGGTATGCAAATAAAAAAGAACATGAAGAGAAAAAAAATGTGGGGAAAAAACTAAATATACTTTTTTTTCAACAGTCCAAAATCGTGGGTTGTCCCCTAGTTTTTGTCCCTCACAGTCTTTAGAATCAGGAACAACAACAGGACAACAACAGGAACAGCTGATACAACCCAGTGCGGGCAACAAGTGCGGTAGCCCTTATGTTGTTCATCACGTGGCACTGCATGCGATGGTGGATGCCACCGGCTGAACATACATCAAGGTGGCTGTGGTATGTCCGTACGGTGGCACGACGCGGCGCTGTGCTGTGCTGTGATCACGCTATAAGCCGTCGCACGCTGTGGGTTGAGCTCTGAAGGCGGTTTTATGAAGTAGGTCTATAATTAGGTTGTTTTAGAAAAAATTAATTTTGCGTTTTTTTTTTTATCAATGATATGGAAATAAAATCCTCGACCTACCTCTAGACCAATGCCTAGTGACCAGTCGTACAAATCATGGTTATTTGGGATGGCACAAACCAGGCGCGATGCCTGTGGGTCGTGTACTATTGTAATGTAGAAGTTTGCAAATCGTTTTTGAAATCAGTGTCATGGTATCGTAGTATGGTTTATTTCTGGATGAATTTCTTTTAGTCGATTTTAAAATATGTATATTTTTATTGTATTTATATCATAAAATATATAAACATTCATATTAATATTAAATTTTGATGTTTGTAAAACCCATGAAACTTTTGTGTGGCTCGTTTGTCTACTAGTGGGTATCATTCCTGCTTTCAATGCAGAAGGTCCAGGGTTCGATTCCCGGTTCGACCTGGGGATTTTTTGTACATTGCCTTATTCGCGGTCAAAGCAAACTCTCTATATGAGGTCCTGATCTTGTTTATCTGTGAACTGAAACTAAACATGTATTGAATTACCGACCTTCGGTTTGTTGTGTATTTTGGAAAAGGGTTGGGAGTTTTGGGTGGTGTTTAGTCACATATTACTTAAATCCGACACTGTTCGTGTGCGGGAACTCAAAACAAGAAAATCTGTTCATCACGAACCACCGAATCTGTGTTTCTCAGTCATGTCCACTCTTCCAAGTGTCGCGTCCAAGTCTTCTGCGAGGGCGGCGCGTTTGTCGGAGACCTCGTAACAAAGTAAGTGGCCGCAGTAATGAGGATGCGTGTTATTATCAGTTGCCATGGTGATGCGGCGGTCAGTGATGTCATGCTGGCAATCAACTAGCATCGCCTCAAAGCGATCATACGTTAACTACAGGGGTGGTGCGGCACCCACGTGGTGTTGAAACTGCGCCGTTTCCTCGTGGCTTCAGTCTTCGGGCGAACTGCGGACCGCGCGCACATGTCCTTGTGAACGAACAAGCCACTGTCGGTATGTGATCGGGTTAGTTTATGAACGCATACTTGATGCGGGAATAAGTGGTCGTGGTCGTTTAGGCATTAGTCTATATAGGAAACTGCTGTATTCCAGGTTCGAGTCCTGGATTGGTTATCATGGTTTTTGTGTGTCTTGTTTTATCTTTCTCTGTTTACCTCTCATCGTCTCGATTAGCATCGTTGCAAAAATGGATAAGTAAAGCGAAAACAATTGAAACGATGTAACATATTATTATGTTTTGGTTTATGAAGTTGTGCTAAAATCAACTCCATTGATCGATTTTTAGCTTTTTGTGAACGTCTTACAGAAACAAAGCACTTCGGATTTGTGAGTTTGGTGGTTTGCAAAATTTAACAGTCCACGTGTGGTTTGTGTGTAGGTTATTGAAAAATGAATTTTAATAAATCATTTCGTTTGGACGTTTGAAACCCGTAAAGTTGTATGAAATATTATCTTCGTTTCGACAAGCCAGAAAAAGTATATCTTTTAGTTTCAAGGTTTAAAACGGATCAATTCAAATTTGCTTTAAAAACAATAGTGTAGTGGTGAAAACGTTTTAAATTTATCTTCAATTTCTGTTGTGTAGATCTTAGTTGCATCGCAGGGCCTCTATTTATACTTCTTCGTAACTTGCACACTTTTTGTCTAGATTACTCTAATGGGAAACATTAGTCAAAATCATAGCTAGCGGGCTATGGTAATGTTCGTGTGTTGTACCACCGAGTATAAAGAGTGTGAGTGAAGCTACCGAACAAAACCAAGTAGTTTCGACCTTGGTTTTACTGTTCCCTTTAGGCCATAATCTGTGCTGCAACTCAAGACTTCTTGAAAATAGAACACGTGCTTTATAAGTGTCGGTGAGTGTAAACATGTGTGTGGTGTTGTTCTCCATCAATAATGCTCGGGTAAATTCAACAGGAGTAGTGTACGTGTTTTTTTTTTTTTTTTATTGGGCGACCGTGCCGGGTTCGATGTAATTAGGTATAGTAGGGAAGGGATTGACTTCGCTCTGGCAGAATGTTCTGTTACTACATTTTTGCACAGTTCGAATGGTACAAAATTGTAAAATTACATAAAAAATAAAGGTTTAAGGGCAAAGGATAGTCTCTACGTCAAAAACCGCAGAAAATGTTCATTATTAAATAATATCTCAAGATTGCAACAAGAAAGCGAAAATCTAAATCAGCAGCGAACTTTGCTTTGGTAAGCCCTACAGATTGAATATAATATTATAACCATTAGCGTAGTATTTTGATTATAATTTGATAATTAGTAATAAAATTAATTATTTAGAAAAAAACATACTGATTATAATATAAGTCACGACTTAGCGCATTCAATGTGTAGGGTTTACTAAACCACAGTGCGCTGTTGATTAAGATTTTTGATTTCGAAGCCCATTCTTGTGATATAAATTAAAAATGAAAATTTGTTGCGGTTTTTGACGTAGGTGTATCCTTCCCTGTTAATATATTTTCATTATACATTTCTGCACAGTTCGAATGATAAAAAATGGTTAAACTACATAATACAGTTTTAATATTTTTTCATAATACATTGATAACCCCAGGGTTTGTGTCTTAAAACAAAATTATTTGTGATAGTTTAAACAGTGTACACGTTTAAAGAACTTCATTTCTACATCCCTAAGCACCCAGCAATGTGCACAGTTATAGAAGAGCGGTCTTTCTTTGTACGTTATGTCTTGACGTAGGTCATCGTGCTTGCAGTATACCTGGATTGTTAACAACAAGACGTCAACTGTTGACCCGGAACAAGGAAAAGAAACAAGCCCTGCGTGTCATCGCTAATCTAATAGGTAAATCTGTTCAACGATTGTTTAATGAATAGTTTATTTTATTCTGGTCTGAATTCACCAAACTTTGTCAATCTTTGATTGATCACCGAATAGGGGTGTTGGAGATCAGTATCTCCAAGCTGTGTGGGAATGGGGCGCAGGATAGGAGCCACCTGTTTATATCTTTGAAACTGGCAGGTGAACGTGACGCAATGCCATCGGCATGAAGAGGGTGGAGAAAGAAGCGTGTCTCTACTGGTTGACCAGATCCAGCATGATGGCATAATAGCCAAATGTGGGCATTTAATAAGAAGACGGTAACCATGGTTTCACCAAACCACAACCACCAACCTAGATCTAGATTCAACGCGTTCTCATGCCTCCGGTATTGTAATGAGGCGTTGTCTTTAGACATATTCCAAGCGAGGCTGATGCACTAGATGCTGTGGACAATAACAAGCAGTTACCGGTGAATTATCCGGTATTGTAATGATACCATCAGCGCGCCAGTTGGCAGGCGTTGTCTAGGCACATTCCAAGTGAGGCTGGGGCACTCGATGCTGTGGACAGTAACACGCAGTTACCGGTGAATTCCGTTTATTTATTTATTTAATATCTATTCTATTCAGTTATAAAAACTGATTTACAAAGGAGGACCTTAAAATAAAACTAGGCTATGCAAACAATAAATAATAATGAAATCATAAATAACAATAACAGCAAAAACAAAACAAACTACTGTACTATACAAAAGAAAATCAAGAACAAGAGAAAAGTAATTGGGAAATGAAATGAAATCAAGTAGAAATGGAATATATAAAATAAGAAAAAATAAAAGTATGTAAATAAGTAAATAAGAAATAGACCTTGTGGAGCGACCGTATCATCTGAGAATGCTATGCTTGATAACGCGACATAACTAACAATTGTCTCCTGGTTGTTGCAGCGCGATGACGTAGCAGCTGCGTGACGTCATCATGGACGTCCAGTGTCCTGACGAGAGGGCGGCGGGGGTCATCTGTGGAGACGACCCCTATAAGGAGCTCGAGCTCTACCTGGAGAAAGTCAATGTAAGTTTGCAACAAATGCTTCGAATTTCAAGTCAATGTAAGTTTGCAACAAATACTTCTTATTTCAAGTCAATGTAAGTTTGCAACAGTTACTTCTTATTTCATGTCAATGTAAGTTTGCAACGAATACTTCTTACTTCAAGTCAATGTAAGTTTGCAACGAATACTTTTTATTTCAAGTCAATGTAAGTTTGCAATAAATACTTCTAATTTTTGGTTTAGGCGGAAAGAGTTTTTCCCCTTTAAAAAATTAGTTATTTCTAGAATTTTGAGTTTCAATGAAAGAATAAACAAAGGTGTTTACGCGTTTACTTTTTTAAATTATAGCTTAACAATAACATTCATTACTGTCCATTACTATCTTTTATTATTGAAAACTGCGGCCGTGCAAGGTTATAATTGTCAAGGATATCCACGTGTTCAGCAACTCTCGAGGGTATTGGTGGCATAAAACACAAGTTTCACAATGCGATACTATAGTATAATTACCAGTGTATCGCATTGTTTGCGCGCTCGTGTCCAGACAGTCTGTCAACCTATAACGTTTAACCTCTTCCAGATCTTGGTCTATACTCTGAAAGAGGATAATATCATAATGTTCTCGTAAGGTAATTGTTAACAAGCGATAGTGATTAGAGGTAGATGTAATTAGGATAAATTCCTTTGAAAACATTCAGAGAATGTAACAGATTTGTCATGAATATCTTTGCTCACCTGAAATTTAGATCAACAGGTATCGGCAACAAACTGTAGCATTAAGGCCCCCCAGCTATATAGCAGGAAGGGCCCCAGCCGAAATACGGTTGATTACCATAATTCTTAAACATAATTATTAACGTATTTGCTTTTTATAAAAACTTACAATGGATGGTATTAATCTTTAGCTACAGAATAAGCATCGATTAAGAAGTCGAAGAATTTTAGATTGTAGACTTTAGTTCCTATACTCACCATTCGCGAGGAACATTATTATACCATTTATACCCTGAAATTATCTTCGTACCACAGAGTGTATTATTATATTCGCGTTATCCAGTGAACATCTGTCGTCACTTGATATTTTCATAACAACTTATGTACTACGGCTTGACCAAAAACTAAACACCTACACTTATGTATGCCTCTTCACGTATACGCCTATATTTAGTTATTATTATATTCAATAGTCTCCATGCACTCTCTGCATTATAGCAAAATATTACTTACCTAGCCTTGGGTCTCTATAATCACCTAAAATTAATAAAAATTACCAAGGACATAACACGTGTGGGAATGAAATGAATGACCAATCATGTTTCGTCGGCACCCATCATGAAAAACGTAGGTATTATTATAGTACAAGTACGTCTTTATCATCACCTATACTATAGTGTTGCACAGTTTCTGGACTTGCAAAGAAACCGACAAAGAAAAATTCACATGTTAAAAAATTTGCGTGTTTAAATGATGATGCGAAAAATGGTAAGTTAACATGCGACCGCAAAATTGATGTAAATAGCATTCTATATGGGTATGATGAAGATGTATGTATGAAAAATGGCGTCCCATTAGCGGCGGCCTTTTACCACATAGATTCGACGCTCAAGCTTCGATCTAATGATGATCGTGATTAGTAAATGACAGAACGAGTGTATAATAGCAATGCTAAACACTGCTTCGAAGGGGTCAACGGTCACGAATATTTTCGCTGTGGAATTTGCAGTAATGATGTAAAGTGAGCGGTTTAACACTTATTTTAGATGAGGATAATGGTGAGATTTGAGCACGCGTGCTATGTAGTGTGTTTAGCTACTACACCACACGCACGCACGCACGCTAAAATATACTCCCACTTGTGCCGCACTGATGGATTTTCTTTCAATCTATAGAATACGGTTTTTAGTCCACCTACAATTATGGGTTCAAAATGTGTCACTATTTACAGTAAAAATTAGAAACCGGGAAATTATACCTTCAAATAAAATATTTGCAGTGTCGATGAGTAGGCTATATATGCCTTTTTTTAAAATAACCGTTGTTTTGTTATAATGAGTGGTATTATTGTATCGTATACAAAAATCAAACAAGAAACTATGAACAAGCAAGTCGAATGCTGGGATTGAATGATTCAAACAACCCTTGGACATTCCCGTACAACTGTTCCACCCACTAATAGGTTGAAGAGGGCTAGCTTGCCTATATTGACAGCGAGAATCTCAAAAGCACTTGATATCAATTGTCCCTTCCTCCTTGCTTGAAATATTAACTTCCTTCTCCAATACGGAAGTGTCCTCAATCTCAGTCCACAACTTGTTTAAAGTTAAAAAAAACTAATTTTTGCCAGACGTCAAACTCTCCGTTGGCCCTTTTTTTTCACAATCTCATAAACCGTCTCAACATCTGTTGGATTCAGATTTACTTTTTACAAATTCTAAATTGCCACGATGCAAGAAGCCATCCATGTAGGGGTCTATACTCAAGCTCGTATGCGTTATCTGTGTTGACAGTGTCGGTGATAGTAAACCCATCGTCTTTGCGGGCAAAAACCCGCGGCAAAACATTGAAACACCCGTGACACAGTGGCTGTTGTGAGAACGCAGCAAATAGAGCAACAAGTGTTCATGTATGCAAATCAGAGACGCATGCGTGAGGGACATAATACGGGGAAGCTCAACATGTGGCAGTGACGTCACAGGTGAATAACACGTGGTATACGAGGGAAGTGGGCCAATATGATATCTTATACCGCGGGTTGACACAGTTACAATTTGGGTTTGTTTATCTAGGATAAGAAGTTTTTTTTTATTATAGCTAAACAGAATGATGAGAGTATATACAATATTTTTGTTAAGAGACACGTTTTCATATCGTGAATTGTATGTTTTTATATTTGATCGAGGTTTCAAATTTAGAAGAACATCTTTCAATTTTCGTTTAAGATAATGACCTGAGCATTTGTATTATGTAGGTAGGTAGACTCTTTATACAAAACAAACACGATTGTAAGATGTAAATGCATGACCCAAAGACGCCTCATTCCAAAATTGCGCTTTTATAATATAAAAGTTATTAAGTTATTTCCACGTCATTGTATTACGAAGCTTATATTGTCTAGCGTTGCGAATACAAACTGCGTACATGTATCGATTTTGTATGTGTAATATTGCAGACATATTGGAGATCTTGGGTTTTGAATTGATCTATACAATCATATCTCATGGCGTAAAAACTTCGTTTAGTGCCTGTTTTATTTATTTTGCGAATGGTTATTCAAAGCTTTACTGTGTGATTTCCGGCATTTCTTGTCTCGTGTTTTGTTTTTTATCGTGTCAATGTTCAAGCGTCAGTAAAACTATTTGAACTTTAGGTTTTTACTTTGAAAATTCCTTGAACGTCAACATATTCATTATTTTATTCCAATCGATTCTATAATAATTCTCTGCGGACTATTCTCATTATTTTCTGGTTCGAAATTACGATAAAGGCATATTTCTCTTTCGCATATTGCGCTGTTCTATTTAAGTCTTCCGTATAGGTTAGTATTTGTAGTAAGGAAGTGAGTAAGAATGTATTTCAGGTGATACGTTCCATTTATAAATAGATTTATTCCGTCTTATAAACATCCCAATCCTTTGCGATCGACATCTCATACTCAGCTCTCTCGCATTGCATATTTTCATAACTACTTCTTTGTAGTCCCCGTGTTGACGTTGTTTACATATAATGTGTACGTTTCAGGGGGGGGGGGGGGGAGTCAAAGTCGGGGGGAAGCTATAATAAACAAACATGACTATGAGCTCTCATCTAATAAAGTATTTCCCACGAGTGCATGTTGCAGTGCAGTAGATCCAGAGGCGGATAAAACAAGCGTGTACCAGGGTTTGCTTATGGATACCACGCGCGACTCACATTGTAGGGGTTACGGATTCGATTACCGTAATTTTATAATCCTGACTGACAGTTTCTTTAGATTATCCAAAGTCGCAATCTCTCAAAATCTGGGTCCTTGAAATAATCCTCCTAATACTCCTTGGAATTATCTTGAAGTTATAGTTCCCTTGCCTTAATGTAGGTCACATTGTATCGTATATCAGAAATCATAAAAAATATTAGAGTTTCAGGTTTCTGTGTTGTCCAGTATGACACTTTTATTACACACTGTGTGTACACATACATAATCATTATAGTTAATCCCAATGTTACTGTTTCGTACATAACGGTGTTGCTTTCCAACCTACCTATGTAAATTTAATAATTAATATTGTTAACAATAAGCTATTTCTCGTCATTATAGTATAGTATAGTATAGTAGTAGTCACTAGTCAGTGTGACAAAGAAAGAAACGGGGTGAAGCGTCAGGCATGGCTACCCGGCTTAGGTAGACCCGAGGCCCAAGCGATGGTGGGAACCTCCCACTCCCTACCCGAATCTATAGTTGGTACAGGGACAGATATTGATTGATAGTATTTTACATATTGAAATAAACAAACAACACAAAAATGTGAAATTCCATTCATTGGGGTGAGAAATGACCTAATCTTCTAACAATGTTAATAAAATAAATATAATGTATATCAATCAAATAACAATAAATTAAATTGATTAACAACGGTTGCCAGCTTGTATACACATTGCCAGCACCACACACGCAGTTCACATCAAAGCAATTTCTACAACGAGGTGTCTAGGATTGAGTTGAGAACATAAGCAAGGAAGCTCACAAATCTAGCTGAGCAATATTTTGATAACCTCATTTAACGTGTCTTTACTCTTTACATAAACAATTTGGTCTCTGTTATCAACTTTTGATTTGCTTTTTTTTTTATAACTAACAGTCAAAGTTTTTACTTCTGTAACACTGGCTAATACGTAATGAATATTATTTACATTGTTATTTCAGTTTCGTCATACCTTGGTCATACAATAACTTGATATGACTCATGCATGCATTGTGTATCGCAAACTGAACTGAAATATATTGATGACGTAACTTGTAAGGAAGCAAAAAAGTCTAAACATTTTATAAAATAAATAATAAATAAATTCACATTTAGAGTCTACCCACTCAGTAACGAAACTGATTTGCAGGGGGGGACTTTAATTTAAAGCGACTAAACTAACCCTGTAGGCTTCGAACACCGTCGGCGAGTGAGCGATAACCAATCAAAGATCGATATTTCAAATACGAAACATATGAATCAGTGATTGGACAGTATTTTTTTTGTACTTGAAGTTTTTATGTGGATATCAAATCCTACAACGGTGGTGGGTACATTCGTTTAAAAAGTCGTTATCGTGCATATGTAGTCTAAATATGCACGTTACTAAGCTAGACATACGTAACTAACGGTTTATACAAACCCATATTCCATTTCAAAACAGTCTTCGGGAACTCAATCCCAACCATCTAATCTAAATACATAAATATACAGACCCTCATGGGATTTGAGTTTGACAAAACATTCATCACTCGTCTTTCTCAATTCCCAGGCTCAAAATATCAAAGAACTTAATACGCAGACGTATACACTCGCCGACGTATCAATCATGGGTAGGATAAACATTTTTTGTTCATTATTTAATTCTTAAATCATTGCCTAACAATTATTGTGCTGTTGTCTTGTTATTTTCTAGTCGTAATCCAATTTAGAAATCCCAAGTCAAATGCGTAGATTAGTAATAACACTAAGCAACCATATTGGATAACAAGATATTATGTAGAAAAGAGTTGCTAAGAGTAAGGGCCGGTCTTACAATCTACTAATAGGTCTCTTAAAACAACTTCAGTAATGCTTTCGTCATCAATCAATGACGTGTTTACGGTCCCGGCCAACCCGAACAGGTATCTGAATTAGCCACGGTCGCTGGTTGGCTGCCGCTCACCCACCTGTGACGGAAGCATTACCGAATGATGTTGTACGACGAGTATAGGTTAAGTTATTCATAGCAATTAAGCTATTTGGAGGATTTCAAGAGTTTTGATTGGTCGTTGCCATGGAGACAACAAGCTATTCGACGAATATTTAGTTATTGGTACATTGCACTGGACCTAAGGAAGATTTCTGTCATACTTATATATAATTTCTGTTGCTTGATGTACACACTATACATGCATGTATACATTCTAAAAGAATGTGGACATTTTGTAGCAGTAGATTTGCAGTAATGTTTATTCTAGTGCTGGTGGCCTTTTTGCGCGTACAGAGTTACAGCCGCCAAGTACAGCTCTGAGTACAAGATTGCACTTGTAACACTGATCACCCACGACGTTGTGTAATCACAGTTGCCATCTTAGTGAAATGAGAAGCTGTGTTTTTCTAATGTACCGTGAAATGCCGATCAATGGCGTAATTCGTTCACACCGTTCTATGGCACAGTCGAGCGGCACTGATTTATTACGTGATAATGATTGATTCTATGGCGTGTATTAGTTTGTAGCTGGTTTTGTCGCGTCTTGCGATGTTGGTAGTGTGGCTTGCACAGTTAGGACAATTTTACAGAAATAATTTTACAAATTATTACTACATTCTTTGGACATTATTAACACATTGAACTACGCATGCTAATTTTTCAATGACAATATACCGCGGATGAAGCAATTTTATATTTAGTGTTCTTCTATCGAAAGTATAGAAGGTGATACACATTTCGTACAATTTTATATTTTTGTATTTGGGAATAATAACATAAATCAATTTTCTAAACGTTCCTATTCTGTACGATAGTCCAACCACGAGTTTTGAGCATCTGTGTGGAAGTTTATCAGTATCCTGCATAAGACTTTTGTATAATTAGTAATTCTAAAGGCTCGTGTACATCCACTTTGCGTACGCGTGAAATTTATAGAAAATTATAGAAATTACCTTAGCCGTTCCCATCGAATGTTGATAATTTTCTAAACCAATCAGAGCTCACGAATTTCCCACCAATAGGGAACTTGCAACTGACTTCACAGCCGAACTACAACAATGTAACAAATGAATCGAACTGATAAACAAAAAAGGAGCTGTCAAAATAATAAAACTGCAACATTATGAAGAAAACGAGGTATGGCGAAAGTAACTGCTCACCATTTAAAACGTTTAATTATGGGCAACCAAGTTGTGAGAGTTTTGTATGTTTCTTGTTTGTTTTGAAGATTTGTTTTCAAAATAGAAATGTATAGAAATGTTGTGATGTGGTTTGGTTTGACACTTCGATAAAGAAACAATGTAAGCTGTTGGTATGTTTGCTCTCTATTGCGCATGCGCCAATTTACCAAATTCTAGAAATTGGAAAAAGTTGGAGTTGAATCATCTTTTCGCGTCGCGAAACGTACGTTAATTTTCCTAATTTCAATGTGCATGGTTACATGTAAATTCAATATGGCCAACTCGCTAATTTCTGGAAGCTACGTACGCTAGTGGATGTAGACGGGCCTTTACCCCCCATTATACGATCTCGATATAACTATCCTTGGGATAACTTGTTTTCGCCATGACAACCACCAATCCGAAGCATTGAAATATTGCTTATCCCGAGGATAGCTTTATCTAGAGCCTTATCCTGAGATCGTAATATATAACGTTACTCATTTGTTGTCTGCGTATCGTCTCAAAGCATAATTAAATGAATAGTGACGTAAATGAACAAACGGCAACAGTGTACTGGTGTCCTATCATAGTATTTCGAGGCTGAAGGATGACTAGTATAATATGATGTACTCTTGCCTTGGAAGTATAATAAAACCTCAAGTACTCTCTTGTTCAATGTTTACACGACAGATCATGACGTCATGACCACATGTTTACCGCCAGCTGTTCTGTGCTACGCCCACTTTTAAAACAGCCCAACCGCTCTAGTTCGAGATAGTTGAGCGCGTTGCCGTCCGGTGCGCTAGTGTCGCAGTTCTCGACATCGCCGTCAACTAGCGCTGGCGGACGTCGCTTGAACTCGTTGCGCGCGTTCCGTTGAGATTCTTGCGTCATAATCATCACATTACCATTCAACACATGTTCGCTCGCGCCCAAGCGAGTCTCTACTTATGACAGTATTGTTATTTGAATAGCTCGAGCTCAAGCTGATAATGTATGAGTGAATGTACTGGGATGTACATAAACACTCGCCTTATTTGGAGGGACCCGTTCAGTTCAGATCCGTTGGCCAACTGTTAGAGTTCCTCTTCTTCTTCTTTTTCTACTTGGCGGAGAAGAAATTGATAAACAATCAATGAGTCTAGCTTTAATGAGGTGTGACGTAATACGTGGGTCCTTGTGTTACTTTTCATCCACATTCCTAACCACGTTTGGGAAGCTTTGTCAAACTTGTATTCGACTTCATTGGACGTACGTTCCGTCTGTACTGATCTGATGTAGTATTGTAATCAGTGGTATTGTTGCATGGAAACTGAATGAGTGAAACACAACTCTGATTCTATTCTTTTATATTTACACTTGTTTCGGTTGACATCATGTATAATAATAATGAATGGCATTATAATGTGTGCCGATGTATGTTGATTTAAAGTTTTTGTGCTGGCTTGCTGTGAATGTGCAGCCACTGATCCGTTTATATGGTGGCCGTGGTCTATTAGGCGTTGCCCTGGGAAACCATGTAGTTCATGCGTTTCAGGTTGGAATCCTGGCCTGGGCATGGATGTCATGTGGTGTTTCTTTAATCTTCATATATCACCTACTCATCGCCATGATTAGAATCGTAGCCAAAATATGAGAGCAATCAATAACTACATCATACCTGTTTCTTAGATAATTCACTATAGGTATTTTATTAAAGAGTGATGGCTAGCCAGTAAATATTCTATGCCTATGGAGGTCTAGTCTCAAACATACTGACCAGAATTTACTGACAGAAAACTATTTTATTGAAATATTTACTATGATTGTGTAGTTAACAAACTTGACAGCTGCAAGTACATTCAAATCGAAAAATAGCCAAACAGTTTAAAACAATACGATGTGAAGTAGATAACAGAAACAAATAAGTGTTTGTGACGTTTATTACATAATCCGTGACAACACATTGCTTCTTTCCCTGACGACCCTGTAGCGACCATTGCATTCGCAGTGTTGTAATTTATAAAAGACACTCATGGTATATTTTAAATTCTCGTTAAGACCAAGAAGAATGTTAGAAAAACTCGTCAAGATTGCGAATTGCCGGCGTTGAAAATCGAACCCACCACATTCTCTCAATTTCAATCGTTGGTCGCCTCATTGTAATAATTAGAATCGTTTATTTCCAGAACAATCACCGCCCTATTGTTATTTCCAAAGGGATGCATGAAATCTCACCGACAGCTGACGTCACAAAAAATATCCGCCGGTCCCCAATATGGCGGCGTCTAAACGCTAAACGGTCCCACTTGGGGTTCCAGATTACATTCTGACTGACATTCATGACTTGCAATTTCACGTGGACGTTCGCCTTGGTCTGTCTTCCATAAGAGGTGCTGGGAGTTGTGTCATTAGCCAGATATCTCTCGGAGTAATACGAGCGGTAACGAGTGGCTAATGGGGATCAATTTAGAGCCTTTTTAGGCATAGCCGACGACCGGGGGCGGTACATGTTAAGGGCAGCACATCACAATAACACAGAGGTTAAAGGTATAGTGTAATTATTATAGGTAGGCTGCGATGTAAACTGATTTGACCCTCAGACTTTATTTAAAATGGTAATTGTCGGCCGGTGGGATAAGTGGGTTAGAAACTGAGTTGCTTATCAGAATCCAGATGTATTCAAAATGTTTTGGGTTCGAGTCCAACTAAACATTTTCATTTTCATTTTCATTTTCATCAGTACAATATCATACTTCACATACATTAATTTTATGAACCTAGAATTATGTAACTAGCAGAAGAGAATGGTAGTGAAGCACATTTCATGTGTATATGGGTCTTGCTCTGAGTCAGAGCAATAGTATAGTCTGAGTCAGAGTCGGTCAAAACACGCTGATGGTAGTGAGCGTCAGAGCCTCTGACGCTCACTACCATCAGCGTGTTTTGACCGATATATTGTATTGTATACTTGTATTCCTTCTTAAAATGTTGAAAATAAATAAAAAATAGTAATAATAATGCTGTTGAAATGTTAGTTGCATGTTTCACAAATCGTCACCACTCACAAATCGTCACCACTCACTACTCATCGACCAGAGGTTTCCAAACTGTGGTCCGCGGATCTCTGAGACCCGATTCTATAATTCTAAATCTTGCAATAATTCCGTTTGAATTCTGACGTATTCGTTCAATATTACATTACTTAATTTCTTACATAACAAGTTTGAATTCAGACTGAATTCGTTTCAGGATATGCAATAATCAAGTTAGGTTAGGGTACGGACATGTAACAGTAACAGGGGTCTGCGAAATTACCTAAAAATGTATTAATTAAATAACATATACATCTAGTTATGTTAACAATTGAATATAACTGATACTTGTTTTTTTTACTAATTCCTTCTTCGTGAATACTTCCACGAACATTTAACTGTTTTTACTATGAATAACAATATCGACACATTATTAAAATGATAATGAAATGAAAACTTTAAATAATAACGTATTGAAGAAAGAAGTCAAGTAATAACAAGAATCAGTTATATTCAAGTATTACCATATTTATGTATTAATGCTTTATTTTATGAGGTTCCCGGGTTCATATCCACGCTCGTAAATAATAATAAATCAATTACATAGCTAGGAGTCGTGGAGAGCAAGCGAATATAATAAAACGCGTAATAATAATAATGATACTTGTAAAACAACATTTACGAATGCATACCGTCATCTGGTCGTCAAACCTGGCAATCTTGTAGCCGCGGTCTATACAGCCAACAGTTATCAACCGTGGCCAATACACCGGCTGGTAATCTCGTAGCCACGGTCTATCCAGCCAACAGTTATCAACCGTGGCCGGCTTTGCAAACTGAATATGAAACCAGTTGAAAATGCTCTCATAGACTGTTTCATCATGCATAGATTGATGAGAGTGCGGTTGGCTGTACCAATCTACCTGCCTGCTTTGTTTTCCTCATGCGAACAGTCTTGATAGTTGATTTAATTGCATGTTTGCATAAGGAATTCTATTGTGAAGGAGCAAAAAGAAAAATATTCGGGTACAGTCACATACAAAACTGATGGAGATCCCTATTTGCAAATAGTAACAACTATAAAATAAAGTTAAAACATATGTATACAGTTACCATGGCACTGGCATCATACATTTAACACTTATCCGATAAATTTTTCATGATACTTTACAAAACGCAGCTACAGCCCAAACCTAACGAAGAAGCATGGAATAAATAAATAAATAAATAATAAATTCGCATACTATGTAAATAAGAAAATTGCATATAATAAAATAGGCCTTTCAATTAGCCTAGTAATAATTATTACTGTCCAAATGTCACTATCCAACCACTGGTTCTCCCTGGCTTTACAGTAAATGCGGGATTTACATCGAAGCATATTACTGCGTATTTCACAAAAAATATTAAATAAATAAAATTAAATAAATTCACATTTAGAGTCTACCCACTCAGTAACTAAACTGATTTGCAGTGGGGGACTTTAATTAAAAGTGTCTAAACCAACCCTGTAGGCTTCGAACACCATCGACGAGTGAGCGATAACCAATCAAAGATCGATATTTCAAATATGAAACATATGAATCAGTGATTGGACAGTGCGAACACCTGCGGACAAATGCCAGAATCAACAAGGCCGATTCAGAACAACTTTGAATGTATTGAGTGCTTCGTTGCTAGGACGGCTCCAAAGTCACCGCTTACTTATTCCTAAGCCAAGAAGTAATGGAACTGAATCCACATTAGAAGTTACAAAACTTCTGCCTGAAGCGGGATTTGAACCCGGGACCTTCTGCATTGGAAGCAGAGGTGCTAACCACTGGACCAACGAGCCAATTATCATTGCTGTTATTATTAGCGCTACAGCCATTGGTCAAAATCACCTCTAAGTGTTGTTGCGTGTAAGTGACAGTGTAAGTTGAACTAGACCACATAAATTAATTAATAAATAAATAAAAATTCTAATTTTAAAACCATATCTCGACTAGGAATCGAATATTACTGTTTGTTTTCTAATGCACACGGCGGATATGGGCGAGGTCCCGTCTAGATACCCTCGTTGCGCGGCAAAGGATCGCGTGTGCGAATGTGTCTAGGCTGGACGTAACGTATATCTAGTGATATTGGCCTGGGAACGGCTTAAGTGTCATCTCATGTTGCAGTTGAGACCGTGATTGCAGCCAGGGCATTGGGACAGTATCTCTCACGTGCCCCCCCCCCCCCCCCCCCCCCCCTCCCCCCTCTATTACGTAGGTCTACAACGCATACGTTTCCTTGAGATAATTACCAAGATCACAACACGAGACAAATGTTCGATCAATAAAATGTAATCTCGAAATAGAATTTAATATGGCAATAAAAAATTAAAAAAATTAAAGTCCGCCACTGAAAATCAGTCTTGTTACTGAGTGGTAGACTTTAAATGTGAATTTTTTTTTATGGATTTATCTATTCATTTATTTGTTTATTTAT
Source organism: Isoperla grammatica (assembly GCA_945910005.1). Taxonomy (NCBI): domain Eukaryota; kingdom Metazoa; phylum Arthropoda; class Insecta; order Plecoptera; family Perlodidae; genus Isoperla; species Isoperla grammatica. The sequence goes on along the minus strand of OX246741.1, from coordinate 15,472,088 downwards.
TTATTTATTCATTCATTCATTCATTCATTCATTTATTCATTCATTCATTCATTCATTCATTCATTCATTCATTCATTCATTCATTCATTCATTCATTCATTCATTCATTCATTCATTCATTCATTCATGGGATAATCTGACTGTTGGCTGGATTTACAACAACGACAACAACAACCACAACGACGACGACAACAACAACAAAAACGGCGACGACGACCACAAGGACAATCTTGACCAAATCTTGACGTTTCCCCAACACTCATTCGTCGCGTTTTCTAACATTGCTTTTACGGGGATACGCCTCTCTCTCTGGTATCAGTTCTGGCTTCAATCCTCAGTCTTGATATCGATTTCGTGCAATCTGTATGATTATTCATTATATATATATATATGTTATTCATTTACAATATTTCTTTCCAGATTATTTCCAAATGAGCTACACATTTGCCATTTATATAACCCATACATGGAAATACTGCATAATTGTTAGCGAGGGAGAATAAACAATCCAACATCTGAAGATGAGATGATTTAGAGATGAATCAGAAAAAATATGACAAATTCCATTCCTTGAAGTTTAAACTATAGCATCGTAATCGATCAATATTTGTATCGATCTATAAATCATTTTTGTCTATGCGAACCATTTATGTATTCATGCTTACAAACAAAGCTTGGAAATGATTGTAGCTGACATCTGGCGGCTACACCAAATATGTTTTACCAAAAAATACTTTCCCGTCTTCCAAATACAGTAAGAGATTCTTCTAGATAGGAATCAGTACAAGACGTTAAACCCAGCATCAATCATGGTATGTTAAAAACATACATAAATAACCGGTCTGTATAATTGTGGCAGATTAACTATTTCTTTCCAATGTCTTTGGATACTACAATGGGGAAAATACATACAGGTGTATGTGATTACTATGCTGTTTAGGCAGCTGCGTACAAAAAACTACGGATCATTCCAAAAAAATATGAAAGTTTTTATTTTGTTTTATCAAACAGCCACTGAGAACATAAGACCAAATTGTTGGAGTCTTCTATGGATGCTATCCCTCATGATGTAGTGGTTTACGGGGAGGCTTTGGTTCATTTCTCAGTTGGTATCGGTTTTAATATGGTCACGATTCATGAATCGTGTTTCTTTACATCACTTTTATTGGATATTGGAATATTGCTTTTCCAAACGATGCCGGGGGGGCTGGGGGGGGAGGTAGATGAGGGATTGGAACCCACGCCCCTATAGGTGCCGGCCGTATATGTTTAGGACCTTCGTCCCAACCGCATGAGCGCGGACGGCTTTACGATTTATAATAATTTGTTGTATCTTTCTTTGTTTATTTTATTCTGTTTTCAATGTTTGTCTAAATGAAAACAGTCAAATGTCTCCCCAGTATAATTAATGCCATTGAGACGACTCGGACTGCTCAAAGTATAACCAAAGATGGTATAACCCTAACGATGCGTTGGTCATTGGCTCGTGTCTTGACCACTGACCAATCAGTGATCGGTATTTAAAATTGAGTCTCGCTGATTGGCCACGAATCACTCGTGTATGACGAGAGCGTCGGTATAGGGTTACATCATTGATATTGTAAACATTTGATCCAATCAAAACGAAATATGAATACATAATAGAATACTATTCGCACCTCTTTTTGAAAATGTTGACGTGTTATTTCATTTGTGGGACACACACTAATCTACCAATCCCACCATTCTATCAGGAATGAGTAAAATTATCGGTAGGATACATCATTCTCTAAGAAAACCACTGTGGTTGCAAACAGATTATAGCTTGCATAGAGTTTTATTTAAAATTCAATTTCCGAACTAAATTATCTATTGATTTTCTAGAAAACCATCTCCGTCACATTATTGTTAACTCACGCATGCGCCGTAGTAAACAATCATGTTTCTAATCGTCATCACCACTGCAATCAAATCGATCACCATCATCTCTTCGAATATGAGTTGTTTACTCATTTACTCGATCTTAGTTTAATAGTTGTCCTGATTATTCTGCCGTGTACTGGTATTGCTGCTCTGTGTTGTGTACAATGATATTCAACAGCTATAGTAGGCTAGATGCGCAACCTAGCAGCCACAAGCGTGTCAATTTGATGCCATCTTGAAATGGGCAAATAGCATATAGGCGGGAATAGGAGTTTTTAATGCGACTTTCTGCCATTGGCAGCGCTAGCAGTACTGAAAGGTCCAAATTAGCATGTAAATTGCCCATTTCAAAATGGCTTCAAATCACTACGCTTGCTACTGAGTGGAAGGTTGGGGGACTGGTGATCTAGCCTACTATAGCTGTTAAATATCATTGGTTGTGTAGGCCTACTGTGGTACTACGGGGCATCGGGAGGAGAGGCTAACGTGTATTTGCAATACTGATCGGAGGTATTTGCCCGGTAAGGCAAGACAAGTCTGCAGTACAACGTATGCTGGACATATGAATGCCACATCATATTAATTATCTCCACAACTCAAGTTTCTAAGAAATACCGCAAACCAAAACTTTATTCAATCGATTCGGAAAAATGCAGAAAAGTTTCCTTTGAATATTTAAAACGTCTTCGAGTGAAGGGATAGAGAAGTAAGTCTGCTATTCCCAGAATTCAGTCAACAACCAGACTGGGCTTTTCCATCCAGTCTAGCTCTTGTTTTACTTTGCTCATAAATATAAATTTTATTTAGATCGAGGTTTAGTTATCTAGCCTCGCGCAGGTTGTTTGTGTCTCGGTGCTGCTGCATAGTACATCGACTTGCAAACATTCATTGTTGACTTGAAACGAGTTCTTTAGTTCGCTCAATCTGTTAGCTATTTTCACTAGTTCTCTATATAATATGTGATGAATTCTAAGCTCCTCAAGTGGTTTGTTTACTACAACACGAAAAATGTTGTCCCATAGGTTATGTATTTGAAATTCATTTACAAGGCGGTATATATAATAAATATATTAATTATCCCCTTTTTTATTTCTCTTTCATCTTTCAGAAAAGGAAAAGAGACAGGGTGGGAGTAAGGGGGGAGTTTCTCTCTTACTCCCTATAAATAAAAATTCGCGGCCCGAAATTAGTTGTAATTACATGTTTTTGGGGTAAACTGCGTCGAGATGATGAAAACACATTTGGCTTTCTTTCCACTGGCGAGCACGCGTGCACCACTGTGTCTTCAACCTTCGCGAGCTCATGCAGTGACATTGAAAATGTCTTCCATATCTCCATTTAAGTACACTAGTGAACTCAGTGGTAGCTCAGACGAAAAGTTAAATATATTCTATTGCATTATGATTAGGTAAACTATTAACTAATACATTGGTAATAATATTAATTTAACAACAGTATGATTAACATTTTTATTATTCCAATTACTAGTAGTATTATTCATAACTTTAATTAATTCACTAGTAAAGAACGGTGGCAATGCTCATATCCCCTAAAGGCCGGGCAAAGAATTTGCGATTAACAAAGTTGAAACATACAAAACATATATATGCGAGTTCACATAACAATTCTTATTCATAACAATTTATTCACATTTGCAACAATTGCAAAATCTAAGTTATTCAAAATCCACGTAGCCCGGCCATAACGCACATGTAACCTACAACACAATATCGTTCAGTACTTACGATGTAGCGAATGTATCTCCCTCTCACTCACACACTCACACACTCAACCTTCATCTTGCTCTCCTCCTCTCTCGAGGTCCATATCAATCAGCCCCCTCCATTGCTGTAACAACCAACATCGTCTCGACACTTGCGTGCGTTGCTTGTCACAGTCACAGTCACAAGTACTCCTCTCTAGCTAGCTAGCTTCGCTGCGTGCATGCGTCGTGCGTATGCGTATGCGTACACGCAACGCGCCGTGCATTCTACATGTGATATTGACAAGTGTGTATGCAACGTGTGGATTTGTTTGGAGACATCGCGAACTGGTTGGTGTAAATTTCGTGCGAGATCTCAGTGAAGTGTTGTGTACAGAAACGAAAATAAGTGTTTTTTAAGGGAATAAAGTTTCGCGGTTGAGTTTTCGCTATCAAGTTATATAAATAAGTTTTTTTTTTTTAAGTTTGTGAGGATATTCTCATTCTCGAGTTTAATTTAATTCTTGGTTGGTTCGTTCGTTCTTAAACTTTGTGTTCCGTATCACTGTCGCCCTAGATTCTCAAAGGATATCACATTATTATTCTCAGTTTTTGGTAAGTTGAATTTTCACCAATTACACTCTAGTAAGGGTTTTAAGCAGAGCGCGGAAATATTGTTGGTGTCACGATGCCAGAAGTTTGAATTTCGCAATCGAGTGCTTGAAAAGGTTTGTGTTAGCTCAGCTAACTCTCTGGTAAACTGTTGAAAATAATTAATTAAAAACGGTGTTGGGTTTTTGCTAGAATCCTGCAGTAGACTGACACTGACACTGACTTGTTTATATTGTATTGCTATATATATAAATAATAACAAACGTAAAAGTTGTTGGGGTAATGAATTATCGATCTATGTAATCATTAGGATCATCAACATCTTTACCACTACGACCATTGTCATTATCATCACAACATCATCACCCCTACCCCCCCTCCTCCTAGGACAGGTTAATATAAATACATACATTTATATTTATTGCCTACTCACTAAGTTACAACAACTGATTTTCAGCGGGGGACATTTATACCATATGTTATGTGCTTCGTTTCTATGACTCCAAAGTCAACCGTTTACATATACACATGTAATTGTCAATTTCAAAGTCAATTAACGCCAGCCCAAAACCGGGAATCGATCCCGGACCTTCTGCATAAGAAGCAGGAAAAAACCACTAGATCCACGAGCTCATGCGGTTTGGGTGTATTTTCTATAAGCGTTCGAATCCTGCATAATATAAGACATAGGTTTGCTTATAACCGCCCCGCTTCATCATCACCCGTCATCGTCTCAAATACCATGAATGAAATACTAATATAGTGAACCCATGCAAGATTACTTTACACCTACTTTCGTCACATCCGGGGCAGTCGTAGCCAACCAGCGAACCGCCCGAGACACATCCGGGCCAATACCGATCGCTGATTGGCTACGAACCAGTTGCCTGTGACGAAAGCATGTGAAAGGTAGTCTTGGGACAACTATATAAACTCAAAACTACAAGAATTATCTTTTCTTTATCTAATGTATATCTTTATCATCACTTTACGTTAAGATCGTCATCGTCATCATTGTCGTAACCGTCGATGTTGACATCATCGTCCCCCCCCCCCCCCGGCCCCCCTCCAAAACGTGCAGGTCAAACACAGTATAGTGCCACCATACACCGAAGTAAACATGTTTTCGACTCTCACCGGTGCTTCGTATGTAGATGTCGTCGTTCGTTAGTAACAACACAACAACACAGAACAATGCGCGATGATTGTGTTTGGCGCACGTCTGTGCATGCATGGCCCATTGACGCGCGATATGTCATTGTTTAGCCAATAACAAACCCCAGTCGGGCACCGCCAATAAACAATACACTCGTGCATACGCGCATATGTGCGCTGTTCGAAAAATATTAATTTGTTCCTCGTCGAATAAACTCGAAAGTTAGTTAATTGGAATTGTACATCGTTTGCTAAAAGTATAGTTAACATGTTTCGAAATTTCCGATGGTTCGATGGCAGAAGTACATACAGTATTTGAAAGACCATTGCTTTATAATATTACACCGGTTGATGATGATGTTTGGGTTTTACGTCCTATATTTCGCAAACGATGAGTGGGTGAAATATGAAGATGAAAATGTTTGGAGGAAAGAAGCAATTTGGAGGGCGGGGAGAAAAAGTGAAACGGTAGTGATGTTGCTCGGGAATATGGAATGTCTTCATTATTTAGATCTGCTTATTATTCCCGTGTGTGCTCTTTGATTTAAAGTGTCTTTTGAAGCTATCGGTATACGTAAAGAGGACCGTGATGGCTCATGTGGTTGGAGTGCAGGTCCTAAGCGTAAATGCCACCTAGAGATGTGAGTTCGACTCCTGCGTAAAGCAGGAGTTTTTCGTAATTGTGCCTCATCTCCATCTGTCACCCCTCATCGTCTCATCAATTTGGGTCTCATGGTTGCAGTTATAGAGACGTAAAGCAACAAGAATCATGATTTTTGATACTACTGTTGAAATCCCTGTATAGATGTTCAGATTCTCCGTACGGCTACTGGTGAAAGAACAAATTACTACTTCTGTGTTCGACTGTACTTACAGCACAGTTTGCTTGGTGTCTATTAGATTAGAGACCATTCAAAATTATGCTCATCGAGGTTTCTGTGTAAAGTCCGAGCGTTGATCTTGTGTATCAATGTAGAGAATGAGGGTTATTATACTCAACTTATAGTATAGCAACATCTTGCGAAGAGTTTCATGGTAGCTTTGATACACAAGACAGAAGACCACTCACTATAGCATACATCCGTGTGAATAGATGTTCATAAGTCTCTTGTGCTTCTATCATGACTGTAGTGCACCAATACAGAGGAGGGTTGTGTATTAGCAGCTTGAAGATATTGTGTTACATATACCCAATGAGGGTCTGTTTCACCAACTTTTCAAACTTCGATCAGCCGGTAAGCGCAGATTCTCTCTACGGACAAACATGGCGACTGCCATGCATTTTATATCTAATGTTTGTTGAAACCTTGGTTACCAAACCGAGTTTACTAAACCGGAGTTTAGCGAAGTTGGTGAACTAACGTATTGCTCAGATATAGAGACTAACAGGGTCAAAATTCACAAAACTTTGGTAATCTCCGATTTAATAATCTCGGATTGCTTATAGAATGGTTTCAACAAACATAACTTAGAAATTGTGATATGGTGACTTATAGCAGGCGCCATCTTTGTTCTGAGAAAATGTCCGATTAACGGCTAAAGTCGAGACAAAGTTTGATGAAACCGGACATTGTGCATTCTACTGCATGTTTATAACTAGACTTGTTCATACCGTTGAGTAGGACTGATTTTCCTCTATTCATAAAGTAATTAAATTAACACGTGTTCGCCCAATATACCGCAACAAATAGGTATGCGATACGAATATAGTATACAGCGGAATAATGTAACAATAAATGAGTACGATTAATTTGTGGTGACATTTGTCGAAGCGCAACATTGATTGTCAATATGACCTAAATCAATGGCTCCAATTTACTTCATTTATCTGGAATGTGTAATGTTATATTACTCTATTCTATATTGGGAATAGAGATTCAATATTAATTGTAAATACAAATGATTGAAATGTCAAGCTTGGGTTATGGTACCTCAACTGTTTACTGATCAGAACATGTATGCATTGTAGTTTTAAAATAATAAAAAGGCAATGTATAGTTAAATATAACTGAATGCAAGACAAAAAGATTACACTACATTCGAGGTATTTTTAAGGCAACTCGATTAACATAAATAAATCTGTTTCCGGAGTTCATATTATATTACATATCGACATTGTTGACCTAATAATAACGGTACTCTATGAAAATGCTACATCCATACACATTCTAGTTAAAATTTCCAGCATAATTTTTTGATTGAAAGCAACCAGAATCAACGAAGTCTCCATCAAAGTTTTCATTCACACATGGTCTGTAACAATACATGCGTTGTCCTGCGTTGTAGCGCATATTGTAGTTGTGCGCATGCGTCAGTGTTCCAGTTAAACCCGTAGCCGCGTAGCCGCGTCCCTCAGAGGCCAGGGGTCGAGTCTTGGATCGTGTTCATTGCCTTAATAAACGAAGGACGTTGACACTCACTCACTCACTCACTCAGAGTTAAACTGGACATCGTTTAAATACACACGGTATGTGTAGTATAGACACTGTTGCCAGATTAGACGAAATAAAATTGGCTACAACCAAACAAAAATTTGCGTTTTTTAGACTAATTGTTTTGTACAATCGACACTTTGGTTAAATTTTTAAAATAAAAAAAACTACCCACCCTTTACCCTATCTATAGGATCAACTTTTTTAAGTGGCTAATTTACATTTTTGCAAAGTCTCATGATGATTTCTTACTTCTAGTGCTCACATCACCAAATTCAAAACCGATGTGTAAATTCTAATGATATTCTGAAAATATTTTGGAATTTTATCTTATTTAAATTGCATTCCTTCAAAATATGTGAAAATACAGAAATCTCCCGTTTTCATTACAATTACCTTACGAGTAGACATTATTGTACGTTTTGCGTTTGTGATATACGGGTAGAACAGACTCTGGCACGAAGGGATTACTTATTTTACTGTGACAAATTTTTTAAATGCTTTGCAACTGCGGTAGGTCTGGCAACACTGGCTTCTAAAGCTCTTTGCCAAGAGACGTTTTGTCAAGGAATTACCATAACAGATAATTTACGAGTTGTCTTCGGTATTTGGCAACCAGAACTGTTGGAGTCGTGCATATATTGTGTGTATGCATTTCCCGACTTCTCAGTTGAGTCGACATGAGGAAACCTCATCCAGGTGAATCGACTGATTAGTGAACTTTGGACTAATTAATTTCGCAAGGTGAACGATACGGAGTCAAGAGATCTAACCTGTCTCATCGTAGAAGTTAGTCCTACTTCACTTCACACTACACTGCACACACAAGTACACAATGTACAAGTACATTGTACACGCGACTACGTTAGGAGAATAGTTAGGCTTCACTACAGAGCTGATTGAAAACGTTGAAACTTTGCAAAGTTCTTAATGATGTACTTACTTATTATCTGGAAAATAACGTTAAGACGTGCACTTGAGTGAAATTACGAGATATTTTGAGAATATTGAAAGTTTCGTATTATGTGCAAAACTCACTGTCAACGAGAATAAAATACAACTCTGTTTTTAAGAGATTTTTGTGCAAGGGTTTGTATTATAAAGTGTGAACCAGTAAAGGTGTTTCCAGACTTTATGTGCAGTGATGTATAATCTAAAAATAATTTTTTTAAATAGAATTTTTTTCAGAATTGTTTTTAAATTGTTTGTTGTACGTGTCTGCATCATCTGGTACACATAGAAGTACACAATAACAATAACTGGAAGGCAGAAGATCAGGGTTTGACCCCAGATTAAATGGATTTTTAGCAATCATCTTTCTATATAAATTTATCAAAATCGCAAATTAACTTTTAAAAGATTAAATGAATCAATTTTAGATAGATTAACATAATATACACAAAATTAATGCTGGTAATTGAAAGAACATTTCTTAAAAATCTAGGACTGTCATTGTGTTTTGGATAAGTGAATGTGAAAGCACGTTTGGTATTGTTTCCACCTGAAGCCTTTTCGGTTTCTTTGAACATATGTATCTGGCTAAAAGTTTCCTTAAACAACTCATTGCCACTTACCAAAATTGCCCTTATGTGTGAAGAAACCCATAGGAAAATATATAGTGATGATGTCTGTTATCGGGAATCGAACTATTAACCTTACAAATAAGAGTTCTAGCTAAAAAAAAAAAAAAACTTCTGCTGCCCAACATGACAGACGTCCAACCATCTATGGTTATATTAATTTTAGTGACGGCCATTCTCAAATTTATTACTGCCTTGACTTTTCTCCATTAGGCCACATGAACTTTAATAAAAATTAAAACATAGGCCTACCATCTCATTTTTAAATCTACAACTACAAATTATAACTTTTACATACAAACACGTTAAATTAAATTAATTCGTGTAGACCTACATAATTCTATGGTTTAATTTAAGTAAATTAAATACTCCACATAATAATAATAAAAAAAATAAAAAAAAACAGGCTTACACAATTTATTTTTTATATATAGAAATTTATTTTTTGATGGTGATTTGAGAATAGATAACTTTTTCTCAAAGCGGTACTCGAACCCGTGCCACCTGTATTCGAAGCCATGGAACGAAGCAACAATGTAGCACGCTAGTTACGCCGACCATATGGGAGCATGAATACGGCCGTGACACAGATCACACCGCCGCTACACTTTTTGTTTCGCATATGAAATGTCAGTCGAGCAGGCGGTGCGGCCGGGCCAAAGCCAAACCGCCAACACACATTTTATTATTGAAGTTCGCGAGAGAAAAAACTCGCACGCTCGCTACTCTCATCACTTTTCATGGTTGAGTTGAGAAGATAATGTGAAAGATGTTGTGTAAGGTTTCATGTCTGCCGAGGTGATGGGTGGAAACTAATGGAAGAAACGGTTTCTCATTTAGTGTCCAGTTTTTTTAAATTTATGCTCATTGAAGGATCGCTGAATTTTTGGCAGTAATACACATCTTTTGTGGAAATGTTTGGAATGGCCGAGTGTTGACATTTCCTATGTTGGCGGGATAAATTTGAATTAGCCTAGTTGTAGAAGTTACCCATAGGTGGGGCGAGGGTAGAGGTCACCGTGGTGGGTGGCTACAGTCAACCAACGGTGTTATTGTTTTTAGTTTCTATGACGACAGTTGGTAGTGCTCGGTGGCGAGCTGTCAATATCTCTGTAATTAAATTGTACTGTTTGGTGTTTTCTTTAATCAATAAATAATTATTATCGTACAACAATTCACTACAGCCAACTAACGGTGTTATTGTTTTTAGTTTCTATGACGACAGTTGGTAGTGCTCGGTGGCGAGCTGTCAATATCTCTGTAATTAAATTGTACTGTTTGGTGTTTTCTTTAATCAATAAATAATTATTATCGTACAACAATTAATGAATTTTTGTTTTGTATTACGCGCACACAAAATCAAAATACACATTTCTTAAACGTGAATTAATTTTCGCCCTGATGTGTGATTGAGGTTCTAGATTTTGGGTTTCTAGAGTCAAATTATGACATTTTTTAACGAAAAAAAATACTCTTAACAAGTTTAAAAAAATATTACTATAGCCCCTTATTTTGAATGTTAATTCAATTAGTAGCCGTTCAGTTACTAAATTTCAATTTTATTTCGATTTTTTAAGAAAATTATAAGCAATACATTTTCTTGCATGTAATTTATGATAAGAATTCGATAAAAGTATTTCACTTTCTAAGTTTTGGTTTTGTTAATTATTGGTTGTTTAACGGCGTACTTATGACGTCGGGGAAGGAGATCGGAGGAAAGTGACGTGTTGTAAGACGAATGAGATTTAAAGGGGTAAAAGGTGGAAGGGGAAAATGGAAGGATCTCATTTCGTCACCTCATTGGATTGGTCACCTCATTGATAATTGACAGAACAACCCTTGGCCAAATTCTTATTATGTTTGAGGCAACTATGCACATTTCAATTTTACTGAAAGAAATTAGATTTACAAAATATTCCAACGATACTGTTACTTCCCATAAACTGGAGTTCGGCTCATATTTGTCAATTCCGATGAAAATCTACCTGTTGCTAGATATTGTGTTACACGTCGTTGGTGGGCCCTGCGATAATGATGGCGGAATACGGAGCGGCAGCCGCGCGGCCTTCTACTGCATGTCAAATATTGCCCGTGCACCGGACCACCGGGCCTACGTCCTTCCTATAGCTGCTGATACAGCTGACACAATCAAGGCTCTCAGTTACAAGCTGGTCCTTCAGGCAACGCTCCTCATTGACTTAGTGCATATGCACTCAGGTAGTTTTGTAAAAAAAAAAAAATCGTTTCCATTTTCGTTTTTTGATTATTTGCTTACGTACTCGATGCTAGGCCATACGATCTCTTCCGAATCAGATCCATTATACATCGGGGGGGTGGTCATGAAGGGAGGTCAGCAAGGGAGGGCAGGACCAAGTTGGACGATGGTTCAGTGGGGGTGGGGGGATAGGGACAGGCAATGAAATTCAACAGCTATAGCACAGATAACTAATTAAGCTAGATGCGCAGCCTAGCAGCCACAAGCGTGTCGATTTGATGCCATCTTGAAATAGGCAAACAACACAGGCGGGAATAGGAGTTTCTAATGCGACTTTCTGCCATTGGCAGCGCTAGCAGTACTAAAAGGTCCAAATTAGCATGTAAATTGCCCATTTCAAAATGGCTTCAAATCGCTACGCTTGCTACTCAGTGGAAGGTTGGGGGACTGGTGATCTAGCCTACTATATAGCTGTTGAATATCATTGGGGACAGGTTTTCTTTTGTCGCCTCTTACGACTGGCAGAGTCACCCTGGGTATATTCTACTCCGAGCCCATACGGGATTTGTTACAATACGTCCGTTTACATGGTAGGAGTGAGATTCGGATTGAGTTGAAATAGAATTGAACTCAATTCTCAGCTTGTGTTTATAGGATTCAATCCTAGCTCCAATACTACAGCCCTCTCTGTGGTTGATTTTGGGAACTACAGGACCCGGGATTTGGGATTTCAGTTATCCCAGCCATGTTCGATTCTGTTTACATGATGAACGGATCCGATCGTGTTCGGGTAGTGTTTCGATGAGGAATGAACTGGGATTCGATCCAAAATCCAACTCAATCACTGGCTGAATCCTCCTTGTAAACCGGAATAATGTCTGGGAATAACTTGTTGCACCGTCTCAACCACTTATCAAATCTTTGGAATTACCTCTGTAAGATAACTTCTTTGCTATCTGTGATTTCTTAATTATGATTTCAATACTGTTGTTTTCACTAAATAAGGCGATCGATGCATCATATATGAAGCATTTCCAACTTAAAAATCAATGTTTTTGTGCGGGATTCAAACCCAAGTCATCAGTTTTCATAAACCTCAAACCTGAGATTGAAAATAAATCTATAGTTATGTTTGGACTAATTACCTACGGAAATGTGCCTCGCTAGTAAAGTAACTATGTAAATATGTTGTTGCAAGCGCTCGCTTGGGCATGTGAAAATATTGATGTAGTTCCGTCAGTCCCAGGGCTCAATATACGTCAACATCAGTTTTATTGCATCTCCGAGCTCAAACAGAAGCAAAAGTGATGGATTGCAGACAGAAAATAGGGAAAGTAGTAATACGTGCATGGTACAGTGTGGAGTGACAGCTGCAAAGTTAGTTATTATTGATAGGTTACTAAGGTAATATATTGTTGAAAGTCAATAAAATCTGCGATTACAGTTAATATTGTGTGTAGAAAGTATGTAATGTAAATTTTTACATTTTAATCAATCTATAGTTTTAACCTTTTGATTATACAGATGCTTACATGAGCTATGAAACCATGAATGTCTATAAGTATAAATGATGTACTATAAACTGTAAAGTAACAAAGGAAGTAGATAAGCTGCTGTCGACAAGAAAATGTAGCCTGCTGCTGGAATGGAGATGTGATACGAACGTAATTAAATATATTTATTAAAAATTTGATGACCTTTACATTATGTTTTATCTTAACAACATCTCTTACATTAAAAAATTCACGATTATCATGTGCTAGAGAACGGTGCTTAAAGATAAAGTGTGAATAAAAAAAACAACATGAACGCATAAAAATGCAGTCCTGCTAATATCTATTCTCTCCACATCATCATTTCGTCCAACAACAGTGAAACCAGCAGTGACATGAATGAATGAAATGTCGAAAAACGCGTGGATATCCTACGCAAGCCTCGGCCTTGATCTACACTTTGCAAACCGCAATGAAGACCAATTATTTCCACAACACCTCCACACTCCGTAGATAGTCGCACTCGTTATGTTCACAACAGAATGTCACTCACTGCCTTCTGGATACACAATGTCACTCACTGCCTTCTGGATACTCAGTCACGGCTGACTGGTTTCTCCGCGATATCGTAACAACACCGCAAACATCACAGTCGCTATAGGTAACCTCTAAAATAAAACACAGAAAGCGATTGTTTCTTTATTTTTTTATTTTACCACAAGTAACCTATTTTCGAAACGTGTATTTGTGCACTGCCTTTTCATAATACGCTATGCGGAGAGTCGTTATTTGCGCCATTCAGCTAATTTAAATTGTTTCTAGCATCTCTTGTGAAGTAGCTGATTTATATCTTATCCATGAGAGTAAATAATAAATTTACATCACAAGAATATATATCATTTATTTTTAATAATTTAATATATATATATATATATATATATATATATATATATATATATATATATTTATATTTTTATTTATTTATAATAGCGAATATTTACCAGTTAAGTTAAGTTGAGTTAAGTTGGCAGGAGAATCGGAAATAAGTTGGCTTTCATGTGTAAAAACCGGTCGATTATCAAAAGATTGGATGAAAAAAAAAGGTTTGATGTTTATGGTATGTCATATTTTTCTTTCGCGTGCTTTTATCATGAAATAGTTTGTGACGATTTATTTCACGAATTAAATACGTTGTTTGTGAAAGAATAGTAGATACTTTGGTATAAATGTTACTTATTTACGCCAATTGGAAACTAATACGAAGCTTAATATTCAATGTTCATTTCATTTTAAGCTGTGTCATTTTTATTTTAGAACAATCGTATCTATAATGCGACCATGTTAAGTGTGTTTGCTCTCCATCAAGCTTTCCGCCACATCATTATATTTTAGTGCTCGTCGTTCGCAATAAGCGAAAACTCGATAGCATTCGATTGATTGACATCGTATTAGCATTGCCTCTGATTGAGTGTTCAGTGTGTTTGCCACAAATCAAGAGATTAGCCATTAGCATACACGGTTAATTCACTTAATTGTATTACTGATCGGCATCTAAGGCGGTGTGATAAGCCAATTATTGTAGACCTCAGTTTAGATTGTCCCAGTGTTGCGTAACGATAGTGGATGACTTATGTAGGCGTAGCAATTAGTATTCAATTCGTGTATCGATTTGATGACCTGGGGGCCAAACCAAACACAGCAGAGCTAGGGTAGGATTTACAAGTGTACACGTATATCATTCTTCTACTTGCTTCGAGTCTGAACTTTATGGCTGCACGATAATAGGGAAGCTATATATGCCGAAGATGTTTAGTAGATATCATATCCTAATACCATATCAAATTTATGTTATACGGTTTGTAAGGAGAATCCATTGTCGATTTTTGTATATAAAATGAAATACAGCTTATATGATGTTAAATATCTTGGAAGTTATGTTATACTGTTTCCTTCGTACACCACACAATGAATGGCTATGGTTAGTTATGTAATGCCCCCCGAAACGTATAAGAAATACTACTGCTCAATGTATTACATAATATGTACATATATTTGATTTGTTATTTATTTATTTATTAATTTATTAATTAATTTATGTATGTATGTATGTATGTATGTATGTATGTATGTATGTATGTATGTATGTATGTATGTATGTATGTATGTATGTATGTATGTATGTATGTATGTATGTATGTATGTATGTATGTATGTATGTATGTATGTATGTATGTATGTATGTATGTATGTATGTATGTATGTATGTATGTATGTATGTATGTATGTATGTATGTATGTATGTATGTATGTATGTATGTATGTATGTATGTATGTATGTATGTATGTATGTATGTATGTATGTATGTATGTATGTATGTATGTATGTATGTAGTTTTTTTTTTATTTATTTAATACACTCTACTGCGTTTATTTAATTCGTAATCAATTCTGAAAAAACAAAAACCTTTTCGTTTTACCAGTCCTATGAAACAATATGAACTAACGACTAACAATTTTGATGCCGACGGTATTGTGTACCTTATGACTTCTACTTGTGACTTATTCTCACGTTTTAAACTTGAACGAATCATATTTTGAAATGTTCTCCTGTGAAAACTAGAACAAAAAAACTTGTTCTTTAACAATCGAACCCGCTTTTTTCTAACTAATTAATTGATTTGAAAGGTCGCATTTCTCCCCGCCCACAACAGTTCCTCTTCAACTAAAATCAACGCCTTCATCGAACTTATTTAATCATCGTCGACGCTGGTAAAATGCGGTCAAATATCTTCCCAAAGTTCCTACCAAGCTCTCTGGTGTGACTTTCTTTGATCTATTGCTTCTCTCAATCCTCGCGCATGCGCCTCGACGGTTATTGCGACATTCCTTGGGCGTCGGTGCGTGCGTCGACTACGCAACGTGTGTTTGTCTTGCGAACTTGAAGTTTGATTAAAGTAATAACGTCTCATCTTTGTGTCCAATGCTGACGTTTACTTTGTTTTCATCGAAACAAGACTAAGCGATGGTCGATTACCGATGAAATACACTCGAGAAATATTCCTCCAAGTTTCCATCCTATGCTGACCGTCAGGTGTTCCAAGAGAACGTTATTTAAAACACAAATGTATTTTGCTCTATTTTGTATTTATAAAGTGAAATACCACAGTACGTATTTATTTTCTACCCACTCAGATGCAAAAGATTTTAAGTTGGGACAGTATACCGTTTAAATAAAAATAAATAAATAAATTCTCATTTAGATACCCACTTAATAACGAAACTGATTTTCAGTGGGGGACTTTACATAAAGCGACTAAACCAACCCTGTAGGCTCTGAACACCATCGACGAGTGAGCGATAACCAATCAAAGATCGCTATTTCAAAAACGAAACATATGAATCAGTGATTGGACAGTGCGAATACCTGCGGACAAATGCTTAAATCAACAAGGCCGATTCAGAACCACTTTGAGTTTATTGAGTGCTTCGTTGCTAGGACGGCTCCAAAGTCCCCGTTTACTTATTCCTAAGATATTGGTAGGATATGCAATACATGATGTGATGTGCCCAAATTTCCTACGCTCTTACCAATAGGGTCAATAAGAGTATTTACATGACATCACGACGACCCTATTAGAGGCCAACATTTGTGTTTTCATTTGAGCTGTCAACAGAAGACGAATATGCACGCACCGCGCAAATGAGAGTTTTAACACTGTCAAGTTTACGGAAATGATGGTGTACCATTATTTTTGTTTTCTTTTAGTTAGTACATTGTTCTCCGCATAAGCGCAAGGATGAAACCACAAAAAGAGTGGACAAGACGAGAGAATAATTTCTTTATGGTGTTTTAGAGTAGTAATAGCCACGGTAATAGCAAACCAATGTTAGCGAACAGGTAACTCGAACCAAACGCAATCTGTAACATTGTTACACCGAACTGACTACCGAAAATAAACAAACATACCGTTTTGGCACCTCGCATGGCCGCTGTATGCTATACAGTATATTCATTTTATTTGTTTTATTGTATAGACCAGTGTAGGGCACAATGCCCTCTTTAGCCTGATGAGTGATGATTGATGAATGATAATGAGGAAGGGAGGAGGGGAAGCCTGGTACCGACACGTAGCCTTCTCCTGTCGAAAAGTACCAAGGGGGCCATCGACTTTACGTCCCATCCGAAAGGACGGTGTAATTTTGACCAGTCATATAGGTTCCTCCACTAACCTGGACTGCCGAGCAGTTGACGAGAAGAACGAAGCTGTTACACAAGCTTTCAAACCCTCCAATCTGCTCTAACCAACGGTAACTAGTGTTTCAGAGGCGAGTGGTCACCCATCCACCTCCTGACCTATCCCGAGATTGCTCAACTTCGGTGTTCGTATAGGAACTGGCTTAGCGACCGCTGCTAAACCGTTGGCTTAGTATACATACACCATACAGATAGATGACAAGAAAGTCTGTTCATTGGCTTACTATATCAATAACAAAGAGCGAAAAATATGCCATCATCCAGTTAGTCGCGTTGAATCCATCCATGCACACATCGTATATTTGGACACCATTACTCTCTAATTTGAATAACGTGTTTGTTTTAGTATTGCGGAAGCGATGACCTTAGTTCGGGTACCGCCTTTAGTAACCTTGCCTCAGCTGTTCTCAGTGTCACTAAACTAAAGTGGACTGAGATATCGCATTTACACACATCATTTATCATATCACACAATGAGATGAGTTATGATTGACGATGAGGGCGGAGGAAGGTTCTGATACCACAGCATGTTGTCTACTCCTGGTGATAGGCACATTGTTGAAATCCATTCGGAAGTGGTGTGTGGTCTTACGATAGTCTTCCTACACAAGAAATATTATTGTATCATGGTGTGTGGTTTTGAGTGTTGGAGTTGAAGAGTTGTCACCCACACGATAAAAGGAATGAAACTTAGATTCTTGTTTACTGGCTAAATAATTGAATGAGCCTTAAAACTATGAAGGCGGGCGCCATCTTGGTGACGTATGTGTTAGTACTTTGCCATGGAGAAACAGTTGAGCCAGTTGAACTAGAAACAGAAGAGAGGAAGACTTCATTTCGTTAAGGGAGGCGTGCATTTGTTCAATTTTTTAATTTGTGATTTTTATATTTAATTCATATTTTTTTTAAATTCTAAATACTGCTTTTATACAATTAAAAAATCATACCGATCTTCTAGCTGTGACGTCACGCGATAGCTATTAATAGGAATCCTACTATATAATTGCATTCGTATAATTAATTCTGAAATTTAGACCATACATCTCAAAAGAAGATTTCCAATTTCTATAAACTGGGCCCTGTGAACCAAATGACAAAATCCAACGGTTTAGCCCCGGTCGCTTAGCTGGTTCCCATACGAACACCGAAGTTAAGCAACCTCGGGCTAGGTCAGGAGGTGGATGGGTGAACACTCTCCTCTGAAACACTAGTTACCGTTGGTTAGAGCAGATTGGAGGGTTCGAAAGCTTGTGTAACAGCTTCGTTCTTCTCGTCAACTGCTCGGCAGTCCAGGTTAGTGTAGAAACCTAAATGACTGGTCAAAGTTACACCGTCCTTTCGGATGGGACGTGAAGCCCCCTTGGTACTTTTCGACATGATAAGGCTACGTGCCGGTACCAGGCTTCCCCTCCTCCCTTCCTCATTATCATTCATCAATCATCACTCATCAGACTAAAGAGGGCATTGTGCCCTACACTGGCCTTAATTACAATAAAATAAATAAATAAAATAACATAACATTTGATGTATTCGTAGTTATATCTGAAATTTAAACCATCCCCGCCAAAAGAAGATTGCTTGATTAATGGGGCTTAACGTCTCATTTTTGTGCAACAATTGCTAATCGAGACGATGAGCGGGTGATAATGAAGATGATGAAGATGAAGATGAAAAAAGCCACGTCTGAATCAGATACATTGTACGTCGCGTGGGTCGTCATACGAGAGGGCCAAGTGGGAGGACGAATCTGCAGGGGGACAGAGGGGGGGGGGGGGATGGGACAGGGTCTCCTTTCGTCGCCTCCTATACGATTAGCATAGTCACTCGTCACTAGTCTCTAGGCCTATTCTATCCCAGGCCCAGACGAGCACCGCCAAAAGATTTCCAATGTGTACACTGCAGCCCTGTAAACCAAACGACCAAGTGTGAGCTCTGTAAGTAAGCCATGCATAATGTGGTGTTTGATATAATATGTTGCAATGCAAACCAAGCGGTTGGTCAGCAAAGGTGGCTGTCATGTTCGCGTGACAACTGCTCTGACTTGACACGTGATCCGGCTGCCAATGAAACATTCTCACGTGGGTTTCTCTCAATCTCGTTGAGCTCAATGAAGTCTCATCTGTTGCACGTCATCGATCATGTGACCTTCACGTGACTCAACTGATCATACCACCCCACGTAGCACGTAGACCGTTCAATTTGTCTGCCTTGCCTTGCCTTGCCTGGGTCAGTCTTGCATCCATAACTGTCATTTCTATCATTGTTGTTTGGCGTCAATGTCTGTGGCCATATGTATCTAAAATTTTGCAGAGTTCCTAAGGATACACAAATTAAGGCACCGATACGTATTCATTTAAAACAATCTTATACAACGATTAGAAAAAAATAAAAATAATAGTTATTACGTTTTACGGAATTGTTTTAAATACGAAAGGACAGCATTTTCATGCTTTTTTTAACAGTGGTTTTGTAACTATTTAATCAAAATGTACATATATCGAAACTTTCCCAAACTTTTCAGACTATAGTATAATTCGTCCTCATAGTTCAAAATATGTGTCCTGTAAATCCAGCCAAAAACTAAAGAATCATATTTTGTATTCCCATCCATGACAAATAATTGCAAACAAGCTATCACACCTTTTCCAAGATGGTGGATAAGCACGTTGGCTACTTCTATGAAATTTATAAATACATGGAAATGGAAGACGAAGCCAATTCACTGCGGCCATGACTTTACCCGAATTACCCCAGTAATCTCAACGTTCACAACAACAGCAACACACTCAAACGTTTCTTAATTAAACGGAATAGCTACTCCGATCTAGTCTATCTGGGTTTAATTAACACATTGCGAAGTCAAGGTCAGATTGTGTCTGTACTCGAGACCAACAGATGCCACTGTGTCGACTTTGGTCTTATCTATACGGGATATCTCTTTCTATCTCTCTCCCGTTACGTGCATGCACCCGTTATAGCTACACATGACTCATGCTGAAGACGTAGCTCGGAGACTGGCCGTAACGCAGTCGAAACACAAAATGGTGCACGTTGGATAGGTTGAGTACCGTGAAAATGGTTTATTTTAGAGACCATTTTGATTTTGAATTTATACATTTTGATTTTATTCAGTAAAAATTATATTTCAGTGTTTTATCCACATTTCCTGTACTTTTACGAGTGTTTAACTATTTACTCACGACTTATACATGGAGGTCTTACCTGTGAAAAGTTGGAATATGATAAAGGTAGCTCGAGACACTGAGACTGCTTCAAGATTTTTTCAGAACTTTCATTGAATCATTTTATTTATATAGCATGATATTATGATGGGTTTACACCGCCAAATTATAAATAAATTCTGGCAAAAAAAAATGTTGTGAGTTTTCGTGCCATGGCAGATGTGGTTCTTTCTGCATGCACGTTGTCTTTAATTAGGGAGGTAACGGGCTGGATTCCCGCCACTGGCAAACCCGAGTCAAGGCATAAGTTCGAATGTTTTTCAATCATGATAAATTAACGTTTTTTTTTTCGTTCTAAAGTATCCAAATTATCTTAGTTATACTACACGCACACAGCTGGTATGCAGATGTGCACCCGTAGAACACGGCATTGCTATAAATGTATATCATTATATTATTGCCAAGATATTATTATTTTTCATTCATACATAGCTATAGGAAAAGACTTTTGCGATGAAAAGCTTTGTTTTCCAATATGTCTTTTAGAAAACAATATCAAACACATCATACATGCAGGTTGCGTGTACCGGAAATAGGTGTAAAACAATAAAATACTCACTTCCTCAGGAAGCCAGGTGATATGAACGTAAGAAAAACGAATGAATCAAAGCGTGTATATTTTTATTTATATACTCAGGTTGTATATTTCACGTTATGTCAACTATTTTTCTCTTTAGTTCGATGTTAATATTTAGTGTGAAGCTCTTTTGGGGTACTTAAGGGTCCACACAACATATGAGGATTGTTAGTGGTCATAAGCAAGATTTTTTTCAAAGGGGGGGGGGGGGGGGTTGAGGCCAGAGGGGGTGATGAAAATTACTGATAAAAGTCAAGAATTTATCGGATAATACATTCGCTTTTTTAAAATGAGATTGGTTGGGATAAGAATGTCAGTACTTCTTCTTCTAAAACCGTGCAATTATACTAAGTTATTTTACATTTAAAGATTGCATTATTATAAACTATATTTCTAAATTAGACTTTCAAGATTATATATATATCAAAAACAGCATATCATAGCGGGTTGAGGGGGACAAGTACCCCCCCCCCCCCCCCTCTTGTCTTTCCACACAGGCATCCATGCCCATAACACAAACTATAGTTGTTATTACACATTTACAAATTGAGATACATATTATATCTCTATTAATATTTAATATCATTTCATTACGAATGCAGGCTAGTCGAGAAAGCTTTTCATTGAAGTAACTTTCCATGGAAAAGCGTTCAGACATTTTTCAATCTTTTTATTTTGTCTGCTCGTCTCCTTTGAATATCTTTCTTCTCCTTCTTACTAACCTTTCATGTAATTTCTCTTTAATCGTATCTCCCTTCGTTCAGGTCATAAACCGCAACGTTCGTCTTCCTTATTCATAACTTATAAACGTAATACTATATTTTTGAAGAATACGGTGGCTCGTAATTCTTTGTAAAACCTTTCATATTTTTTTGATAAAGAAGTATTTCTTGTGGGGGTTTATTCCTGCATCTTGTGCAGAACACTTGAACAGAACTTGAACAGAAACTTGAACAGAACAGGGTATTTGATCCTCGGTTCGGTCTGGTTCTTTGTTTTTTTGAGGCGCATAATAAATAATAGTGATGGACATCGATTCCAAAGAGTATCGATAATCGAATCGATAATATCGAGAAAAAGTTTTCAAGAAATTTAAAATAAGTAATTTGGATTTCAGCTAAAATTCGCAAGAGAGATTTTTTATATGCCTAATTCGTAAGTTCTCAGAGTTATTCTGGTTACAAAAGGTCTGAAACGCCCCATTCATTATCAATGATTATCAAATTTCGATACTTTCGAGTAATAAATTAATACCGATAACGTAAATATTTTCCAGTATCGAATATCGAATATCGAATATCGATCGTTTAAATCGATATTTTTGCCCGTCCCTAATAAATAGTATAATGTTCCTCATTAAAGATCATTTCTTGTAAACTGAGAGAATGGACAATCAATTCACATTTAGTTATGTGGAAGGATGTATACTATATCCATGTAACTATGTCTTATACCGTTCTCATAGCCTTATCTACTGTCCCTCGCATGCAGGCTGTCTCAACGGAAATCAGCAGATTCTTGGCGTTTCGTTCACACGTTTTACGTTTAGTATAGATCTACAATCCTCATAAGTCAGGTAATTTACAGGTATCCAACCCATGGCCATAAATTATCCCTAAAGGACCTGTTACTAGTATAGATAGTAGAGAAGTAGAATAGAAAATTAAGTTGGCACTTTTGAACTCGGCTATTTTGGCCGCACGAGAGTAGTTAAGGGGGGAGGGGGGGGGGGGGGGGGGGTTACCTTAGTACGAAAACTCACTTTTTATTGAGCTTAATATTGAAACTTTATGTTTTTTAACTTCTAATGTGGATTCAATTCCATTACTTCTTGTCTTAGGAATAAGTAAACGGTGAGGTGACTTTGGGGCCGTCCTAGCAACGAAGCACTCAATAAATTCAAAGTTGTTCTGAATCAGCCTTGTTGATTCTGGCATTTGTCCGCAAGTGTTCGCACTGTCCAATCACTGATTCATATGTTTCGTATTTGAAATATCGATCTTTGATTGGTTATCGCTCACTCGTCGATGGTGTTCGAAGCCTACAGGGTTGGTTTAGTCACTTTAAATTAAAGTCCCCCACTGCAAATCAGTTTAGTTACTGAGTGGGTGGACTCTAAATGTGAATTTATTTTTATTTATTTATTTATTCGCGAAAAAAAGTCTATCGCAGCGCTGCGGTGGCCTTCACGTGAACTACTCATTGCGGTATTGGTGGGCAATGGCGGCGATTTTCCCATATGTAAACAAGGCACGCTGACTTCTTGATTCAGTCTCCACGGCAAATACAATATTTGTAATCGCTATTGCTCCGTTCCTCAATGCACCAGTAAAGAGAAAGGTGTATGTTTCTACCTTTTTTCTAAAGACATTACGTTTAGAAAGAGATGGGCACACGTGTTGAAAATCGGGAAACCTGTAACGAAGTTTATGTATGTGTGTGGCTTGCACTTTACAAACCAAGACTTTATACTGCCCGGTATGCAAGAAGAATTTTTAAACCATTAGTAAGCTAGATTAATGAGGAAATATAGATCCATGGCTTATGCCTAGGCCCTAGCAGAGATGCCAATCCCAAGTCAGAGTAGACCAAGGCCTATCTAGGCCTAGCTGTCAAAATGGTTGTAACGTCCAGGGCTAGGTAGCTAGGCCTAGACCCTAAACCCAATGTCCTAGTCGGCCTAGCTGTCATGAAAGTACGGTAGTCGTAAGCCTATAGGCCTAGACCAAGAACGTATACTTAAACCCTTTTGCCTACCACCAAAAATAAGACACTTTGCTACCACTAGGCCTAGGCCTACCAAGTATTTTTAACCATTGGTAAGCCAGATTAATGAGGAAATATAGATACATGGCTTATGCCTAGGCCCTGGCAGAGATGCCAATCCCAAGTCAGAGTAGGCCTAGGCCTATCCAGCTGTCAAAATGGGTGTAACGTCTAGGGCTAGGTAGCTAGGCCTTGTCCCTAGTCGGCCTAGCTGTCAATGAAAGAAGTCGCTTTGCCTACCTCTAGGCCTACCTAGACCATTATGACATGCTGGAGCTTAGTAATTATGAGGAGTTTGGTTGTCTATTTACATACTAACAATTTTATTATTGAATAGGATAGGCCCCAGGCCTAGACAATAAATATGTACAGTTGTAAAGTAAGGCTAGGCCTAGCCTAGGCCCGTGTCAAGGTGACAATACACTAGGCCTAGAACCTAGGTATTTTTGTGGTGTAGGCCTAGGCAGTGGCACCTGTTGTTAGTGACTTCGTCACGTACTGTAATCATAACTTCCAATTTGTGAGGCGGTCAATTTTGAGGTTTGTAAGCACAACGCAAATGTATTTGGTTCTACCATTGATTCTGCAACATATGACGTGATTTGCTTCCAAAACAGCTTCCCCCTCCTTATACGGCCGTAGGCCGTCATCTACAAACCTAATAACAACTTCCCACCTAACGTTAGGATTTTCTTCCATTGCAGACGATTCTTTATCAATAATAACAACAATAATACTTAAGAAATTAAACCCTTAAATACACGTGTGCAGGGGGCCATGAGGGAGCGTACGATCACTTTATACCGCAATGATCCGCCATTTTGTTTGTGTAGTGCTGCCATCTGTTATCACTTTTTTTGGCGAATTGTGACTGTTAATTGTTGAGGTTGCCGGCGTGGTTACCGCGCGTAGTCGATTAGGCGTTGGACTCGTCAACTGTGCGGTCTCTGCGTTCCTGGTTCGAATCCTGTCACGTGTGTGAGTGCCACGTGTGAGTGCCACGTGTGTCTTCATCTCCATCTGTCAGGAATCGTCTCGTTGTCAAGAGGAAGACCAAAACTTATATAATCTTCAGCTGTGAATCTGAAATATGAGTAACACAACGAGCTGATTGTTATGCTCTACAAGTGAGTCAGACCATGATTCTTACCCATCATGGAGTCAGGTCAACTCCTGGACATTGGTAGTTCGGAGAATCTGAAATTGGTGCCGTAGATCTTCAGTGACTCACAAGACGAATGGTAAAGAAGAAGAAGAAGAAGTATCTCTTGTGAGAACGGCGATGATACATGTCCTGTGAGGTCACACTTTGGAATGTGGCTTTATTATACCGTACTGAAAATTCAAAACTCGAAATTTTGTCTTTGGAAAAACAAAGGACAGTGAATTATTCAATGCGTTGTTGAACTGAAAATCATTGTTTATAGAAATATATATAATCATGATCGTATTTATAGATGCAACTGAAATTGTTAACACACGAAAAATCCTCTAGGCCTACTGTACTTTTCAACAGTTTTGTATGAGATGAAATTAACATTTATTACCTATATTAGCGTAGCACGAAAGTTTAAATTTAAGGTGTTTTGAGTATTGTTTTTCACCAAAACACCCGAAAATGTATACATTTCAATACTGAATATACTCAATGGATTCAAGATGTTATCTCCTATGTAACCGCCATTATTTCAGAAGCTATTCACAGCCCCTCGTCTCCCCCCCCCCCCCGCCCTTTTCTCCCGGGTTAATTCTAGGAATCCTTTAGAAGCAAGCGTACCACCCAACTTCCTATGGAGTAATGGCCCCTAAAAAAACTGTATGTTTAGTTGTTGAGTGATTCCGAACATTATTGCATCGCCATGTTGAGAACACGAGCTGGATATATATAATGGGGACACGTGCACTAAACGTGGCTTCCGGGGTCTCCACTCCAAATCACAATACCAAACCTTCGAAATGGCGAAGTACTGATTCGGCTTCACGAAAGTCGACGAATAGAAAATGATAAAAAAAAAATTAATATTTTGGGCGGTACTAATTTTATTCAAATTATGGTGTAAATTAAGTTCTGGGTGAGTGAGTGAATGTTTTTTGTTTCGAACGCTCGCTTTAGTGCATTACGTAACTATTTCGGAAAACAATTATCAGTGATTATGTTTAGAGAACGATTTTTTTCTGACGTCGGTAAAAACTCATAAAAACTAAGGACCCTATTTATAGTTGACTGTGGACTCCTAGCTAGACCATGATGCATGTTGGTTTCCATATGAAAGACAAAATCTGTAGTAGCATGTTCACTAGTATTCAGTTGGCCGACTCAGTTGGCTGCTGTGATTGAAGGAACTATTCATGTACCACAAGTATTTCATTTTATTTCACTTCAGTCAATTTTTCACCGGAATGGAAATAAACTAGTTTAAGAAGGGAGTGTTGTATTCATTTTATTCTTCCCTTCCTTCCTTATTTCTTCCTTTCCTTCTCTTTCTTTCTTTCTTTCTTTCTTTCTTTCTTTCTTTCTTTCTTTCTTTCTTTCTTTCTTTCTTTCTTTCTTTCTTTCTTTCTTTCTTTCTTTCTTTCTTTCTTTCTTTCTTTCTTTCTTTCTTTCTTTCTTTCTTTCATTCTTTCTTTGTTTCTTTTTTCATGTATATCCTATTCACTTTTAACTGTTTAAAAAATCTAACTTTAGACATCTGAAGACATTTTTTGTAGACATTTTCTTACCTCATCATATACATACGAGAGGCAAACCAGCTACAAATTTACAACATTTAAATTATACTTAAAAATGGGATAAAATAGAGATGGTAAATTAATTAATTGTAAATAAAGAAACATTCACACTCAAAGTCAACAATCGAGTTACAAACCCGTCGAATGCCTATCGAGCTCGTGTTGATATTCAAGCCGATCCACCATACGGTAGACGTCTATTGCGCAACGACTCCAACCCAAACACACGTCCACACGTTACCTAACCGCACTTCGAGGAAGGGGACCAGATGGCCCACAACAATAGTGTGCCTTGGCCTTCGTTCTCCATTCCGGGCGACAATCTTGGGCCATCTCCGGTGTGGCCCTATACCGTGTGTGTTATGCTAAGGCGCGATCACGCCTCCGATAGACCCTCCTTTTATTAGTCCACCTCATATTTATGCAACAGTGTAATCGAGGTAGGTCATGAATAATAGTGTTAATTTTTTTATTTAAAAAAAAAATCGATATTTTAGAGCGTAGTCAACCTTATAGGTCCCATGGCGTCTGAGGAGATGTGAAAAACGGAAAAACCTCATTTCAGCCGACTCTTATGACCGTACAACTCAAGGTCAAATTCTACTCCGGGCCAAGACGGGATCTTTGTAAAATATAATAAAAATAAATGGTAAATTTACTGTAGAACCTCAACCACTTAGTTACAAGAACTGATTTTAGGTGGGGGACGTTTAGTATAATTTATTAATATTCACAAACAAAAAAAATAATAATAATTGTTCGTAGGTATCCCTCCTATAGAGTGTACAGCAGCTTTACGTGATGTGCACTTCTTTAGGTGACTGAGTGGGTATTATATAAGATGGAATATTTGTATTGTTGGGAAGGAATATCCGAGGACAATAAGTACCACTCAAGTTTATGTGGAGGTCCTAAAACGAAGAAGACCAGTCTATGAAATCTTTGACAAGACTGTCTCGGCTGTGCTCTCGGCAAGAATGCGGAACCACGCGAAAAATAATCCTCAGTAGTCAAGACGATAAATCTAAAGGACAAAGCGAACATTTGCAACGTTATTTATACGTGTTCCACATTCGTAGACTTTATTGGGCAGCATTTGAGACCATTCCTCCGGATGTATGTCTGTCTTTCTAACTTCTTTGGACCTTTGCTTTGGAGGAATGCGCTGTTGACACTTGTCTCAGTTTATCGCTTCTTTGTCCTGCACAAATACACGGTCCTTCCTTGACCTTTGGCCGGGGCATTGGCCATACAATCAGTGCACAGTGTGGGTCAACTCGACACTAACTTCGGCTTATTCGGTCCTCGTCATTTGCATCGCTTGGTCCATTGATTACGTCACAGTATTCTCTGGTGACGTCAATACACGTTGGTTCGGTACGAGGGGAAATAATCACACTTCAATACTGAATACGTTGAATCAATATTCGGTTCTTGAAATGTTGAACTGAGCTTTGTGAAGCCGCGATTATATAAAGGATGTGATTTGAAATTCTGTCTCTAAAATACATAATTCAAAGTTGGTGACCGTATGGTTTCCATGGGAACAGTTCGTCTACCCACGCTTGTGACGTCACCATGAATTGAGCAGCTCAAATACACGAACCATATTGTTGCGAGATAAAGTTTTCAGTATTTTCAATTATTTCATAAGTCAGGAGGTGAATGGGCCGAAACACTAGTTACCGTTGGTTAGACCAGATTGGAGGGTTCGAAAGCTTGCGTAACAGCTTTGTTCTTCTCGTCAACTGTTCGGCAGTCCAGTTTAGTGGAGGAACCTATATGACTGGTAAAAGTTACACCGTCCTTTTGGATGAGACGTAAAGCCGATGGTTCTCTTTGTACTTTTCGACAGGAGTAGGTAACGTGCCAGTACCAGGCTTCTCCTACTCCCTTCCTCATTATCATTCATCAGTCATCACTTATTAGACTAAAATGGCCACTGTACCATACACTGCCCTTAATTACAATAAAGTAATTATTATGTCATAAAAAACAGGTGGAGGACTTGAGGATAGTTTTGTCTTCAATAGGGCAAGTTTGATACGGAACGAAGCACATTTATCTACGAATTAGAAACATGACTAACCTTATTTGCGAATATACCTATTATTTGTGTAGTAGTAGTGATTTCTCTGTTCTCCAGTCAGTCAGAAATAACAACGTTGATTAAATTATAAATAATATCTTAAAAGTAACGAAACGTTGTAATAATTCACAAATTTACCATAAAAGGTATAGTTGGTGAAAATACCGCAACATGGATTTTTTAAATAAAATAGGATTGTATAGGCACGTGCGTGCTAGAAGTGGTACGAGAATTGTCTTTCCGGCTGGCAGCTGAAATATGTATAGCAGTATAGCATATTGTGTCAGGCTGCTTATTGGCCACACAGCACACTTCAAAACAATACTCGTATTTTAGTTTTAGTGATGTCAAATCATTCTTAAATTACATATTTCGATGTTATTATTATTATTCGCGAATTCCTCACGTCTATAGAACAATGTTACAGCACAGGTTTTCAATAAATGTCGAATGTCGTTTTGCAATATGATTAATGTTTGAGGAAACGGAATATTGTCTTCAGTTTTTTTTTATTTTTTCATTGTATTTATTTATTTATTTAATTTGTTATTCCAATTCCAACAGTACAATACATTCCAATAGAACAATTTTTTTTCTACAGAGATAACCATATGCACATAAGTGAACTTGTGTGTGCATATGGGTATCTGGTTAACATGGACATGTCTAGAAGCTATATAACTATTAACTAATTATTGCATCTAGAATATATAAACTAAGGTTCAAGTTTGGTGAGTACACGAAGACATCTGCGTCTTACATTCGTAAACGTTGTTGTAACGATGATTTCACTTCATCAATGCGGCCACTTGTATATTTATAATATATATCTCATATTCGCTCATTACGTGAATTGAGTGTCCAAGTGCGCGGGCGATGCGTCATACGCCACGAATAATACCAGCCAGCCGGCATGAGGCATAAATAAAAACAACTCTCGCCCGAAGAATGCTCTCTCTCACACCCGCAAGTGGTACGTGTTATTGTTATTCTTGACACTCTGCATGTAAATGTGAGCCGGGCGCGCGACAAAGAGATCATCTTTGTTCTTTTCATCGCAACTCTGTGTCAAGTCATGTAATAATACCCTTGATGCAAGAGAGGGAAGCGGTAGGAATGTTATGCGCAACCAACACATTTTGGAAAGAGTTGTTTAACCAATTTACTTGTATAACAGAAAATGTAAAATTTTGTGTATAAAAAAACGAACTATTTTTTGTACTAAGGTTTAAAAATTTTTTATGAAATTTTAAATTTCGAGAAACGCCATATTACTTCCGATACTTTGGTGGTTTAAATAATTAAAACTACCGCCAACATTAAAACCTAAAGAAATTATCGTTGTTATATCTCGACAAAACAGACCTCATCCAAATATGAAAACCATTTGGCGTTCGAAAGCACTAAATACTATGTGAAAAAGTTTTTATTATTGCAATTAACAGCGTTGGTATTTTACAATTTACTATATAATTAACGCTACATTTTGTTACAAACATTTTGATAAAAATACATTTTTTAAACAGTACGGTATTCAGTTCTTTCGAATCCAAAATGAGCCATGTTTTCACTGTTTTTGTTTCTGTCTGATTGTGTTGTGTTGTGATACTGTAAAAAAAAACGGTAGATTCGCTCGCCTTTTTATTGGTGAGCTTTTACTAGTTTAAAATTAAAGCTAAACTGCAAAAACACAAGATTGATGTCCTATAAAAGTGTTAAAAAAAATGTTAAACATCTTTTTGGCACTTGTGACGCGTTGTCTTTAGATTTTCAGAAGTTGCATTTTTCTCGAAGTGATGTTTTAAAAACAGTATTCTGTTGTTGATACAGATATTTTAAATATAAACGCTCTTTTGCTGCCAACTGTGTGATTCGGGATAGTTACTCAAAAGCATTTATGATGATTATTATGGTTGTTTTACGACACACTTAACTATAAGATTACATAATGTCGGCTCCTTTGGTCCCCTTGTACGACAGACAGAGCTGCGCTGGACCTATTGTACCCCAGCCCCCCAGACAGGATCTAAGCATATAATCAGTTGTTATATACCCTGTAACATCATTTAGATGCCAACGAAATGTGTGAAGAATGAATCTTTATTTACCAAAACGAGCTTTCGCTCTTTAAAATGTCACGAGTAGGCCTACATACAAAAATCGAGAGTATGACAAACTAACGTACAACCACAACTAAACCACTGTAATGTATAACAGATGAGCACGTTTATCTAAGTAAATTACAAACTAACTAACCCAAAGTAGTTTTTAAAATGTTGTTTTAACGAGAAAATGACATACATGCAGTATGTTACAACGTTTCAAATAATAGATTCAGTTTTGCATAGCAAGCTACTAAAAAGTAAAAACATTCTCAGTTCGTCTGTTCTAAAGACTACTTTATATACGTACATACATATACTATACTATACATACAATAATATTGACTTAAAGGCATTTTATCATTATGTCATATTTTTCTTTGTAAAGTTAAAACATGGCTATTCGTTGAGGTAATTTACAGAAGGCGGTTGCTTTACGTAACACCACTGTATTTTCTTCTGTAACTTTGACCATAGTGCGCTTGCGCACGACTGTGCTGCTATCTTACCGCGGACACACTATACTATGACGCATTGAATAGCATCATTACAGCAGACGCCCGTTCCGCCATGTTGACAAGTAGTATGCGCGCCCAACGCCGCAGTTCATAGTGCGACTGTGCTGCTATCTTACCGCGGACACACTCTACTATGACGCATTGAATAGCATCATTACAGCAGACGCCCGTTCCGCCATGTTGACAAGTAGTATGCGCGCCCAACGCCGCAGTTCATAGTGCGACTGTGCTGCTATCTTACCGCGGACACACTATACTATGACGCATTGAATAGCATCATTACAGCAGACGCCCGTTCCGCCATGTTGACAAGTAGTATGCGCGCCCAACGCCGCAGTTCATAGTGCGACTGTGCTGCTATCTTACCGCGGACACACTCTACTATGACGCATTGAATAGCATCATTACAGCAGACGCCCGTTCCGCCATGTTGACAAGTAGTATGCGCGCCCAACGCCGCAGTTCATAGTGCGACTGTGCTGCTATCTTACCGCGGACACACTATACTATGACGCATTGAATAGCATCATTACAGCAGACGCCCGTTCCGCCATGTTGACAAGTAGTATGCGCGCCCAACGCCGCAGTTCATAGTGCGACTGTGCTGCTATCTTACCGCGGACACACTCTACTATGACGCATTGAATAGCATCATTACAGCAGACGCCCGTTCCGCCATGTTGACAAGTAGTATGCGCGCCCAACGCCGCAGTTCATAGTGCGACTGTGCTGCTATCTTACCGCGGACACACTATACTATGACGTATTGAATAGCATCATTACAGCAGACGCCCGTTCCGCCATGTTGACAAGTAAGAATGTGCCGGCCTAAATGAATGAATAATAATCTCGGCTGTCAGAAATATTAAGAAGACCTCTCTTCTCGCGTTGAATGCGGACCAATCATACCGGCCATGTCTGTACTGTTATTATCGCGATGACCTTCGTTGCATGTATGGTCACTTCCTTCCGCCGTGGATAACCTCAGGCTGTTTTTACAAGGGTTCCTGGAAGTTATTCCTCGGTGATCTTGTCTGATAAGCGATATATTAGTCAGTTTTATTCTTGGACCATGGCTACGAAGTACAAACAGATTCATAGCGCCCACCCACTGGCAGTTTTTGTATGGTGGTATGAGGGGAAACGGGGCCAAAGCGTAAAGGCTGGTGCTGGATGAAGGGGAACCCCCCCCCCCCTCACCCGTCCCAACCTCCTCCCGCTAGCATAAAAATTCAGTTTTTCTGGAATCATCATTATCTAAGGAATGTTGCTAGCGCATTGAGGAAGGAAAATTGGAAGAGTTGCAGAATGAATTGACAAAAAATACATATACAATATATGAACACCTAAACATTATTTGCTAGATGAAGTACAACGTCAGTAATTGGAGAGAATGAGTTCATAACTTAATTGTATCTCACTGGGGCAAATAAGTTGCAAGGTGGACACTATTTACAACGTACCTGCATTAATACATTGTATTATAGGTACGTATGATAATAAAACAAAAGTCTATTTTCAAATTAGTGAACCACTCGCTTAAAAACGACTTGTGTAACTCAGGACCAAGGTCGCGTATGTCCTTCGTGGCTACAGCACAATTAGTGGAATGCGTAACTCCAATCTTTACCTCCAAATAGCGACCGCAAAGAGTCAGCCATACGAAAGAGAAGAGTTTACTATCTAGTCGCACGCAACGAACAAATAATCCAAATACCATCTGAAACGAAAACCTCTCCTGTTCGCTTTTGGTTTCTGTTAGTCCTCGCAATGAGGACTGATGTTTGTTTAAAACGTTATATGATAAAGTGGTTCCACAGCAACCTTGTGAACGCTGCCGGTTATATATGAGTGAGTCGGAGCCAATCAGCGGGTAGCTTTTTCAATCCTGACGTTTGGTTGGCCAATGCATCTATGATGCTTGTTGCACTACATGGACGTCGACGAGCGCCGAGCGCCGGAAGAAGTTGGAACCAACCAACTTCGGAGCTTGCAAGCGCCGCTTCGCCCTAATTGGTCGGATCATCCACTTCCGGCGCTCGGCGCTCGTCGACGTCCATGTAGTGCAACAAGCATTAGTCATAATTCTCAAGATTGCTGGAAACATTTTTTAAATATGATATCACAGTTTTAAAAGCAGATCTATTTTAGGACCAGCCTTAACTCAGTATCTAGTCATGTAATCACTTGCAGTAGTGCCAACGTTGTAACACGAGGGTTTTTTTTGTTTCTAGGAGGAGATCGGTGAAGTGTTTGACCGCTGGAAGACCTCCGAGTCGAAGAAGTCTCCGTCTTCGCGAGCCATCCCCATCCCCTCCCCCAAGAAGAGCGCCCCCGTCCCCACCCCCCGGCGCCACGTCGCCGACAACGCCACGACCAATGGCCACGGCGCTCACCCTCAGAAGCCCCCACGTCGACGGTCAGAGGAGAGACAACCCCGGGCCCGCGACCACGCGCTGACCGAGTGGTCCGACTCGTTCCTCGCAGAGTTCAATGGGATCATAGCGCGCGAGCTGAGCGAGCTGAACGGCGACGGAGACGATGAACAGGTGTTCTTGAACGGTGCGGGAGAGAACGAGACAGAGGATATGATGCGGATTAAGGTCTGCCGGGCGAGGTCCTGGGACAACTACAATGTCAACGACTCGGACTCGTCGTCGCAAGGGCGAGGTGAGTGGCTATAACACTTGTTGCGTCCCAGTCAAATCACACTCGCGTGTCTTCAAAGACAGTCCCCCCTAATCAATATCTGTATGTCCATGTCCACTAAAGGTATCCTGCGCAAACCCCTGATGTATGCTCGTTTCAATTGCTTTAAAATACTAAATTGTAAAAAAATTAAACCAATCTGTTATCCCCTGCAGAATTGAGTGTTCTGTGTTATGAACGTTTCTTTGTTCAATAAATGTTTCATGTTTTAAAATGTTTTCATTAAACTTTTGTAATGTGTTGTTGCAACACACCGAAGTAAACCTATAAATCAACGGTAACTGCGAAAGCGTACTTGCACTAACATCTCTTCTGCAGTAGTTTCTAATCACTAATCAGCATGTGTTACTCAGTAAGTTAGATGGAACACAACAAAATACGTTAAATGTAGGAGAGTGGTCACAGTAAAGACATGTTCTATCCGACCCTTGTGTGTCTGGTCACATTACACAGGAGTAATCAATGACATTGGCATTGCTTTTCAGGAACCCCTCCTCCATCTCCAGCCGTGTCTTCTATATCGGACACCTCATCCGCCGGCACCGGAAACGGCGTCCACCACCGGACCAGCAGCCTGGCGCGCGTCCTCCGGAAACACCGCGAGCAGATCCCTACGGCGTGCGAGACGGCCGAGGGCGGCGCCGTCCTAGTGCGGGTAGCCTCCCTCCCGGACGCTGACGTCCTGACGCCATCCGACGCCGCCCCCACGCTCGACACCCTCCCCATCCCCCGCGAGAGAAACGCCTTCTCCTTCGGTGAGAAGACGTCGCCGCGCATCAACAGGGGTGACCTTGGGAGGGTGTCCTTCAGTGAGAACAACACGCCCAAAGACAGGAGGAAACTCAGTGACGTCGACATGAGCCCCACTAGTGACGACCCCAAACATCCCCTTGACCTCAGTGTAGATAGTGTAAAACTGAAACATAATCTGACAAAACTGAATGCATCGTTACCAAATGAGATTCCGACATTGAAGTCAAACACATTCGATCTGGAGAAGAATTCCAGAAATACAATTCCGTTTAGCGACGCGAACCACGACGCAATTGATACTAAGATACCTGAACATATTACCATAGAATACCCCAAAAAGGGGGTTAGTCAAAACATTTCCAAAAATACGGTGTCGTTGAGCGATATTTTTACTCCGAGTAAGGAGAGTACATTGTCGACGCGCAATCAAAGTAATGATTCCGGAGTCGAAGTGAACAGTGAAGAGAACGGTGCGATCTGGGACGCCCAGGCCGACCGTTTGAAGCTCCACGAGGAAGACAATCTCTTCTTCGAGGAGGTGGATCTGGACGAGAGTCTGGCTGGTATTCCCGTGGAACAAGGTCTCCACGAGGAGAGCCAGGAGTCCGAGGACGACGACGATGACATGGAGGACGATCTAGAGGACGTGCTCTATACGAGGGTCCACGCGAAGAGGACCGATGACGACGATCACCTCTCCGGTATCCTCGAAGAGAATCTCGACTCCGAGGAGGATCTTGAAGAGGTTCTGTCGAGTAGCTGCGTGTCGAATGACACATCACATGAAGCTTCCCGATCTTTGCCGAGTGACGCGCCTCGCGAACCGAGTGGCAAGGATCGCGTGCAGCACCGCGTCGACCACGGAAACATCCGATCTCTTCCGAGCGGTGAACAACACGACCTGTCACGATCGCTGCCCGACGTGCAGACCTGTCGCTCGCTGCCACCGCGGCCCAGCCCGGATATGACGTCATCGCGTACCGGCCGGGCGCCCCTTCCGGCAGCGCTGCAGAGCTTTCTGACTAAGATACGGCCGCGACGGGGACGCGGTCACAGCCCTGGGAGCCCCTCTGGGTCGCTGAGTCCCGGCGCCAGCCCCACGCGAGGCACTTCGTCTCCAGGTAGGATACTCAAGCTGAATCCACTGATCTATGCACACCATATATATCTATAAGTAGCGACTCTCAGGCATGTTTTTCCTTTCCTTTTACCTCTATATGTCTATCGCTCATGGCATCCCTTTCTTACTGCGACACAAAATGAGCTACACTTTGTAATTCAATCGCCCTTTAGTGTGTGACTGATACTACATTCTCTGTGATGTAAGATACGACAAGGAAATCTCATGGAAAAGTAGTGGTAATGTCGGTATAGTTTTAGTTTACATCTTACATATTATTATCGTTCAACTTTCCCTTCGTCCCTTTACGTCTTACTAAAACCTTACCTTAGATGCTTTACGTACGTTACTTGTGGTGTACTATCGCCTACCTTTACGTCTTTCTCTCTACCGTTTTAGTAGATCTTGTCTGTTAACATCAACACGGTAACGTTGCAAGCACGTGTTGACTCTTTTTCCCTCTCAACAGGTGGCGGTTACGCGGTCACCATCGGTACCCAGACGTCGCCCCCGCTGTCCCGCAGCTCCAGTTTCACGTGGGTGTCCGACTGCTCCTCCCTCGCGCTCCACTCCCCCGACTCGGACACCCTCGACGACGACAACCGGTCATCGTCGTCCTCATCGTCGTCCTCCGCCTCGACCAAGGACTTCGAGAGCTACGTCAGCTCGAGGGAGTCTCCCGCTTCCCTCAGGAACACCGACGATATGGGATGCGAGTTTAGTTCGCGTGACTCCCTCCTGTCCAGTTCTCCTCCGGGTTCGGCCGACTCTCCTGAGAGGGACGAGGAACCAGAGTCGGGGATAGGGACGGCGTCGCCACCTAGGAGCAAGATGAGTAAGTTGACCTAATATGCTTACAGTCAAGACACATACCTTTCAGAAGCAAAGCGTGATGACATGCTATTTTTTACTTGTAACCACAGTATACTAATCCATACAGTAGTGCAACTCTCCGTTCAACAACTTGCTCATGGCGACACTAGCGTGGCGTAGCGGTGATTGGGTTGACATACGTTCGTTCCTATTACGAAATCTACCTCAATGTGCAGTATTACTACTTTATCGGCTCTTCGACTACACCCACAGCATTTGGCATGGAACTTGCACGCACATGTGTTTGCAGCAAACAAATTGTTAGAGTTTCGCAACTGTATAGATAAGTATACTGTGATGTAACGACACATATGCACTAATCCCAGAGTAACTATATGGTCAAGCAAAGTGAATTTGTGTGATACCTTGCTGTTTAAGGTATGCGAACCACTCTGTCGGGAAGTTACTTGGGTTCACTCCTGAGACTTAAAATTCATTCCTGGACCAAATTAGTATAGTTTTAATTTTTGATTTTGACCTGCCTGAAGTTCTGAATTCACTTTGCTTCTTAAAACTTACTTTTTATGCAGAGTTGCCTAATGTCTGCCTCTGCTTTGCCCCGGTAGGCGGTCTGAGCCACAAGGCGCGCCGCAAGGAGACCTGGGAGCGCATCAGGAAGCGCACGGCAGGACGTCCTCCGCGAGGTCCTTCCTTCAGGAGCCCCGAGGTCTGGATCCGCCAGGAGAACGTGGAGACTCAGACGTGCGGAGGTCGCAGCCTAGACGACACCTCCAACGAGGACCTGCGACCAATGGACTCGTCCAGCGGGGTTGATGACGTCACTACTCCCGACGGGCTGGACTCACCTGTCAATGGAGTCAGCTCGCTGCCGCCGTCAAGGCCGAGAGCGGTGAGTGATCTGTCTCTGTGGGTGATATTCAGTGTGGGAGTTGTTCTCTGTGGCAGATATTCCGTGTGGGTGTTGTTCCATGTGGGTGATATTTTGTGAGGAAGTTGTATGTAGGAGTTATTCTGGTTGGGTGATATTCAGTGTGGCAATTGCTCCATGAATGAGATATTCCGTGAGGGAGTAGTCCCATGTGGGTGATATTTTGTGAGGAAGTTGTTGTATTTGGGAGTTATTCTGGTTGGGTGATATTCAGTGTGGCAGTTGTTCCATGAATGAGATATTCCGTGTGGGAGTAGTTCCATGTGGGTGATATTTTGTGAGGAAGTTGTTGTATTTAGGAGTTATTCTGGTTGGGTGATATTCAGTGTGGCAGTTGTTCCATGAATGAGATATTCCGTGTGGGAGTAGTTCCATGAGGGAGATATTCCGTGGGGGCCTAGTTCCGCTTGTTAAATATTCCGTTTCAAGACTAAAGAGTTTTCCTTATCCCGTATTCTCTTTGTACACAGGTGCGTCCCCAGTGGCTTGCGGTGAAGCCTCAGCACCTGCGCTCCACCCCCAGTCCCACCGGATACAAGGAGCCCCCCTCCCCCTCCACCGCGTCGCTCAAGATGACTACGACGCCCCTACCGGCCGAGCTGGCAAGCAAGTCCTCCTCGGCGCCGCTGCTCATGAAGCAGCCAGTGCTATCTGGCGGACACGGCGGGAACCGAGACGACAACCCCAAGAAGAGGGTGAGTTATCTCTCTCTGTACATGAACTGGTGTATCTGTGGATCCGTCGTGGCGACCTACGCCGTGGAACTCGCTATTTCTCTCCGTTAAAATTACTTTAAATTTGTCATAAAGTGATCAAAAAAATGTCATTCCATGGAGAATTTAATGCTGTTTCTTATGAATGTTTCCTTGTTCTAATAAATATTTCCGTTTTAAAAATTAACTAATTTGATTGTGAAAAGTGTATTGAACAACACATTACGACAGTTAAATGAAAATATTTATTTTACTGGGACAATTGAAAGAGCATTAAATTACGGAATGACTTGTTTCGGTTTACGTTTTGACAATTTTGAAAGCATTTTTTAAAGCAATTTTAACCTTCCGAAATTAAGGGTTCCACAGGCTACGTACGCAATACACATACAGCCCTAAAAAGGCTCTCTAGTTCTTCGAAATTGTCGTAACGAAGAAAATTGTTTGTTAACCCCATAGGTTATTTAGTGCTGTATCCTCATATGAATTTTGTTATGGTTCAATCCTGTTATTATGATCTTTTTCTCAATTATCTTGACAAACCCCCGTTACACAAATTGAACGATTGTAAACCAATAAGAGCACTCGAATTTACGTATAAGCTATAGAAAGTAATCATTCTTTGAGTGTGGGGTACGTGGACAGTACATTTTCTTACATTTATGTTTAAATAAAAGTTTAGTAAAGGGGGGGGGCAATTAATATATATATATATTGTGTTAATGCCACTATGCCTTGTGACTTGTACATTGCTTACATTATTATTGTTTATAAATCTGTAGTAGTTTTCATTTTACTTATAAATTCCATGCAGTTGATATTGTTCTACGTGTAACATGTATTTCGTGCCCTATATTTTCAGGGTATCATTTTCATGTCTCTATTAAACATTCTACCACTATTATCTAGATTAACGTAGTACAAAGTTTATAATCAGTTATAGTAGTTAATTATGTAATAAAGCAAGCTAGGAGCTTCATGGAGTCTATGTGGGGTTGTTGTTTAGCGAGGGGGGGGGACACATCATACAAGTGGTCTGGGCAAAGCTCCAACTATGGCAAACAATTTTAGCCGTTGCTCGTAGCTTTGAGGAGACGATTAATTTCAGTGTTACTGTTAGGTATTTTAAATATTTAATAAAGCAAAGCAACACTTGGGAAACATCCAAAATTAAATATGGCACTTGTTTGTAATTTCCCTCCCCCCCCCCCCCCCCCCCACCCCAATGCAGTATCACCACAGCCATCTCCCACCTACTAACACATGCGTTTGTAATTTACTACTGCATTTATATATGTATAACACACACTTATTCGGTTCTTATAGAAACGCTAACCCTTCGCGATTCCTACAGCGCATGGAAGGTACCATGGGAAGCGGGTTGTCTATAGCCCAAGCTTTGCTTATTTCTAACTATAAAGAACACGCTGTTTGTAAGTTCTAGACTTACAACAAACAAATCTGTGCTAGAGTAAGGGCGCGTTTTATATGCCAAGCTTTTTAAATATCCTCTCTACGTATAATATGACAAAACCAAGTTTGAAAGTTTCAATAGGATCAGACATATAATCTCGTCATTGCTATAGTCACACAACGAGCTATACTCACGAAGTAACCCGAAGAGGTGTCGATAGAGAAGGTTTATTCTATGTCGGCGGGTGTACATCTCGTGACCTGCAAGTAACGCCGCGGCGCCGTATTTGCGCGCGCGAGTAGGACAGAAGCCAGATGAGTTCGTCAAGAAGCGAAGAAAGTAAACAAATATCTGACAGAAATGGCCACGTGTGAAGCGTGAAAGTGGATCCCGCCCTCCAAACAAACCACCTTGGCCGACGTTCAAGATGACGTAATCTAACGGGTGCGAGAGAGAAGACATCATCGCGTCGCGCGCCAGTAAGAGAGAGAGGGACAATCACGACGAGTGGAAGGCAAACACCAAATTAAATTGACAGCTATCTGATCGTAAAAGTGCTGATGAGGGATTAATTTAGCTGGAAACCAATCTTAATTGACTGATTCTTATCGTCTTTTAATCTAGGTTAAGGGCTAAACTTCGTGCGGTGTAAGG
The DNA here is from genome assembly GCA_945910005.1 of Isoperla grammatica. NCBI lineage: Eukaryota > Metazoa > Arthropoda > Insecta > Plecoptera > Perlodidae > Isoperla > Isoperla grammatica. The sequence goes on along the minus strand of OX246741.1, from coordinate 15,431,593 downwards.
TTAGGAACACGAATTGGTAAACTGGTTATGGATTATGTATAACCACATGTGAGAGAAGATCTTTTGATTGTGTATACTAAAAAAATTTAATTCGTATACACAACGTGCCTAGTTTATAATGAATGATAGGTTTTACTGTGACGTGGGGAGGATGTCTTCAATACACGTGTTCAGTGGTTCAATATTTCGTGTTATCACCAATTAATTGTTAGCTAAAGATAATTGCTGAAAATTTGTGTTCATTCAATTTAAAAGTCAAAATTAGAATAAATAAAACATCGTATAACGTTTTATAAAATATGACCATGATAAATCATAAATAAATAAAGCGTATCACAAATGTTCACTGTATATATAGAATAGTTAGTTGAAGCATCTATTCGATCTCAAGAATATTCGTGATTTTACCGTTAAAAACTTAACTTCGCTTCCGTTAGCTACAACACAAGTGAGGTCACAATTGTATCGATCAATTTAGATTCGATATTGAAACTTTCTCCAACTATTTCGAAAACACATTTGTCTGATACGTTTATTTTTACTTGAAATTTCTCAATCGTGCTTCTAATATTTGAAGTCACTTTCCGTGTGAGCTCTGGGCGAACTCCTGCAGTTATATTTGGCCGACTTATTGATTGTTCGGGATCTGTTACTTCCAACCATCCCATCATTAAAATTCACGTTAGTCAACTCGACGGTCGAAGCGGCCAGGCATGTAATAATATTCTACATCTGAAAGCGAAATAATGTAGCCGAGTTCATGGATAGACTGCTAAGATAGTTGGCATGTATGTAGAATGTACAGATTTTGAACAGGGATTTTTGTACTCAATAGGGAACCACATGATAATGTAAATATTTTAACAAACTTAAAAAACTAATGAATCAACATATGTGTGTTTTAGCAGAACGCCCAAGGGACGCCTCTTAGCCCCCAGCCCCAGCTTGCCCCCCCCCCCCCCCCCCTCCTTCAAATCTCCAACTTTATATTGGTTTTAGTACGACTTCTTATACTATACTCTCCAGAATACGAATTTAATGTCTAAAAACCCATTATCTGTCTCCGATGTCTTGGACTTAGTTCCAGACCTATACCTTTGAAATATCAACTTCGTAACCATATTCACCTGAAAGAGCCTATGCCAGGATAAAATCCTGGATGCGCTTTGGTGTGTTGTCCCTTATCCGTACCCACTGTTGCGTAAATACTACTGGGCGTCTCCATTAGACTTTATGACACTCGTTCTGTTTTTTTTGTCTTGCGATAACCAAAATTCAAACTATCGGATAATCATGCTGTCAGTCACAACGGTGTAAATTAATTCTAACAGTCAGTCTGTTTGGAAAGTGCCCCGTGCATCGTAAAAGCGTGTCTGAACAATAATTAACCTGTGACAAGCGCGCATCGTAAACTGTTTCACATCTTAATCAGGTTCATTGGCAACTATAAATCCTCCGATTTATTTTCCGTATTGAATTGTAACGCAGTCGATTTGGGTCAGATTCAACACGAAAATCAAACACGCACAGCTCAACAGGTTGCTTTATTTAGTAGATAGCGCGTCAATGTGCGTTATACATACACGCTACGCAGATGTTCTTCAAATAACGTCGAGTGAGAAGGCTCAGCGCTACGCACGAGGTTATCGGTTCGGTACCCACCACCGGTAATTCGGACTGAAGGTTTTTCTTAATCATAAGGCTAAAACAGAGATTGGTCTACTAACATCCTTCGTCGTAATTTCTTCCCAATCATCAAATACCATATTATTACTAATTAGTTGGTTGCCTGAAGAGTGGCAAGTTGTCTCTGGGGCTTTTTTACACTCGCCGATAAAGTCTTAACAACTCGCCTGCATTCACCCTATATTACCTTTTGAAATCTAGTTTTCAAATCAACTGGCTGAGAAATAACGCACAATATGAAGTATTTTTCAATAGCTTTTGTACATGTGCACACAAAATCATAACAGTTAAATTAACTAAAGCAAAACAATAAACAATACATCAATGTTCTTTTAAAACCTTCCTTTTTACAAATGTCGTGATATCTGTTGGTTTAAACGTTCGCGTTTTGGTACCGATTATATATTCTAGTATAAGAATATTAGTTTTTACGAAACACGTGTACAAAAAAGTATAAACACTTTTTAAATCTTGGTTTTATGTGTTAATTATTGTGTTTGATGCGTATTTCCTCAAAAAGATTATCTTTGAATGTTTGCATTTTATCGCCATTTTATAAGAACAAATCACCATGAGTGACCATGACTGAACCGTCTTCATACTACACATTTTAAAGAACAAATCACCTACCTCTTTAGTGAACTGTCTTCATACTACATATCATTCCATATACTTCATCATACGTTTTCTTCTGTTATTAATAAATTCAAGTAAATTTAATTGAGGCTTATTCTAGTCCAGCTCACATTTCTCCACTGCTTGACTTCCAGCATCTAACCTAGGTTTTTGTCAGCCTCTCCTCCAGCATTATTTCCATACGGCATACCAACCAAAGTAAACTACTTTCTACTTCACTATCAATTACATTCATTTTCACACCTCATTTCATTCGTGATCACTTTACTAATTTATGCAAACTTATAATCTATTCTTAAATCGCATAACTTTTTTTGTGCAATTTCGCGCGTTCGTGCATAACGTTACACGGAACGAAGTATAGACGAATTTGCATATTAATTATGATAATTATTGTATAATACGGTGGAAAGGTTAGCTTGGCTTTGACATTCAATGCGACATAAAAGGCCCGCCGCCTTGTATTGGGGACTACCGAGGCGAGACTAGTAGGCGGCTGTGTGTGCGACGGGATATTGCTTATAGGAGGCTGTGGGTTCGACTTCGATGCGCACCATAAACGATCTTGATCAGAAAATAATCGATGGGATGAACAATTGTTATTTGTTTTCCTTTATCGCTCTTCCGAGTTTGTTCTTGGTCCATTTTACTCTCAATATCATACTCGGACGAGTTAAACGCCACTTATTAACTTCATATTGTACTATAAAAGTTGCCCCAACACTAGAGTCTCATACTTAAGCACCCAACCCATGTAAGTTATGCGTCCGACCCGTGCGATGCGTCCGTTTTTCGGTTCATCCAATCACAGCCAGCATCTCGCAACCGATTCGAATGAGTGGATGAACCGAAAAAAACGGACTCATCGCACGGATCGGACGCATAACTTACATGGGTTGGGTGCAATTTAGCCTCATTTTTACGAAATAGTTTAATCTAATATTACCAACCATATTTTCTACCTCTCTAGTTTTGTACTATCTATTCTAAATATGTCCATTAGCGATAATTACGCGCCCCGGATGAATACCTGTAAATTCCAAATACAGTGGGCTTTATTAATGAGACTTGTGCACCCTGCTAAGCGGTAGAAAAACTAACGCAATTGGAATCTTTTGATTTTCGTAAAAAAAAAAAAAAAAGCGTGTATGAAATGGGAAGGATCTGTCATCGGCTTGAGATTAGTTACGCTGGGACCAGTTTTTACGCACATTCTGCACGTTTATTTGTATAGGTATTTAAAAAAACAAAATTTTCGTGGTTGGTTTAAATGTCCGGCTACTGTAATAAAAGCTGAACCCTCTACAAGAACCACTGGTTATCATCTCACGTATCTACCACAAAGCGGGTTCCCAATAACCGGTGCACTAATATACCAGACTTCCTCACGACAGACATCAAGGATATTAATTGTCCTTCCTGTGTTTCAGGTCCTGAGTCAACCAAGGTCACAGTCCGAGAGACATCTAGCGGGTAAGTCATCAACTAACTTTAATCTACTTTACTTCTACAACGAAATCTTCTTTTTCAATAACGGTATGGGATGTAATGTATTTTCGAAAGAAATAAAAATGCATTACTAAGTGTAAATTATTGAAATCAATATGCAGTTGTTGCTTACTTTTTAAATTCTAAATTAGCCTTGTTTATTAAATTAGAATAGTATTTGCGAATAATCTAGGATAGGCCTACATCAATTGTGTCGCAATCATGGCCGCTGTGACGTCACGTGGGAACTATGAATATGTTGCTTTTTTGAGCTGTTTTAAAATTGTATTTAGGTTATCCTGAAATTATAAGATCACAGTTGGCGGTTATAGATATATGTATATCTGAATATATAAACTACAGACACCTCTACACTACAGTGTGATTATTGAATTTAGTTCATCGAACACAAACGAACCTTGAAATATTATTATATACATTTTCCTATGTTTATAAATAAACTAATTCTATTTCCGACCAACTCGTGTGTGAATATTGTGAGAGAGACAAATTTAGAAAAATGTGTTTAATTTCAGGAGACGCACATCTCAAAGTCTTCTTCGCATCAAATTATCGCCTAGCGGACGTTTCCGAGGCGATGTAACGATTCGGTTCGTGTTAGCTACCCCCCCACCCCCACCCCTTTGTTTTAAGCTGACTCACGTCATGTTCGGTCGGATGGTGACAAAGGTGATCTCTTTAGCCGGTTTTCAGGGCATTTCGTTGGCTTTCTTGGAAGAAACTTCTTTGAACTCTGCAATCCTATAATCTGGATGTGTAAGATTAAAGGAACAATATTCTACACAAGAGGTCGTTACACTTTCAGCTTTTCTACCGTGTGATGAAATTACCCCTTGCAGTAAGTATTGCAAAGAAAATATAGGCCTATACTTGACATTTCACAATATGGATTAATTTTCAAATAAAAATGAATAGGCCTACTTAAAAATAACAACTTAATCCACCACACACAGTTCGGGTTTTTAATTACGTTTTCATGGTTTTATAAAATGTAAGAAGTTGAAAAGACATTTTGCGTTAGACCTAGTTTGAAAAGAAGCATTTTGTTTCACATATAACCCACACAGCACACCTTTGTCCCATGGACGTCCCTGCGCCGTCGCGCCGGGACATCGGGACGTCCTATTCCGATTTTTTCATCTCAAGTTCCTGCCCGATCCTTAGTTCACCAAATAGTGGATCCGACGGACGTCCCGTGCAGGTCCCGTAGGACGTACTCTAGTAGTCCAAAGGACGTCCTCTTTACGTCCCGCCGGAGCATTATTAAGTCCTTCAAGTCCTGGTTTGTCCAAGTAATTGCGGTTTAATCTTTTCGAACGGCATGTAATTAATTATCCGGTTATTAGAGTGTGATTTTTACTTCAGTACGAGTATTGCACGGAAATCGCAACATTAAATTATAACATACTTTAGTATTTTCCAGCTAGAACAGTATTATACGAGCTTATTTCGCGAATTGGGACATAGTTCGTTGTTTGTGTCACTTTATTTATTTATGGTTTTATTTCAAGATTTCATTTAGAATTATGACAACGGATAAGTAGGCCTACTTGTTATCGTTCATTATATATATAAAAAACAAAACAGATATCGCTACTTATGAGCTTAGCAAGATTTGTGTCATACACGGCAGACAAGACGGTGGATATAGAACAAGTGTAATAACGTACGTTGAACGTTGACACAGGATTGATGAATATTTAATCATGTTGTTGCTCGAGTAAACTCATCCACCGAGCCAGGTTTCCCTGAGGCTGTGCTAACCCTAACCCCTCGAGCCCGGAGATAAGCTCGGGATGTTCTGGTTCTCGTCTAAGCGGGTCGACCGGTCATCAGCGATGCTTGCATGACGTACATTGGGAACAACAGCCGCGAAATAACGTATTTTGGTCATATTATCTCAAGAACGCCACACTATACCGAAAAAGTGACTATTAAAATAATACTCTTATTTTTAAGTTGTGAGAGCTCAATACCGTAGGCTATTAAAAGATTTGGTAGGTTGTAGTAATTGTAGTTGTAATTGTCAATTAACTTGAAAAATATGAGACGTTAATAAGAGTATTTGTCACTTTTTCGATATTGTGTGGCGTTATTGAGATATGACCAAAATACGTTAATTTCGCGGGGTTTTAATATTGGCTGCAGTCCTTAGTTTTTAGAACCATGGCCTCAATGCAACGAGAAAATAACAAAAACCTGTATGTTATTTGCTCTTTTGTTGAGAGTCGCGTATTTTTTTCTTGTGGTCAGTCAACTCGCAGTCAACTCAAGTTTACTCTTTTTCTTCGGTTTTCTGTCCAAGGGCTTTCTGCACAACGTTCTTGCAATAACGGTTAGTGATTTGGGCGATTTATTTGTAGAAGCTTTCTGTGCTAGCATTTGCTTTAAAGTTTTGTGATTCAAACACGCTATTTTGATTTGATTCGTTAACCGGTTAATTCAACCCACAAATGTCCAGTGTGTTAGAGGTGAATAATATAATACCCCCCACCCTTCGCGTTTCCTATAATTTCCTGATTTTCAATACCAACATTCGATATCACCATGAATCGGTAAAATATGTCAACTGCAATACAACACAAAGGGAAACAAACAGTAAAAGGAAAAGTAGAAAGTTACTTTACAAAGAGCAGTCATCATTCTTTTCATTTTTTTATTTTGTATTTGTACCATTATGTTCATTTACCGGTTCTTATAATGGTGTATAGATTGGTCTGCGGCTACATAAAATATTTTATGTAGAAACTGAATAGTAACATACGACTGTACGTTTTATGCTAACACTGCGTTCGTATATCGATTTTCATACTTTGATGTTTAGGCCTATATCAGTTGATGTTCACCATGTTACAACAAAAGCTGTTTTGTGTTCGACATTGTGTTATTATTATTTTCAATAATACGAGTAGCATCGCTTATAAACTATAGAAATGTTATTATCTCTGTAAGCTTGTGTTATTCTGTTTGGGCTTTCTATAAGCACATTAATATTAATTAATATTGGAATTGAATATGATTCAGTTAGTGACCCGTGTGGGGGACGTATAAATGACAAGAACGACTGACCTGCCAGTTGTTTAATTGTGGTGGTAGAACTAGGGGGTGAATTAGTAGATGCCAAGGTCAAATGTTGTGGGGTAAGGCAATGAGTTGATGACAATCTATATTGGTTTGGCGGTCATAAATTATCTTAGTGCGCATAGTTATGAGGTTGATTAAGTGTACAAATTTTGTTGGAATAATACATCAGTGTTGTTTTATGTATTTTTAAACTTATGCTTTTAATGGTTTTAGATTCAATAAAAATTGTTAAATATTAGAGCAAATAAAAATAGTCAAAAGTGTGTTTCATTTCGATATATTTGATTTTAAAAAAATCCAATTTTTAGTACTTTAATTTGTCTTTAATTAACGAAATTGGCTTCAGCAACATCTGTTATCTGTGGTGCTGTATAATTATTGTTCTTCGGCTTCATTCAATTCAATCGAAGATCAATTCAACTTAAAGATTGAACACAGTATGCACTGTAAGTTTGAATTTACTAAATTATTACTCCTACTTTTATCAACTTTGAACTGCATAAAAGATGTTTGGGTTGGAACCTTATGAATGTCACATGAAAGTATCACTAACAAACATCAATAGTATAGTGCTAACAAATAATAATCCCCACCATCGAAATACATTGAAAAGTGTTATTTCTCAATTCAAATTATTATAAAACGACGCAATATTTCGAGAGCTAATCAGCTCTCTTCAACAGGCAACCGTCCACTACCTAGAGACCATTGACAGATAGATAAACGTCAAAAAGTCACAGCCTGACAACATAGCAACGCTCCCTAACACATATGTACGCCCCAATAACATACATGTACCTGTTCTACTGTTTCCGTTTTTTTTAAACATTGGAAAGTGTTATCGGTAAGTGTTATAACTTATAACATCGTAGGCAATGAGTGACCATATTGGAAAGGGGTATAGGAAATGCATTACCGAGTATATTGGAAAGTGCTGCAGTGTATAACAATATCGGGGGGGGGGGGGGGGGGACATCCGTCTAGACAGAGTGTGTACTGTACGCTGCGAAGATGATTGCGAATGGGAGAAGCTATTTTTAAGATGTGTACGTGAGGTTGGAAGAGTCACGACCCCCCGACTACGTGAAACAATCAGCCTACTGCATGGATGCATACGTTATTTCATTTCGATTGTCTGTCGTTGATAATTGCGAACAAGCCGGGCTTCCATTGGTTTCTAGATACCTGGTGTTGTGTATTTATTATTCGTCGTCTCGAACAATTTCTATGACAATCATATTATATGAGAATTGATTCTTTGTATGTATTTTAAAATATTACACACACACACATTACTAAATTAGATTTAAAGCAATTACTTAATTAATTTGTAATTTTTTGGTATTTTTATAAATACTGCACCATCAAACAAATTAAAATCATATTTGTAATAGAAATATTATTAGTGTCAAAAAGCATTAACAATGTGTTTTTTGCGTGTCATGTAAAAACGGGCTAAATTACTTTGAAAAGATTTAATTGTTAATTGTTGAAAATGTGATGTATTTAAAAATGTGAAGTTCTCCTATTCATATAATTCGTTTTTAAGTTTACATCCTTTACATCATTTATCTCTCCTACGTATTATATAGATTCTTCCCTAGTACTCTTGTGCCTTATCAATCACCACCTTTATCACAATATCCACAACTAGAACAACAATCAGTACATATATATACAGTTTAACCTCGTATCTAAAACGAGTCGCTGAAACCTATTCATACTTTATTCATACATTACTCACACTTCCATACCCCTTGCTATCACAATCTTTCCATCCGCACAGTCAAAGTCCCCACATCCCACACCTCACGCTTACTACATAAAAGCGCCACTTAATCTTCTAATCCTATTGCATTAATCATGCGTTCCTCTAAGCCACTACCATTCTAAGATCTAAACTTGCAAATCAGGTGATCATAACACTAATCATCTCGTTGTATAGCGATCTCGCCACGCATTTTGCGAGACGCATATGGCTCGGTAATTACATACGAGACGTTAGCAATAAATCCACAACAACAACAACGACGTGAGATTGCCACGATTTCTGCGAATGTAGACAAGAAGTGAGAATAGTCCCAGGAAGTGTTGCGAGTGGGTATACCGATCTGTGCCAACCCTACTGAGAGGCTGTCGGGTTCTGAGAGAGACCAAATATGTCACGCGTGGTAATTGTTGGACAAGGACAGAGAGAGAAGATTTATTGGTGTTGGGTTCGAGTCTCGGTCGCCGTTAAGCTGTGCATGGACTATCTGTGGTGAGGATTAGAAATGAAAGCGAGTACACGTTATGTATAGTTGTAAGAAATGTATCTCTTACGGAAAATTTATTTTTCTTATTTTTTCCGGTAAAAATATTTTCCAAAACCAGGTCTTTGCGAAAAATGTAATTAGTAATAATTACAAATATTGTTATTTTCTGTGATTGTGTGGATAAATTGTGCTCAGGAAATATAAAAATTAAAAAGAGACACGCATGCAAGAAAAGTATTTCAAATCATAACCCGCTTATAGCTTTACTATTACTCACTGAGAAACACACCAGATGTTTCGTAATTCGCCAAGCACACTCATTGGCTGTCACCGTTGTTAACCGTAACACCTATCATATCACTCTGAATGATTGTGTACGATTACTCATTGGGTCTTATCAGCGCTGTTTTAAAGTACGAACTGTTAAATATGCCCTGATTTGCTTCTAAAACACATCAGTTTACTAACACAATCTGTTCATCATCTGCGCCGTATTTACTATAAGGATAGTTTCAATTTTAAATAGCAACACGTTCTCTTTTATGTTACATGTTTATATTTATTAGTAACTCGTTCGCTATCTACGTTTAAGAAATCAATTGAATTGAATCTGGTGTATTTATGAGGTCAAACGTTTCTGCAGCAACATCGACAGGTAGCTTTATGCGACGTGAGTGTGCGTGTGCGTGTGTGTGGAGGAAGTGTGGAGGGGGGGGGGGGGGGGGTGATGGATTATACGTCACGTAATGCATGCAAACTTATAATCGTGATACCGACCGGCTATGGAACTGTCTCAGTAATATTATAACTAATGGACGAGTTACCACACTACTAACTAGATAATTCCATCATATGAAATATACACTATTAATCTACATGTTGGTTTTAGTCTCGACACCATTTTGTTTACATATATATATATATACAAACACAACACAACAACTTAGAATTCAACACCATTCACAGAGTTTCTATCGTTTTGTTTTGTGTGGTTTTGATTGTGAGTTACAATGTAAAAATGTCTCCTTTGAAAGTAAATTTTTAAACCGGTCTTGCTCTCTGGGGATGAATCAATAATGTTTAGTAGCTAGGCGTAAAATTACACTCTGGTGAGTAACCTGTTTTCTACGCAACATTGAGACGTGGATAATTTAGGAGCGTGGATAATTTAGAATGTCTTCACGAGGTACAGTATTGTATATTAAATGAAAAGCGTCACGGTGAAAGTTGAAGAAGAATGAATGATCAGACAATTTGCGCCAAAATCACGTAAGGGTTTGTGAGGGTAGATGTTTTATTATCAACTTCAATCATGGTGTCAATGAACCGGCGGTTATAATGGCTAAAGTAGGCTTAAGTAGGCAGAATGTATGATGTATGTATAATGCAATGTATAAGACGAAATGTTGAAACCCGAACCCGTTGGGAATCGAACCCAGGTCTTCCACTTGCCGGGCGGGCCCTCTGACCAGTGACTGGGGAAATGTGGGAGTCAGACTATAGTTTTATAATCATTAATGATTTGAAACCGCCGCCATCTTGAAGAAGTGAGATCACACCCAATCCATTTGGAAACAAAGTGGAGATAAGAGTGGACGTTCAACTCCAAGCCGTATGAAAAAATGTTAAGGGAAAAATGTAACACAATAATTTTTTACTACGCAAAAAGATATACCGACTCGTAATAGCTTACATAATTTTTCCGTACAGTAAAAATGAAGACTTAATAATGATGATGTAAGTAGATTTTGCTGAAAATATGAGGTTACCGAAATACGTTGAAGTTCTTATTTTATTTCTTTTGTCAATTTCTCAGTGTCGTACGGAAATACGTAGAAAAAAGTATACCCATTTAATTGGCCGATTATTGGACATTTTATTTTTTCTCTTCGGCTGTTTCGTTTCACATCGTTTCAATGTTTTTAACGCTTTAGCGTTCAATAACATGGACAATGAAGCCAAACGTTGAGTTGACGTATATATTATACACCAAGCACACAACTAATGTATATACATAGTTTGCGTGCCATAGTTCACAAATGGCAGTACTATCTTTGGCCAATAGATGTCACTGAAGACAGCGCCTCAAAAGCGACTGAAACCAACGCCACCTGTTAGCCATCGTTTGTACTGATGGAAAGATTACGTTAGCTCTCTACTCAGTGCGTTGTTCTATAAAGCTTGCGCATGCCCTGTAGCATCATTCGTCGTGAATCCCTTGAAGAGTCACTTCGAAACACGGCCCTATACGATAATTAAAATATGGTAAAGCCACCAACAAACTCATTCACTCCTTTGAGCCAACGCGAGTTGCTACATTTTTTTTTTACGAAAGCTTCCTTCTCTTCTTTGGTTCAAATCCTGATCCTCCCTTTTCAAGGTTGAATCTAATTATAGTTCGTAAATGTTCATTGTTCTCGTTTGCCTCGTGCGCTTTGAACATGAAACGACGTGTGCAAAGATTAGACTAATTAAGTTTAAGAAGTTTAGACTATAGGCGTTGAGTACTTCTTACTCATATTTTATTATACCGAACGTAATTATGTTCAATTTATGCAAGCCACCCTGTAAAGGTCTATTATTTTCTCGGAATAAAGATATCCTTTGGTATCTTTAGAAGCCGCCGTGTAAATAAGTGTTTCTCTGAGGTGGAGTGAAATGTTTTTCTCTTTTTCATTTTGTGTTTCATTTTGTAAGATGAATACATTTTATAGACTGTTGAGTTTTGTTTTGTAACAATTATTTGCGATACTTCAAAGATGAGTCGTGTCATGAATAGGGCTTCTCGCCTTCCCACTAGTTTCCTTTTATATTTGTCTAATATTCGTTCTTTCAAGCCCCTTGCTACTAAAAAAACCTTTTACTTCAAATTTAATCCGTCAGTTCATACCTTTATTCTATTCTCTCTTTGTTTCCTAATTAAGAATAATTAAATATTTTTCTTGATTCTCTCTAGATTTTTAATTCATCACTGGAAAAAATGTCATCACTGACATTGCTGTTGTCGTCGTTCCTGTTGTTCAAATACGATATAGGTCAAATCAATATAAACTATGTTTACATAAATGATACTGATCGCGTTCGGTAAGGGAATATGACTAACATATCGTCGGTATTATGCTTATCTTTTGTAGCACTTCTAACAGCTTAACTTTTGATAAGTTGTTTTTCAAGGTGTTTCTCTGAGTATTTGCTTTGAATTGCCATAGAGCCAGGAACATTGGAGTGAGGTCATACTGATAAACACAGCAACCAAAGTAGTCGTGGGTTTGGGTAACACACATTTTAACCGAGAATGAAAAAGTGTCAACAAAATTGATAACACCAAACATCGTTATACAGAGAATTGAGATTTGTCATCCCATCAATCACTACGTTATGCGATGATGGTAACGTTCTTTTGTCACCAACTCGAGGCTTATAATCTCTTAGCTAATGGACTGAGTGATGTAGGTGTTGCGTATTGAGTCTTCTTCTTCTTCTCCTTCTTCTTCATCTTAGTTGTTATTAATCATGATGAGCTCTAGGCCATTGTCCTCTGATGTATGAGGCAAGCAATTAAAGAAAATGCTTTATCCTCTCGATTCCTAAGAAGATGTTTTAAAGTCGGCGGTTACGCCTTAACGCCGATTAATTAATTACGCCGTTAGCAAACAACGCCCCCCCCCCCTCCGACAGCAATGACGCTATTGGCATTGTTTCCCAGAACATATTTACATTTTGTACTAAGGCGTTGTTTTACATTTTATATATACACGAAGAAGAGGAAGACTTGAAATTTCGTCGGTCGGTTAAAAATAGTAGAATACACAATAGTGTCGTTCTCTGTGATGCTTTCTGCAGTTAATTAAAAATAGCAATTAAGTGCGGTGTGGTGGGGGGATTCAGTTAAAGAGACTTTCGTAATCTCAATCGAAATCCCAATGGAGCTTGAATACAGAATAGGCTAGTGCTCGCTGTAACAACCGCGCGAAACTCGAACTTAAATACTTAATCTTGAAAAAGTGACAAGTGAAGAATGTGGTTTCGTATGAACTAAATGATGAAAAAAGGTAAAAATATCTTTATTACGGTTGTTAAATTGGTAATGCAAATTAATTCCTGTAACGATACAAAATTAATATTTGAAACTTTTTTATCTAGGTTTTAGTTCTTACTAAAATTACGACATTGTTATCATCGGAGCTTGCTTTGGTCGGGTCGGCTTGTTGTCACTTGAACAAGGAACAGGAACCGCCTTGTAAGAGATAAGATGATAACAAGACAATGACCACAACTCAGTCGATCTCCGAATGTAATTATATATTCGTGGCTCATCCGTTCCAAGAGTCCTTGTGGGTTCTTCTGCTTTGTTCTTTCGACACGAGATTACTTTTGAATAACCTCATCAATATGATTGAGAAATATCCATACATCAAAACAAAAAAATTGTATAAAAGAAATTAAAAAAAATTACTTCATATGACCTTGTTGTTGAGTATGTAGTAAAGAAGTAATCAATATTAATTAGTTATACACATTTGTCCACAGGGAAAATAAAAAAATAAATGGAAAATGAAAACAAATTAGTATCCTTGTGTCATCTTCATTTTTGAAAAAACTTTAATTCTCCCGCTTATCGGGTATGTCGAACACTCTTAAATAAATACATTCAAATTTAGAGTCTACCCACACTCAGTAACAAGACTGATTTTCAGTGGGAGACTTCAATTTAAAGCGACTAAACCAACCCTGCTGGCTAACTATATAGCTTTTTTGATAAAATATGCTTTCTGAGTCAACCTGGCCACTCACAACATAAAAGACGTATTCACATTTGATTGCAAGACTTTAGCCCCAATCCCGTATGTTTGTACGGCCTCATACACACTCAATATTAATCTATCAATCAATCAATCAATCAATGTGACATTCGACACAATAGTCCATGCAACAAATGCAGCCAGCTCGCTGTTAGTCTCTCCTACGATAAGTGGGCGTGGTACAGCACGTGCGTATGTAAATGCAACACAATGACGCGTGTAAACACTTGTGTTAATGGTGTGTCTTGCGATTAAGCACTGATAAGGTTGTATGCATTGTTCACAGGGAACTTCATTAACACCTTTACAACAACTATATGGCTTATTTCCATAATAATAGTGACTGACCTAGTTAACGACACAACTGTGTTTGTGCTTCGTACTATATTCAGGAAATGAATAGGGTGGCTCTGTGACAACATACGCGATCCTCGTTCGGGAGGTTGCCGCTGAACATTTATACACACGTCTCCAAAAATCCTGCTAATACCCACATTACACGGTTCAATACTTTCGTCAAACTTATTGAATTCAAGGACAAAAAGCATCAATAAATAGAAGCTACATTGTTGCAGTTTTTTAACAATCGATTGCAATTTAGTTACGTTGTTCTTGCAATTTAGAGGTTAGTGGAAGTTTAAAGAATTCTTGTGTACTAATGGCGCCAGTTAAAGCTGATATGTATCCTATACAGCAGACATCCGTACAATAAATTAGTATAATCATTAGTTACATATTGTTGTTATTGTATTGTGTACAACTGGGTCAAAACTTTGTTTATCTTATTTATCCGTACATAAAACTATCTTAAATTTAAATTTACTCGATCCATATTCTCTCAAAAGAAGATCTTAGATTGTATGAAGCAACTAACTTATATTACTAATATTATTGTCGTTATTCAATCCTTTGCGGTATAGGAGCCGTATGAGACCAATGAAAACAAAATATGTTGCTTCAAGTAGCTATACCGCGTACAACCTTAATATTTGTATTATCCTTCGTCACTCATCAATCACTCATTCATCGTTGCTCATCCCACCATTTTAATAGACGTGAAACACCACAGAACACAACTATAATATCACTTCTTCAGACACAGATCAATTTGCTAATTCACTTTTTTGCGTCTAGTTCTTGGCTATAAATCATCCCTTACTGACTTCCTTGATGCATAAATAATGTATTCGCCGATCACAATTCATGATATATTCAATACTCCTGTATCCAGATCATCTCATGCACTCAAAACTGTCGCAGGCGCTTGGTTGACTTCTATTACATTGTAAACACTATTCTCAAACTACAGATCCATCGATTTTCAGGTACATTCACGACTATTTCATTGACCTCAATTTCGACCGAAAAATGTTTAAATTTCATCAGGATGTTTACAACATTATTCGTGAATCACCCTCATCGTCCTGATAGCCTCTTTGTCAATTGTCTGCGCGAGTCTGCTTCGCACTTCTAATCTAATCTGCGATAACTGAATGGCAGCTGATTATTAATCTCAGTTGCACATCAAGTTGCATGAGCTGATCTTTCAGTGAGTTTCCTAGTGGCCGTGCGTGAAAGTCAGACAGTGCAAGTGTCGTAGTGGCTGTGACTTATCAAGGTATTTGACCATACGATCCATGACGGGGCTTAACTTTGTCATCAGGCGCGTGCACGGTAATAATTCTAGTTTTATTATTTATTTTTTTCCCATCACCTAGGATTATTGCTAACTTTTAAAGTTGATAAAGCTTTCAGAACCGGGTATATTGCCTTTTCACGTACCAAACCATCGTTGTTTTTTGTACGGGCGACGCCAGTGCATTTTTGTATTTTTCTTCGCCATAAAAGTTTATTGTACTATAACCTTACGACAACCCCCGGAGTTTGGCAAGCGAAAGCCTTTTACCCCCACACCTTTCTGCTCTACTCTACTCTACTCTACTTACTCCGAGTCGTAAAAGTACAAGCGAGGTAAACGACTCATTTGAGAGTGTTTCGTAGATCTTTTATTCTTCGACAACTTGCGGAATGTCAAATGTCAGTGAGTTATAATGTCAAAAGTCAACGGTTGCACGTTATATTGGCCGAACCGGCAAATCAGAGGTTTTTAGTAGTATCTTAGGAACGCTACATTATATTAGAAAGTGGCTACTAACCAACTTTTACATTCATAAGAACTAACAACGTATTTAACAGATTTTCAAGTATTGCTTTCATGATGGTTGTCTGTTTGGAAACCAATTAGACCTACTTATTAATTCTTTGTTTAATTGGCTTCCAAAATAACAGTCGTAAGGTAAAAATTTTAATATATTAAACTTTTTTAATACAGCGTTTAGTTCTTACGAAAAAATGGTGGTTAGTAACCACTATTTCAGTATTAGTATTCTATAACAATTCAGTATTTATTTATTATTCAGTACTCAAGATGTAATGAGACGACCCTTCCCCATTAAATCTGCAAGTAAGCTAACGAAACACAATATGATTTGATGCGATGAATTGAATGGTGAATGGTGAATAATGGATGAAGACAAAGGGCAGATTCAAAATGCGTTTGCAATTCAATGTTATTGGAACTGCGCCCCCCCCCCCCCCCGCACATTCAGCACGGACGAGTTAAATATTCAAAACAAGTTTTTTTAAGCCCAAGGCATAACTATTTTTTTTTCAAAGTTTATTCGTGTAATTAAATGGTGTTATTTTTCACTGACATTGACAATTGACATGGACTGGTTATTTAATTGTATTTTGTTGTGCTAGCTTTGTTAAACGACTCGTCAAATCGTTTTAATTTCGAAACGAATTGAAATAATTACATTCTATTGTAAATAAACACTGAATGTGATGCACGTTTATTGTTTTGTTTATCTATGCCGTTAGTCAATAGGCGGACGTCATTGATTAGGGGTGATATTCGACTGCGGGTGAACTAGCCGACAGCTGACATCAATGTTTGTGCGGAATGTTGAATGTTGTATTTATGTGCATTAAAAGAATGGCCGAAAAGCACCAGGAAGCGAAGATCTAAAACATAAAAGCAATATTGTGAATCTTTTCATCTAGACTCGAACCTATAGTCCATACAAACCCCAGTTGACAACACAGAGACCTTCGAGATCTGAAAGTTGGATCGTTTGGCCAAACCCTGACATTCCTTCCTCTACTCAAGCATCGACCGTTATCATGATTAATAGCGATTGTGAGATAATGCAAGGCTCGCCGACCGAAGGTATAGTTACGTATCGAGGCGAGGGTGGGGATACTCGTACTTTGGTCAGAGGTTGGTGCAAACACTACCCGAGCTTATGCCCTTTGGCCTACCAACAGCGAAGTAAATGAACTATAGACTTTAATTTTTAATATCAACCATTTTGTAGTATGTATATTTAATTTATTTCCCCACATTCAAAAATCAAAACATTGCATATTATACGGGGTTGTCTTGCACTTTGAATAACCAATTATGCTATAGAGGGTAAATTAAAATCAATTGAAGTAAAATGTAATCGGAAAAAAGTAAGAATACTGAAAATAGGCATGGAAAAACAGTAAACACAAATGTTTTTTAGGTGTATAGTGTTTCCAAAAATAAATGTTACTTAATTACAGCAACTGTTATTCAAAACCATATTGTCATGTACCACTAGTTGTGTACAATAAAATACTACCGGAATTCCTCTTATAGAAATGATGATTTTCTGACAATATGAAATAGAAAACCGTGAAATCATAAATTTCTGTTAATTTTTCTAATAAATTCAACCAAACACAGACACCTTCATTGAACTCATTCAAATTCAAGAACATTACGTTACATAACTATAATCGATACGGTTGCAACACCGTGCGACGTGCATGGTTGCTCTATGGCCAAATCACATTATCCACAGCATTTATGCGGGCACGTATGTCTGTGTAGTAACGCATGTTAGCTATCCCTTATCTAACGGCGCACAGAATCGTGTACCGGCCGTTATGTACGTTACATAAGTGCTGTGGGCGAAAGGATATCGTGAGTCAAGTGGCACTTGTACGTCGCGTTACGTTACAGTTATACGGTGAATGAATGTTACGTTCGGTGGGTGGAACTAAATAACTCGCATCGAAACATGGAAACGCAATTTCTTATCTGTCTCGAAGTAGATTCAATGAATAGGTAATGAGAGATCGTGTCTATGAGGGCGTGCGAGCCTGGAGTGCACACATCACCGCTATTCGTGAGTGATTCCTGGTGTTGTGTGTGTTCGATAATTACTTCTCTGTGGTTTCGGTTGGAAATTGAAATGTGCCCTTAAGGTTTTTTAGGGTTTCTCTTTTGTGGCTAGCTAGATGACGACTACTCGGCCATTTTTGCAATTATGAATATGTTATCTGTTTGGTTGACTGGCTGGCTGGCTGGCTGGCTAGGAGGCATATGGATGAAACAAAAGTGAACACAACAGATTTCAATTCAAGTTTTCAAGTTGCAATGTCGATGTAAAACCGCACGTTATTGCGCACCGGCGTATTATGGCTCAGAGAGAAAGAAAGAGAGAGAGAGAGAGAGAGAGAGAGAGAGAGAGAGAGAGAGAGAGAGAGAGAGAGAGAGAGAGAGAGAGAGAGAGAGAGAGAGAGAGAGAGAGAGAGAGAGAGAGAGAGAGAGAGAGAGAGAGAGAGAGAGAGAGAGAGAGAGAGAGAGAGAGATCACGCATGATTCTGATTCGGAAGGTTTGATATTCAATTCTCGGTGGGGCTTTTACTACATTTTATGGATTTCCACCTCAATTTATCACACACTTATTAGGTCAGGACATATTAACAAATTCAATTTAATTATTTCACACAAATAGACTTAACTTTCCCTAAGGTCTAAACCTAGGCCTCAACCATCGTTTACGCTGCAGTAAAATAGGAAATTGGTATAAATATAAAAATAATGTATTGCCTTTCCCTTTTTACGATTTGACCAGTAATATATTTTGTATATTATAAATTGATTACTGTGTGACTGGAGAGTATTTATGTAGCAATGGTAATTATATAGTTTATGGAGAGATATAACAGTAGTTGCGATACAAGCTTATTTTCCGACTGCGGACCTATATAACCTAGAACCGCCGGCTAAAATCTGAAGAGTTAACACATTTTTTAAATTCTTATATTTGGTAACCACTGATTAAATTAAATCTGTAGAACTATTGATTGGTGTTACAAATTGGTGTACAATTGGAGACAGAACCACGCTTTTGTACACAAGTTTATAGTTAATATTTTTATAAATAAGCTTTCTGGTTTTCCAGCTTTCCAAACAGAATATGGAAACTGCAAATCAACAAACCTTCTCGACTAAAATACTGCTCAGTCTCAAATATTCCCATTATTAATGTAGTAGATTGCTTCTTAGTTTCATTTTAAGGAGTTTTCTTTGTTAGCCTTGTATATATCGTCCGGAACTTTATTTATATTTTACAATTTAGAAAGTTTGCAGACGGATCAAGGTCAGAATAAAATTCCTGAAAGGGTCGAAAATAAAAATGCCTCCGTGAAACATGAACATTGGACAGAATAATGTAAATTTTTTAACAGCAAAAACAGTAGGGCCTAAATCGTAAACAAACTATGAAACTTTTTCTGAGACAGTATTTTGCAATTTTCCACTTGTGAATTTCATAAACGTGTACACAAACGAACGAGGTAGCAAACGAAAATATAATGTAATATAATAGTAGATGTCACACAACTACTTCAGATTGATATTCAAGGGGAAACATAAACCAATTTCTCCCATCATCCCTTATTGTGTAATCTTCTTATACATCAGACGGAAAACTAACAACCTAAATAAGGAATTTTTTCTTTCCATTGAAAAACAGGAATCTATACCAGCCCGAACGTAACAGTCGTATATCGACCCGACATATCCTTATATGCTGCCTCTTTCATGCACTCTGTCTCAACGAAAATCCACACATTCCTGCCGTTTTTTCACACATTCGTAAATTCAGTCTTCCTCTTAAAGAAAACACAAGCCTCATTACTCATTAGTCACGCCCGATGTGTTAGGAATTTCCAGGTATCCAACCGAAGAGCGTACATTCTCTCTATAATGCACCAGCGGTTTCAAGAAGAGAGTGTAAAGCCTAGTTTACGATTGGCGTCAACTTGAATCGTCAACCGGTAATAGATTCACGTTAACATTTTTGATTCACGATTCGACGGCAACTGAAGCTGCGTCGGTACGCTTCGGTGAACTTCGTTGATCTTCGTTATTGCACGGCCATCTCTACCCGTTACTCCCAAAGTTGTGATGTAGAGCATTCTGTGGTTTTATGTAAACAACAGCTGTTTGTGGTTGTCATTTTAGAGGTTATTATTTGCGTGCCAGTGAACATCAACAAAATCAAAAGAAGAAAATGCTTTCTTTGGAAAACGAACTGATATTTCTTTGGAACGTCTTTTGTGACATGTGAATGCGCATGCGCGAGCGTCAAACGTTAACGCCAATCGTCAAAGTTGGAATGAGTTGAACTTTGACGTTGACGGTTCAAGTTGACGGTTGACGCATTTCAGCAATCGTGAATGCTTCCATATGAATATACAGGTTTATCAAGGTGTTGAAGTTGAAGTAAGCGTTGACGCCAATCGTACACTAGGCTTTAGATGTGAGATGGACTCAGCTATTTCGTGATCATGATTTGGTTGGGTCAACGTTACCCATATTGAGCCATAATCAAACATTCCGTTTGAAAAAAAAAATGTCTAATAAATCACCAAACAACAATACGTTTCGAATAGATAGTGTAACTGTACATCGTCAATAAATTTCCTTCTAAACGAGATATGTATCAGGCGGGAGGCGTGAACAGCCAGCGGCTGTCATTCGTGTGACTTGACTTTCATCGTTACGTTTGTAAAGGGGTTCTCACATCACGGCGTGTTTATTGTTTACCATTGGTTATTTGCATTGGCATTACCTCACACGGACTAGATGACTCAATGTTGCGGTTGCTATGTGGAACCAGAAAAGTGTTTCTATAATTATTGAATGTTGATGCGGCTTCCAATGCTGGAAACAGCCATGAGGAATGTATGAAGACACTGTATACATTCCGATGTGGATTGTGTAGTGTGCTTTTATTGTATTTATTTATTTTATGTGTCTCCTATTCAGTAAAAAAAATGATTTTCAATGGAGGACAAAAAAGGGCTTTACGTTGGGTTCATCATATTTTGTCAAATATTCTATAATCGCGACTATGAGTAGGTGATATTCTTAGGTACCACTAAAATCTAAAAGGTTTTCATAGGGAAGGTTTCCAGAATCCAAAACACTGTTTTGGCTCGATAACAACAATGTATTGTAAATCAAGATCAGGAAAAATTCGTTCATTTTTTCAAGTTAAAAAAAACAGCTAAAAATATAAAATAAATGTATATTTATAATCTACCTACTCATGTTAATGTACATTAATACAATTTATTTGCTTCGTTACTATGACGGCTACTAAGTCACAGAATTTACATAATAGGTATCATAGATAGATTAAAGTAAATTTCAAAGTTAAAAAACCGTAGCCAGAACCGAGAATAGAGGACATTCTGCATTGGAAGAAGAAATAAACATATAAGACCAACAAGGCACACTTTTTTTGAAAATAATTCTTAGATCAAACTTGTCCCATGTTTGGTGGGTTTTAGAATTTAGATTATCTTTTCAATAACTCTTGTGATAATAATCCGTCGGGATGAAACCTCAAGCCTACTGGTGGTACAGAACATACTCCTCGCCTCTCACTCATTCATTCAAAGTAACGATCATTCTAAATAAAACCTGTGTTTAGCGGTTGGACCTCTTGCGCCAAGTTGATTATTTTCTTTGGTGCGAGAATAGCTCCGAACTTAGACGGCCGTGACTGTTCGGTAGCGCCATACATGTTGTTGACAAGGGGTACATTCCGAAACTAGTTGAATATGCCATTTCCGTGCTGAGGCCGTTCCGTAACCTCCTGAATATCATAGGCTGGGCGTTCCGTAACTTCCTGCGCCAGCATATTCAGCATCATGAAAACGCCAGCCGTTCGAGCGAGGGCATCTTACCAGCATTCACAAATCATGGCGGCGTTTTCAAAATGCAATGATTTAAAAGCTCGTCAAATTGTCAGGAATTATATAATTTGACCGTTATTCATACCACGCGTTGCAGGATTTTATTATCTTTCATGTTGTATTTGTTATTATTCGTAAACGATTAGAATATTGTTTTTTAATTTCATTTCAAATTTTTAGCGCGCATTTCCCCCATCTTTTCGCTTGTAGGCGTTCCGAAACACTTGACAAAATGTGACGCTGGGACGTGCTAGCTGATGCTGGAACCCCATCATTTTCAGGAGGTTTTGGAATGTACCCAAGGTGAACGATTTAGAAGGCCGTGAGTCTTCATTTCGTTCGTGCGTGACGTAGATCGATACTTGACGTAAAAGTTCAGCCATTGTTTATTAGCTCATCGTATCGCATTACCCTCGAGCGTTTTCTGATTTTGGTTTGTTTGAAAACAAAATATTTTTAGTAATTAACTTGAAGCGAGCTCAGTGCTTCTTATAATTATTCTTCGAAAATTAATTTCGTGGCCAATTTGAAGATCGAATTAAGTTGTGGGGACGGTGTGGACGAAATAAATATGTTCAAGAGATAAATCGCAAGACTGCATTGCGGACACATGATGAAAATATAATAGATATTATTTAAGTCTGTATTTGTTTTTAAGTTAAACGTTTCTTTTCACGTGTCGCACGTTTTCCATTACGATATTGCAATTTTTTTTATTTGATCCAAAGTGTATTATATTTTAATTTGTGACTAAATAATTCGTTTTGGGTAAAAACTATTATTACATTATGAACTTGGTGTATAGTTGAAATTAACAGACACACACGCACACAGTGGACTAATAAGGCTTGTTATTCATCAATACAAATAATTTAGAAACATATTTTTCATAGAAATGGACGGGGTGGTTAAAATGTTGCCGAAATAATAAAAAATATCGCAATTCCATTGTGACGAATTATGCCACATTTATGTATTGTAAATAAAGTATAATACATAAAGGTCAAATCACTTTCCCATTGAAATAAAATGAAAAGCAAGATATGAAAAAAATACAAAACATTAAATCTTAAAAGTGGGGTAAACATTTATTTTTTAAATATTCGTTTTACAAACCGTGTGTTTGCACCACACAAGCTATGTATGAACACGGGGCAACATCTCATATCACGTGACGGTACTATCAGTGTGCGACTCGAGTTGTTTACTGTAGTACAGCGACAGTAAATACCCGGAGGTTGCATGCATGATGCACACTCATAAATCCAACTGGCAATGAAATAACCTATATCATCTTGGCAAATAACAGTGTATCGTAGTTTTAATTATAATTGCTATTTTAGGAGTGATGGCGTGAGTCATCTCGCGGAAGTGTTGTTTGATTGGCGTGTGTTCTGCACGCTTATCACTGGCGGGTGCTATTTATACAGACTAGTTGGAGTTGCAAGCTATTTATAAGTTATATTAAATTTTTTTCTCTCTCTCTCTCTCTCTCTCTCTCTCTCTCTCTCTCTCTCTCTCTCTCTCTCTCTCTCTCTCTCTTTCTCTCTCTTTCTCGCACACATGCACACGAACACTTTGAATTGTTGGTCGATCTTATGGGTGTATTGTACACTACAATTCGAATCGTAGACTGGAGTCGCCGATTGCAATCGCAATCCACAATTCTCCAATCACACTTGATCAGCTGACATTCCTAAAATCGTGCAACTTTGGAATAAATTCAATAATAATAACTAATAAGACAAGCCTTAATCACAAAAAAAAATATATAATCAAAGTTATTGTCTCTTTGTTTCTATTAAAGTAGTTGTTGCTTGAGGTTATGTTGTGACAGTGCTCAATACGTATTCAACCCTTCTCGTTTCTGATTGGTTCACGTGACTCGGATCTACGATTCACAATCTTATTTTAGAGCTTTATCGATAAAAAGATTGTAATCGTAGACTGGCCCAACTGAGCTACTGCGCATGCGCCGCCAATCGTAAGCTCGAATCTACGATTGCAATTGTCAGTTCGGAACCTAATGCGATATGGCCTTATTACTTCTTTCCATGCAGAAGGTTTACGGTTCGATTCCTAGTTTGGGCTGGAGTTTTGTGATTTTGTGAATTGATTTTAATCATATTATATAGTATGGTATTTAATTATATATGGTACTGGTGTATACGCACACGACGACATTGGAGATTATAGTAGTTGGTTTCTCAACACATACAACTATTATTATAACTTTTAGTTGTATCGATTTCATATTTAGGCTCATTTTAAAACTCAGTGTAACATTAGTGTCTGTGACGGTATTTGAACTGGGAATGCGAAAACCATGATTTACTACACCAACGCCTAATCGACTACGGCCACAACCCTGGGGTTTGTAGTGCAATGATATATATTAAGTTGATACTACAAAAATTATTTTCTGACTTTAAAATGTCTATATTTAACTAAACCTGTTGCTGCGGTATATACGATAAGACTTCAATGGCATAAAATGCATCTAGTCAATCAATCAAACTCTCTCACTTTTTCGTGTTTTCTCTCTCACTCTTTTTTTACGCGCCTGTTTCGTTCTAAGCAGGGCGTAGTTTTGTAAATGACCAGTTGTGAAGGAAACTCTCTGGACAGGCCTGGCACTCGTCCAGAACTCGAAGCAATTGAACAACAAAGCTCGTCGCACCCAAGGAAGAAAAGCGCACATTTCTCATAAGTTTCGGCCAATGCAACGGTGGTGTTGCGTGTTAAAACGTGTTCAAACGTGCACGACTGGCAATGTCGTCGGATCCTCGCGTGTTCTAAGGTAGTCAGGCCACCTGGGAAGGGAAAAAGGGAATACCAGAAAAAAATCAGAGCAATGGAAATGGTTTTCTTACAAAAACACGGAGAGACATCTGGAAAATTCCACAGTCTGAGAAAAATATATTTTCGGGAAAGTTGTGCGATTCTATTTTTAGATGGACGTGCATTCGATGAGATGAGGACTTTTAGGCAAAATATAAATATATTGTACAACAATATCGTCCTTTAAATTTACAGATTCGTCTCTGGGCACTTTTAATCAGGTACGCCTTACATTGTACAGCGCGGTTCGAGTATCTAACTTTTCGCGCTGTGAAAAACCCGCTTTTAATTATTTTGGATCAAAGTTGCAATTATTGCCCAGAAGCTATTGGATTTCAAAGTTCTTAATTAAATGGTGCGATTATGAAACTCAATTATTCTCGAACTCAAAATAAAGACGATATGGAAATAAGTAAGAAAGTTGTTTAAATTTTGAAATAGCGACGCAAAAAATAAACAAAAACAGAATTACTGTGAAGAGTTTAATGTGGGTACTCGATTAAGAAAAAAATAGAGTAGAAGTGAACCGAAATTCATTGAAAGGATAATTCTAGATGTGAGTTGATTCAAGTTCTGCCAACGAACTTGAGTCTTGACTCTGTTCATTCATCCTCTCCGGTTTACTCACACACTCTCACGCCCATAACATGACAACCATATTGCGAAATATGGCCCAGAAAGATAACGTTTGTGTGGTATATATTTGCAGAAGATATCGCGTATTGATATTGACAATTAAGTTAAACACGTTTGACATTGAAATTATTTTACAATCAGTTTTACTGTATGTTATGATACATGAAGACGTTGGAATGTTAGTTCAAGCCTAACTATAGACATAATCTAGAGTTAAGCTGCGATTTCAGTCGAGGATGTGCTCGGCGCGGCGTGGCGTGGCGTGGCGCGGATTCTCCTCGCCAGCCATTTCACTTGCAGATTGCTATGTGTGGTCTAGGCCTAGGGCCCTAGGCCTAGCCTAGGCCTAGTCGTTTTGCTTACCTGTGTTGTAACAATCATGCGCCACGTCCTTCCACGCTTGAACACGCAAAACATTACTTTTATAGTGTGTGTGGAATATATTATACAGGATTTCTCTCTTTTTGACAGCCAACAATAATCTTTCGGCAAATTCTTCAAACAAATGTACGTTTAGCAGTCATTTGTTTGTTGTCATAATCTCGATTTTCTATTGGTCATTCAAAGTGACGTCATGCCGAGCGTGGATTTCGCCGGCTGAAATATTGAATATTTTCAATCCACGGATAGAAATCCGCGGCTCTCCTCGGCTGAGAAATAGAGCACGCTGATTGGCTGCAATCTTCATCCGCGCCGCGCCACGCCGAGCAATCCTCGACTGAAATCCCAGCTTCAGCGTGCTCTATTTCTCAGCCGAGGAGAGCCGCGGATTTCTATCCGTGGATTGAAAGTATTCAATATTTCAGCCGGCGAAATCCACGCTCGGCATGACGTCACTTTAAATGACCAATAGAAAATCGAGATTATGACAACAAACAAATGACTGCAAAACGTACATTTGTTTGAAGAATTTGCCGAATGATTAGTGTTGGCTGTCGAAAAGAGAGAAATCCTGTATAATATATTCCACAAACACTATAAAAGTAATGTTTTGCGTGTTCAAGCGTGGAAGGACGTGGCGCATGATTGTTACAACACAGGTAAGCAAAACGACTAGGCCTAGGCTAGGCCTAGGGCCCTAGGCCTAGGCCACACATAGCAATCTGCAAGTGAAATGGCTGGCGAGGAGAATCCGCGCCACGCCACGCCACGCCGCGCCGAGCACATCCTCGACTGAAATCGCAGCTTTAGGCTGATATTTGCTTCAAAGCACATGTTTTATAATTACGTGTATATGTACTTTGTATTATTCGTTACATTTTTGTTATTTTGTCGTATTTTTATTATTTATTATTGTTATTTGTTGTTTATCGACAGCTAGACCTTCAATGTCGCTTCTTACGACAGGCAGAGCGGGTCAATGATTGTTGTGGGTAAAAGCTTGGCACTTGTTGCGTACGGGGCTTTGTTACCAAGATGGCTGCTTTCCATTGGAAATGGCGTCATAGGGGCTGTGTCGGTTAGGCTACTACATTCCTGATTCCTGGTTCGAATACTAACTTAGGCACGGATATCTTGTAGCAGGTTTTCATCTTTATGCGTCACCCACTCATCGTCTCAATTAGTATCATGTATAACAGTATCAGTTAATAATGATTGGAAACCAGTTAGTTTCTTACTGACGCTCACGTAGTGTCCACTTCGGTATGTTATGTCTACCGGTGCACCCGCGGTGGTTTACTCGAGCTGGATGCCCCCCCCCCTTCCTCCCCTCCCTTCAAACTGTATTGATTCACATTGTTTACATAGTGTTATCATAATATCACATATACTGAGTGGACAGTTCAGACAGGTATTGTACCATTTCAGATACATAATCAAATTTAACAATTATGGCTTCGTATACCTTCTATTTGGTACCTTTTTGTATAATGTGTTAGGTACCTATTTAAATACCTGTATTTTAATTAAATGACAAATATGTTTAGTTTCCCTGATTTCAAGATACATGGTTTACAACGATGTTTGTCTGGCCAGCTTACTATCCTAAACTATCGTCTTTTTGTAAAACAAGAAACATCCAGAACATTGAAGTGAAGGTTCACATTGTGCGCATGCGTATTGTCCACTAGTTTAGCGATTGATGTTTGATGTTAATGAGGAGTTGACTTGACTGACTTCCATTGTGACTCTCTCAATCCATCACCTTTCTTGACGTAGTTGGGCAAATCCAGACTTTTAATAAACAAACTCTAATGAGAAGTTTTGTTTGATTTGCATTTCTCGTATTTGATCGGCGTATTCTGTTGTCTTATTAAACAAGGGAACGAAAGTTGGAGATTTCAAATCAATTACTGAGCTACTCTTTCTAATATTTTTGTCAAGTGGAACTGACGAATAATTAATTAAAAATATTATTCGTTTTTGCCATTGTTTTCCAACAAATGATAAACAGTCAATCTTGAACGTTGAAAATTCAATAAATTGTGAGTTTTCCAGTTTTTAGAAGTTGTTTTGAAATTTGCATGAAAACGACGAATAATACTTTTCGAAATAATAATTAAATGCTAATTATAATACCTCGTTGTATAGCAAACAGCCCGTTTTGTTATTATTGTGAAGTTAATACTTTTTTCTATCTTAATTGATTAGTCTACTGCAAATAGTGTTTACTATTGAAAAATACGTTTTGCCACATAACTTACATTATATCATCGTAGTTTGTACATTTTTAAGAATTAAGAAATTTGTGATTAACAAAGTTGAAACATACAAAACACATAATATGCGTTCACATAACAATTGTTATGAATAAGAATTGTCAAATTTTTCATCACAAATTCTAAAAATCTACGTAGCCCAGCCTTTATGCTGGTTGATTAAATATTCGTTTTTACTGTAGAGTGGGTTTATTTTCAGTAAGTCTGCAAGTCATATTATGTTGTCTGAGAATTTTTATGTGGGAATAGCGTCGGCCGAGTCCCACACACTCATACAACGCAACGCAACACAACGCAACGCAATGCAATGCAACGCAACGCAACGCGACGCGTACACGCAACAGGCGTCCAAGCGCCGGCGTCGGGACGCTGCGTGTGTGTTATAAGAGAGGTGGCGTCGCAGTCTGTCTGCCAGTCATCGCTGGAGCGTCGCGACGCCTGGATAACAGCTACGTTACTCAACGCGCGTTATCTAAGCGCTTTGGCAAAGATACGACGACTTGCGGCTTTGACTTCTTCTTTACACCCACACAAGAGATTAGAAATATATTTAGTAATTATTTGATGTTTCTTAAAATTAAAAAAACGTATTTGTGGAAAACATTCATGTTACGCGAGTTTAAATCAAGTGCGACTGTGCGAAACTTATTACATTTTAGCAATTTTATTTCTACAATTGACTATGTATCTACAGATTGATAATAAGTATAATACAATATAAAGGGTGATTTCAATGTAGTTTTTAAAGTAAATGATTGTAGTAATTGTTGTATAACTCGTAGACGGTGGTGACGCAACGTTTGCTCGTATAACGACGTGTGCTAATAGACGATACGGCCTATATACGTGCAAGACAGAACTATGTCTAACTATAAGGACTACCGCTTCTTCCGTAGCTTCAGTGCTAAGGTGGAGAACTGGCCAATGAGAAAGGCGGAACAACTCTGGCGCAGGCTGAGGGAGAGGAAGATTGCAGGTGGGTCCAGAAGCCACCCTCCCTTATATTTCTTCATGTCGTAACGGTAGCTCGCAACATTAATCCACGTACATTTTGACGGTATTCTGTTGATATCTTGAGCACGCTTAAAGATGATGAAAAAGTTGGTCGATACCCGGGATTTGATTATTTATCAATTAAACAATTAATTTAAAAATGTATTGTAATAGTTTCAATTGAATAATTTGCAATTCATTAATTGAAATAAAAGTTGTAACCATTTCAATATTTGCCTTTGATTGGTTACAATTTTGTAGATTTAAACCTAGTCAACCTATTAAAATAATACCTACACACTTCCTAAGCCTAGAGCATTGTTAAACTTTGTAACGCTTTAAGATCTTTCTTCACACATCTTACTTCTTGTATAGATTCTTTGAAACTGAACTTCAGAGTTTGATTTTGCAGTAAATGGAAAAGTGTTGTATGGAATATCGAACCAACGAACGCCCACTACCCCCCAATTCCCATCTCCAAACTGTACCTAAACAACTGTAATCACATAAATACAATACAATACAACTAATGATTGACTGTCACTACAACCAAGCGTCAGCATTGAAATTTCAATGACGTTAATAATAGCTGACACATTCGTTGATAGCAAAACCGATTTACTAATGGTTGGCCAGAGTTTTATATGCCTTTGACACGGACATTCCTACTCATTCCACACTATTAACAGCTATCTAACAACTAGGACATAATGGCCCAATGGGTTATGGACGAAATCCGTACCAAGCTGTCATTTTACCATCCATCACCCTTTCGTGTTATCGACGGCTCAATCGGGACATCTTTCAAAGTAATTTGGTTTACAAATCCTGATTTATTGAATGAACTCCTGAACGAACAAGGGGCGTATTGACTGTCCACACAATTCAAGTATTGTCAACAAGCGAAAGTCTCTTGTGTAAAACTAGGCCATCTTTACCATCTCTATGTTTATTTGTTGTGTTGGTAGGGGTGAGTGATGCGCAGATAACGTCATGACCTGTCTGTCATCGTTATAGGCACTGACAGGTTAATAGCCTGATTAGACCACTTGTTGGTTTGGGCACATCACTCTATTGTGGTGGCAGACTGAAGGGTGCATCATGGTTGTGGTATAAAAGATTGACGTGGTTATTTCCTTCATGGGATAAGTTATAGGCCTGCATGTTTTTCATTGGGCGTCCGCGTTGTACTGACACATGTTAAGTCATTTCTTGTGCATTATTAGATCCTGTAATAAAATGCATCGTTGTACAATAATGTGTAGATATATTTGAATTGAACGTTACCGTTTTCCCTCAGTGAAAATCAGTTCTTGTAACTGAATAGATTGGACAGTCAACATTTTATTTATTTTATTTAAAAAATTTTGCTTCCGCGTCAATATTCACACTGTTATTCCTTAGTGATTTTTTAGATTTAAATTTAAAAACATTAGAGTTTTTGTTGCGATTTTATACGATTTTTGTTCTCCTCGTGCTGGTTTTAAAGGGCGGATCTATTCCATACTGGCGTAGGTAGCGTTTCTTAATACGGGAAGTCGACAGAAACATTAACCACCAATAAATGTACGCGTGTTAAATATTTTTATAATTAGAATACTAAACAATTTTTACGTGGGCCAGTTACATATGTTATGGTATATATACAATGTTTATTTTATAGGGCACATTACCATTTGCGCCTTATTTCGATTTATCTTGCGCAATTTAAATTCAAATATACAAACCGCAGACAAGTTATTGTGGCTTGTAATTAATAGATTTCACAAACACAGACATACAAATCTGGCAGAGTGTGGAAACGCCCGTGTGTACCACGCTCGCACGTTTAGAAACTAGAATACGTATGCAGGTGTTTCCTGCTTGAATTTGTTATGGCTGTTGAATTATTGCTTTGAGTTTTAGGAGTGTTTGACTCAAATAGCTCGAGGAGCGCGGGAATATTTGTTCTTACCTTAAAATGACATCCAATAAAAAAATTAGAACGTTTCAGAGTTACATATTCTTAAAACAAAAAAAAATGATTCACAATACATTATGTTTGGATCTAATTAGGTCACTTGATATGTATATTATATCATTTTATACAAACACAATAAATTTTGCATTCTTTTTTTTTTTTTTGGGGGGGGGGGGGGGGGGCGTATTATTCTAGTATTTTGATATTAAATGTAATTTTAAAAAAATCTTAATTCTCACGCTTTTCAAGGTTTTTAAAACCGCAATGAAATTTTGAACATATCTGGATTACCTGTCATAAAAATGTTATATGCTATTTGACTGCGTATATCTTCAACTTCTTTTTCTGTGTTTATTCTTTTTGTCAGTATTATATTTGGTATACAAATCTGAACGTGTTTGACAATGCTTATAAACCCACTCATTACACTTCTCAATAGCTGTCAAACCGTACAAACTAGCATAAGAGCTTATAAGCACAAGCTCAACCCAATGTGTCGAGGAATGCATGTAATTAATATTCTTGTCGTTTGAATAGTTTTAAGAGCTGGTGTGCCAGTCTCGATGTGATTTCGATATTTGGAAGGAATATCCGAGATTATGTTACATCTGGGGCGAGTGGTGTTGAAGTGGTCCGCGGACGGTTACAAAGAATTCCTTCCTTTTGCGTTTGTAATTTTAAATTTTGTTTAGAAATACTCTCTTGGTAAGACATTCAGAGACAAATAATACAGCTTTTAACAACAAATCTGAAGATTTCTATCGTTGAAGATTAGAGGACCTGATTAACGAGAAAAAGATAGTGAAAACGGCTGATACCACAAACCAAAGAGCGTTAGAGGTGTCATACAAAATATATGTCGGTTGTTTCCAATCGTTTTGCTCTTCTGTGGAACAGGGGGTCGGTGTTAAAAATAATAATTTGTTTGGGGTACGCGGAGAAAAAAGATCAGCATTCACCTTATGACAAAGGAAAACATAAACTCAGTCATATCATGTTACCGCCGACCAGAATCGAACTGGAAATTTCCCCTTTACCGCTGCACCACCTGGCGGTAATATCTGTTACCGTTAGAATAAAAGTGCTTTGGTGATCACTAGTGTGTTGTGTGAGTTACCCATACGGGATAAAGTCGTACCGTAATCATTGCTTGAAGCAATATTTTTTTAAAGTTCAATGGACTCACAATTACAATATTTTTTTTATCCGTCTCATAAAAACATGTTTTCATATCTTATTCTCCTTTGGTCCACAATAAACGTCATCATCTAAAATTTATCTGTAAATCTGAGCATACACACCGACATAAATATTACACCATAAACACCAATCAACCAGGCAGTTAAATTAAAACAGAAAAACAGCGTTGGTTGTTAAAGAGTTATGATTTATAACGATGTGGGTTACCGTTACAAATGGGAGGAGGGGAAGGGAGGAGAAGTAGTAGGAGGCGACTTTCCATGAATCGAAGTAAGGTCCATATGTTGTGGGCGACAACGCAGATCGATCTTCGATGTATCGATAGTCGTTCTCTTTGAAACGCCGTGGTCGAGCGTGTGGGACTCGTACCCGGGGCCGCGCCTGGTAATTAGCCCGCCCCGTCCGTACCACGAAGCTATTCTTCAGAAGACAAATGCGTCGAGATTTGTTTTGAGTGTGTTGTGATGTAGTAGACAGGCTGTTGATCCTTGCATTGATAACGACACCCTATGCACTTTAGAAAGCTGATGCATTACCTACTATGCATAAGGTGGGAAGCTCACTATATCGGGGTATATCAACAAACTGCTGTTTAAGTTTTTTTTTTTTTCTACTCCAGAAAACAGGGTCATACAAAGGCGTGTGTAAAACACCCATGGTTGACAGTGGGTGAACAAGGATTGGGTTCCGGTTAATGTGTATTATACATTTACACTTTTCAAGCTGCATAAAACTGGCTATTTGCATTAAATCATAAATATTTTATGTACAAAGTAATAATGTTACAATTGTCTGCAAATAACCTTCCCGAAGCTTTCGTTATAGACGAGACCAGCCAGCCTTAATTTAAAATACCGATCCCCACTCGTCTATTGCGAACGCATCTGTAAGGTTGGTCGACCACACGTTTAGATTTAGATGGGGTTCATTCGATTACGAAAATATAAAAATTGTTCATAATGTATTAAGTTCGTACAAAATCAGATACATTATGTTGTCACTGTATTCGAGATAAGTACAGAGTGCAAGAATAATGCAACATGAGGAAATGAGTTTCGTTACCCACAGATAGACGAATAGCCTGCTAATGGAAGTAAAATGAGATTTGATATTTGTTTCTATTTTTATTTATTGATTGGCTATCTTTATACCATATATAAGCCATGCCTCTTTAATACATGTTTTCATGTTTCAACCTATAAAGAGTTATGTTTAAAACTATGACCGTATAAAATGCCAAACGTTTTTTTAACTATTCCTGTAGTAGTACACATCTAATCTGTTTTGTGACCCTAATTGGATGAATAACTAGGTCATAATAACAATGGATTTATATTGTAAGGTAAGTCTATCTATCTAAAGGTATTAATCGTTTCAATTAGGCTTACGTAGATCTGGGGTAAACCGTCAGCCGGCATTTCTAGTGACACGAATCGAAATCACAACCTCTAGAAAATAGACACTGTGACGAACTAAGACTAAAGCAAACTTCGTCTGATAATAATTGTCAATACTATCTTATCCGATATCTATGTGCATAAAAATTATGCCCATTGCAAAACAAGTCAATTATTATTTTAACATCCAATGATAAAGTTCGAATTCAAACCAAATTTTGTTAGTTTCCGATTAAATAATCTTGGATTGGGCCATAGTTTCAACACAGGGCCTACATTAAATGTACAATGCATGGTGTCTTTGCCCAAGTCACTATGTTTGCTCAGAGAAATACCTCTTCGTCAAAAACAGCACACAATTTTAATTTATAGATTGTATCACAAGAATGGGCTTCAAAATCGAAAATCTGAATCATTAGCGCACTGTGGTTTAGTAAGCTCTACATACTGAATGCTGTAAGTTGTGTTTTACATTGTAATCAGTATGTTTTTTTATATATAATTAATTTTATTACTAATTATCGAATTAATTTAATCGAAATAACTATATTTCATTCAGTCTGTAGGGCTTACCAAAACACAGTGCGCTGTTGATTTAGATTTTCGATTTCTTGTTGCAATCTTGAGATATAATTAAATAATGAAAATTTTCTGTGGTTTTTAACGTAGAGACTACCTAATCTCGCAACTAAAAGTTTGGTGAAACCTGCCGCATAAAAGTGTGTATAAAGTTATAAGTGAATTATGTTTCATATTGTATTTTCATAATTTAAGTTAAAATACGTTTGTCGTTTTGTCATTAAAACCGCGCTATAGCCCTGACAAGTGTGAAAGCGAGAGTTCTGTTGTTTATAGTGTCAGTAAACGTTGACGGCAAACGGCAATTGCGTCTAGTGCGGATGCAGTAAAGCATTCTAAAATAAGTTAAGAGCACGATGTACAACACCCATTAACATCAGTTCGTTTGTTGAACGTCTCGTCTCGACGCTCTTAACATCGTCAAACATCGTCAACCATAACACAGGCGGGATGGAAATACTTTTATGCCCACAGACGTTTTTTAAGCCTAATGGTGTGTACAAGTATTATTTTTAACTAGTGAAACGCGCGCGCCTGTGCTGTGGGTCCGAACGGTTGTTACCGAGTGTACATAACTCATATTATAGATAGATTGGTATTGGAAAAATGGAATCTGGAAATCGTAAATAGTTGATATAATTTGTCCTTATGTCGCAATTCACAACTAAATCGTAATGTCGTAAGGATTTTTAATGTGAAAATGTACGATTGCGATCTCGATTACGATCACGATGCACAGGACGCTAAATAGATTTCTGCTATCAGGAAGAACTTGATATAATGTAACATTTTTGCGTGCATATGTCAAAATGGTTGGAAGTAACGCTGAATTAAGCTAACATTTTTTTTAATACTCTCGGTGATGTTTGTCAAAGTCTCAAATGCATCACTTTTCGTTTAAATAAATAAATACATTCACAATTAGGATCTACCCACTCAGTAGACAGTAACAAGACTGATTTTCAGAATGTGTATTTTCTATGTCCCGTAGTATATATATTAAAAACCACCAATGGTGCTCAAAACCGACAAACTAATTATGTGAACAGTTACGTTGATTAAAAAATCAGTAAACGTGAAGTAGATCGGACTTCTCACTTCGAACCTGCGGCCGAACGAAATGTGTTTCTCATGCAAACTAATTACAACATTTAATTGGTATTGTTTAGTTTAGATTAGTTGAGACAACAAAACGTGTGGACACTTAACGTTAGCACCGACGACTCGACTTGTAAACATTGATGTAACAAACTAGACGAAACAATTCAGTAAAACAAGTAATAGTAAATCATTTAGCAGCTAAAGTTCCCCCACTTAAACTAGCTATACACTCATACCGATCTCAACTCCTTATCTAACGGCAGCTTTCATGCACGCTGTTTAAAAAAAAATCAACAGATTATTTGCGTTATTTCAGGCATAAGTCTTATTATTAGTCACGCCCACTGTGTTTGGGTTTTCAGAATTCTAATGCAAGGTCGTAAA
The DNA here is from genome assembly GCA_945910005.1 of Isoperla grammatica. Taxonomy (NCBI): domain Eukaryota; kingdom Metazoa; phylum Arthropoda; class Insecta; order Plecoptera; family Perlodidae; genus Isoperla; species Isoperla grammatica. Next base: position 15,395,782 of record OX246741.1, on the reverse strand, counting down.
CTGTCGCTAGGAACGGAGAAGTAGAAACTTAAGTTGATACTATTAGACTTAAGAGCCGGTCTTACAATCTCCTAATAAGAAAGTTATTTGTAGCAATTAAGCTATTTGGAGGATTTCAAGGGTTTTGATTGGTGGTTGCCATTGAGAAAACAAGCTATTCCACGAACAAGTATAGTTACTGGGACATTACGTAAGACTGGATCTAAGGCCCGGTTTTTCAATCGGTCATTTGCATAGGGTTTGTTGGGTTACAGATTACGGACCTTCAGCTAACGGCCCCGTTAACCGATTGAAAAACCGGGCTTAAGGATGAGGTTTAGCAATAATTTATGTGTTTGTACATTTGTATTATTATATTTTTGATTCCCCAATCTGTAACGATCTCAATTGTGTGAGTATATGGACTGCGTTTATGTTATTATAAAAAAAGTTTATTTATTTAACACGATTCCAAATTCTCGGTATAGCAATCACTGATAGCGTATTCGATTGGCTGCACTTTCATGCACTCAGTGCGCACTGAGTGCGACTCGCGTATTCGATTGGGAATGTCCGTGCGCACTCAGTGCGACTTTTCGTATTCGATTGGGAGTGTGCACTAGAAAAGTGTTGCACTACAGTGCACTGGCTTCAGACCGCAGTGCAGTGTCATTTTGAAAACATAGACGCGCGAAAGCGTTTGGCTCTAGTGGAGCTTTTAGTCTTCGGAGAGTAGCGACGAAGATGAACTACTCTTGTTTGAGTATTTAAGAAATGAGAAGACTCCTAAAATATCAGGATTTATAACAAACGTTGTCAATCAGTATTCCGATGAGGAAGTATCTAGTTTACCGGTATCCTAACCTACAAATCAACTCTGGCGCATGCATTTAACAGACCTTTATTATTTTATAAAGTGGAATGTGTTGCATTAAATCTACTAATGCCATATATTATTGTTTTATTATGACTGGAGGTAGGCCTATGTACATTAATACTGGTAACAAGTAAGCCTAGGCCAAGGTCTGGGCCAAAGATAGTAAGATATACCCTGTCGGGTGGTCTGGGCCTAGGGCTAGGCCTACATAACCAAGCTTTTCCTAAGCCTAGGTCTAGGTGTAGGGCCCCTACATAACCAAGATTTTGTCTAGCCAACTCAGCCCTGGGCTAGTCCTAGCCTACAAGATAAAATGCCACCGTATGTAGGCTATGTCACACAGTAACATATTATCATTTTCTGTTTCAATTTCTAAAACCTTTTGAATAAAAGCTTCTGACATTTCAAGGGCACTCATGGTGTTTTTGGCGCTAAAACATATACAGATATAGCGAAGGGATACCACACTACGAAAACGAGATTTGAGTTTCGTGCCAATCCTACCAACCATGCTGTTCAGTTGGGAATTGCACTTTCACAGAACTCGTGTAGTGCAATGACGTCATTGCACTAGTTGAGTGCGCACTCGGTGCGTGCCAATCGAATACGCCATGAGTATTCGTGTGAAAGTGAACCGCTGGTTTTAAAACATTTGGCGCGCGTGTGGGCGCCTATATCGAAATCGCGTTTTAACTTGTTATAAATTGGTCACGAACCAACCGTTCTTTTAATTCTTTTTTAATATAGGACTATATTTATTTCCCGACAAGTAATAATATAATGTTGTGTAGGCTACGTGAGTACATACATGAGTACATGGAGTTTTGTTTTCGCCCGTTGAAGAGCTCTGATCAGGGCTCGAAATGTTGCGGTTTTAATTGTTTGATCTTGACAAGGAACAGTGTATAGTCCAACTACTAGGTTTTATATAACGTTTTTACCTGTTCTACTATGTTTCCATCTTTTAAGTACATGCTACTTGTAGATCCAAAGAATTGGGATATGAAATATGGACAGCGGTGTATTCGAGCCTAGGCGGGCTTAGGCGCTGCCTAGGCACTTTTATTTGGAGGCTAGGCTAGCCTAGGCGCTTTTTCACAGTATACTGTTGTTTAAATTTCAAACCCCCATGTAGTATTCACAATATCTATAATTGAGAAAAAATATGTTCAGGTTTACTTTCTGTAAAATCTTTTTCCGGCCACTTAAAACAATCGCCAATCTTCCCCCGTGCACACGTAAATTCGACCGCCTAGGCACTTTTTATCTTAGGAATACACCACACTGAATATGGGCATGCGTGATTGACTTAGTTTGCGACGTCGCCGTTGTATTGGTCGACGGGCGGCGCTAGCGTCGCACTCACGTAGCTGTGCATGTATGTCTGGAGTAGTGGATTTACTTTTCTCAATTTCCGTTCGCCGTTCTGAACAAATTACAGTACTCGTTTTCTAGCGATGTCCCAGCACGTAACACGGAGGTACATGAAGGGGGCATTGACCCCTGATTTCTATGTGCACAATTGATATAAAATGCTTTAGAATTGGCACAAATGAAACAAAAAACATATTTTGGTTTACTGGTTTATTCTGGTTGACATATAACCAGTTGTAACCCGTCATAGGATTAGGATGAGCGAAGGAGGATGACGTAATATGTTGGGAAAGTTGAGGCACTAAACCAACAGGGATTACTGAACAGATAGGAATGATTCTGGGTGAAAAGTATGAATAATTTTAGTTTGAAAAGTTTTGGAGAACGTAAAGTTCTTCCAGATAAGAGTGCTGATGAAAATGGTGAAACATTTGTGATGTGTTCGTCCCTATAACGCGATAAGAACGTGATAACACAGTTTCTATAAATTTGTTTATTGAAACATGAGTCACTAGCGCGTTTACCAAGAGATTTTTCTTTTATAACCATCTTCTTAAACATGGTTATTTAAGTTAATGTGTAACAATAAGCTCTAGACTTTAGAAAGTACTAAGTAAACAAAAGGAAAGTAAAACATTCAAATGGGTTTAAAGTACGAAACAAAGTTTTAACCTTTCGTTTAAAAAATATGTGAACTTTTAAAGCTTTATTTGCAGATTTTCCGAAACGTACTGGTGAAGAAAGTTATTTCTTTAGAGTAACCCACGCTTTTCCCCCCTCTCTTCCCTTCACCCATCTCCGCGATACGAGATATTCGCAGTTGGGAGAAGGATGTAAACTTCTTCAAATGCTACCTTATTACAGTATCTCGTTTCACAATTCACAGTTTCCCCGCGATACCCCCCCCCCCCCTCTCTACCCCTCCCCTTCCCCACCCCCACTTGTCAACTCTACGTCGTAGCATGAAACGCACCCCTGGAAACCAATTTACTTGAGTATATGGATAACAACGAACCATTTTGATGAGATTTCATTCCAACGGACGGCTGGCTCTGCTTGTATTTAAATAAACGCTTCTCGTCTTCAGAAGTTGCCGTTAGTTTGTGTATTACATTTTTAACTGAGATTAAAAATGTCAACTATACTCTCCGGACCTTCTTTCGTAATTTATACAAGCGTTTAAACTTATTAAAACAAATTGAATTTTGAACCTGAAAATAATCGGTAACCATATGACAAAACAGGTTGTTCCTTGTATTGTAAGGATAGCGCATATAATGGAAGAGTAGCTCATTGAACCGCATGCGGGTAGTTATTTTTGTCATCATCAACAGATCACAGGAAACCTTGTATTCTTTCAGGTAGCGTATATATTATTGTATGGGCTCCCACTCTCTTTGTCAATATTTTGAACAACATCGTTAAAAAAAAAACTCAAACACATACGAAAACATTTTTGAAAAATATTCTTTAAATGGTGGAGGCGCCGGTTACAAGCAAGTTCTTGCAACAAAAGCGATTTCTCATAATTACACACACGGACAGTAACAATAATAAAAATAAGAAGAATAACAACAACAACAACAACAGCAGAAGCACATAATTCAAAAGTGAATTTCCCGGAAAGTAATGAATTTTCATTATTTTGGTGGAGGTGCCGAGTACCCAACAAGTTTTCTTTTTTACGATGAAAATCGTTTGGTTAGATCGTTATAAACATACTTCTGTGTGGTGTGAGCTGTTCGCACTTGTAACCACTAACTTCACAAGAATAACTTTTAACTGTTTAAGAAGATATATTTTTGAGTGATAACAGAAGCGAAACCAGTAGCTCATTGTGTCTCGTAAAACGCAAAGAGTTTCGAGACGTCGAGTCGGGTCTACTCGTAAAACATGATTAAAGATCAAAATGAAATGAGCTCCGAGACTAAAAATATTTTTCCTTCTTATCAGAAATTCAATTAGAAATTAATCAACGTTCCTACATCTTGCTATAGTTAAATGCTCGTTTAAAAGTAAAAGTAATACAATATTCATGCTGCTCTGCTTTGCCTTCCACATCAAGAGGATCCTTCTTTGTGTGGATCTCTTTGATTGGGCATGACTTACTTTCAAACTCAAAGAACGCACAAGAGCTATGAACCTTGGTGACAGATAAACGTGCTGCACTTGTTCGTCGTCCCCCCCCCCCCCCCCCCCAACCGCGGTGGACCAACTTTAGAGAGAGAGTATTTCGGGCTATTACATATATATGCTTACACTCGCTTGTCACATGTATGCGGACATATATATGTAAGGCAGTCGTTCGCTCACTTTGTGCTCTGGGCTACCGCGACCATAAGTTTGATATATTTTATTTTTTCTGTCAAGAGAAGGAATTTTCTTGTGACAAATGTTTACCTCGTGCTGTTTTCGGTTTTAACTTGTATTTTTATGTACAGTTCGTTTATTTCGCAGTTGGACAGGCCCGAGGGCATGAGGCTCGGGTAGCGTTTGTACCAACCTCTGACCAAAGTACGGGTTTCCCTCCCTCTCGCCTCGACCGTAATTACCTGCGATCGACGAGCCATGATGACCTGTCACAACAAAAGTCATCTTATAGGAAAAACACTTTTTTAGGAACTATACGTATATTTCATGATCGCTTTAAACAGCGTTAAACAGCTTGAAATTATGTACTCAGGTTTTTTTTATTTGTCTTTCTATGACGAAAAGAACCGGACTTAAAACATTAATGTAGCACTATAAGCAAATAATATTACAGTCTTACAAAGAAAATCAGACTATGAAAGTTACAAAGTCAAACAATACTCAAAGTAATTATCAATTTTATTACACTGATTATTATTATACTGATCAGTTTTATTGTACTAGATTATTGCCTTACGTATAAAATATAAATGCAATTTAAAAAATGTGGTAGTGTAATTTGAAGCCGTTTTATGAAAGAAAACCCACATTTTTCTTATACGTTGGCATTAATCCTCAAAACTGATTGTAATTAAAATGAAAGATATTTTTTTTTAGAGCAGCGGGTCCTCTGATTGTCTTTGTAAGACTACTGTTTCCTCTAATACACGAAAAAACATTATTTATCTACTAAAATTAATTCATAAGTAGGCCTAAGTATGGTTGTATCCATCATAAAAAGACAAATAAAAAACCACTGATTTTATAATTTCCAGCTCTTTATAGGGCAATGTAGAAATATACATATAATTCAGAAAAAAGTGGTGTTCTAAATTCTATATGAAATTTGTTGTGACAGGTCATCAGGATTAATAAGTAAGATTATGAACAGCTCGCCGATGAAAGGTATTTGCGGTCGATGGGTCGAGGGAAGGAATGTCGGAAGGTGTTCCAAACGATCCAACTTTCAGACCTCGAAAATATCTGTGTGTCCAACTGGGGGTTGTATCTACTATAGTATAAGGAAGGAAGTCGAAACGAGAATAGTCAGGTGATTCATGGGTGTGACGCTGAATGTGGGGGGGGGGGGGAGGGATTCAGTGTATCATCATGAAGTCTTGTCGAGGCGATATACAATATACATTGCGGTGTGACGTAGAACATGTTACTCGATGTTGGGGTTTTATGAATAATATTCTGCGATTGCGCTAATGAAGACTGTACAAAGCAGTTGGGTGAGACACAAAGGCAGTGGTAAACCTTATAGATACTTGCAAATGTACCCTGTTTTGTATGTAGGTCAGGAGAATTGTCAATATTATAAAGAGTATAATATAACAATGAAGAAACCTGTTAGTTTAATGAAGTTGTTATTGCTGTGTTTGTCAGTAGCAAGTGAATGTTTTTGTAATGACATATTTCTATTTCCGATATTACATAATGTCGGTAATATTTAGAGCGTTGAACAAAGAACGGTCTTGAAACTGTCAACACAATAACATCACTGCCAAGTATGAAGATAATAAAGTTAAGTGTTCAATTATGTGTTATTAAACATTCTTTATATCTTTAATATTCTTCTTATTCCATTTAAATTGCATACATGGAATCTGTTAGAATTTTTCACATTTTTATATTCAATAAACTAAAGCATGATTTATTAGTTCTTTTATTAGGTCGAAACAGACGGAATTGAAGTTTATTGGGTTTGAGTTATTCAAATTGAAACGATTTCCATAGATATTGTAAGCTATCAAGAAGATTTAAATAAGTTCATTGTTACTAGTAATCGATACTTTTATGAGCTATTTTTTTTTTTTTTAATCACATTGCCAAATGAAATAAATTTATAAATCATACCAACACATCGAAACTAATATTCGTATGAATACAATAATGATAGTGATAGAGAGACAATACTAGATTTCATAGTTTTGGTTCTTCCAATATCTTGTGGTCAAAACCTTTTAGGAAATCGACACATAGCTAAAGTTTTGAAGCTTATTTCTTGACAATACTTCATCTATTTATACTCACGAAATTACCGAGTGTCTCGTTTCTTAATTATTTTATTTTACCCTTGTACATCATTCACCACTCCTGAAATGACCATCACCAGAGGTTTGGTCGGCTGAAGATTGGGTTTCCTAAAAGCCAAAGCCATCATACGGCAATAAATCACACGTGGGTGGTTCATTTTCACTAATAGCAATCGAAATGTAATTTGCTTTCCCTTCATAGGGCTTATGTAATAGTCTGCTTGAGGTTGTGTTATCAGTGTAATGCTGTTATCTGTTCTCTATGTGACCTGATATAATTTAATTAGTGTCTAATGAGTTCTGTGTTCTAAAGGTTAATGTGGATGGTTTCGTAGCTTCGCTGACCTTTTAAATAGCGGTATTAATTTTAACCCTTCTTGAACCGCCATTATAAATTGCGATTTTCATTACAGTACTAGGTAATGAGTTTTAAATTGTATCTGCCTTACTTTCGTTTTACAAGACACACAATTAGATTGTGGTTTACTCAATTTGTGTTACAAATAATGCAACTTCTTTTACTTTTCATAAAAGTTGTGTTTCCTTTTGTTTGAGAGATTTGAGAGAGAGAGAGAGAAATAAAAGAAATAAAATAAAATTAATACTAAATATCCATTGTATGAAAACATATTATTCCTATTGCACGTTCAGATTATATTTTCCAGACTTTTAAAGGCATTGCCAATGTATCTCACTGCATAAGAACGTAACTTGTTACACATATAACATATGTGAATAAACAACAATATATTACAACGTATGTACCAAAGCCAACCCATACCATTATAGATCAACCCCATGATACTGACCTTCACTATTAAACAGGCCCGGTACTAATTAAACTTTGACATATTCATATTGTTAACAATACAGACAGCTGAGTACGAATCACATCAACTATTTTTTGTAAACTCAAGATCATGAACTAAACTTAATTAATTGACTTTCATTTTTATTTCATTCACTTTCTACAATTGTATTGATATATACCGACGGTTTTAAGGTTTTTAAGATGGCATATTGATAACAGGCTTCCTCGCACTCGTACACACCATGTATACCTGTTTGTATGTACGCCAACTAGTAGCTTCCATTTTGAAACGCGCCATAAAAACGTACCTTTTAATATATTTGTTTTTTTGTCTGAAATTCAACAAAATTACTCTGAAAAATAATTTCGTACGAGAAACAAATAATACTTTCTTTTGTTTGTAATACTTAATAAAGTCTCTAGTCGCCAATTAGTCATAGAATAACAGGTTATATTAACGTATTAAATTATATAAAATTGAATAGATTTGACAAAAAACATAAAGAAATTGCTCTATATCTGACAGAAGTATCCAGTGCCAGTTTTCCTAATTAATTTTCTTTTGTTTTTAATTGATTACTACAATCCTCTGCATTAACCTTGGTACTAAGTTCGACGATGGCCCCATTCACTAATGAACAACCTTGCGCGTATAGGCCCGTCGCAGGTGGAATCAAAAGAGAGTCAAGCCATTTAATATCCCATCTGTTTTAATTGCTCTCCCAATTAATCGAGTTCTCGACTTCTTCGTTCATCTCCAGCTTTTCTACAACTGACGGTAAATGTGATATAGATGTAATTAGCTTCGTTATAAATGGTGTAGTTATTACAGCCAAGTGCCAGATGTTTTCCCGTAGGAGGAGTACAGGCGTGATAAAGTGTACATTCGTTCATAGAGGTGAACCACGTTGTAAATTCTTTTGCAATACATATTTTGATTAAAGCATAATTCATACAAATATATTTCTTTGAGAAACTCTCTCGTAGACATGGATTTGTTGTGAAATCCAGAAATAAAAAAAAACTCCGACTGGGAATCGAAACCAGGTCTCTCACTTGCCAAACATTATATTAAAAGTCCCGGTGGTCTAGGCGTTGAGGCGTCCATCCGGCAAGTGGAAGACCTGTGCTCGATTCCCAGTCGGGATTGGTTTTTTAATTTTTGAATTTCTCATAATTCATAGTTATGATACTATCAATTTTGGTGTGCTGATGTTTCGGGTAGATTACACTCATCATCTTCAGAGGTAGCTCGAAAACAGTGAGTCACAGATTAATAACCTACTATATACCTCTCACACTCGGTATTCGAAATATATACGTCCTCAACAAATGTAGATAATTTTATTTGTATTCGTGGTAGTTCTTATTTTAACTAGATTTGTCTTTCGTTTGATTTTTTTTATTTACAGCAAAGCTGCTGTAACTTTTTTTAATCATGTTTTGAATTTTAATTAAAGAAGTCTATAATCAATTTATTTGTCTTAAAATATCGTGATGAATTGTCGGATAAAATATTGGGTGATGATCGAAAAACTGTATCTCCCATTTTCCCCTTTCCGACACTACGCCTGAAATGTATTTACATTAAAATCAAGTTACAGAATATGCCAGCGTTTTAATGTGACGTTCCCTTTGGCTGTGTGAAAAAGCCTTTATTTCATTTCATTGAGACCCTGTGCTATAATGTTATCTGTTATTTATAAGTTCATTACTTTCTAAAGACCTGACTTACGGAAGTTGGTCCCTTGCACTTAATGTTTTAATTCATTGAAAGTAAGAGTAGCACAGCTCTAAAGGATTTCTCGAGGTTTTCTGAGGTAATTACATAAATTAGAGCTCCACTAATGTCACTGCTTAGTCGTGTTGGAAATTAAAACAGTTTGTAATGGGAAATGCAAATGTAACGAGAATACTGCATGTGACTTGTCTATATAAGGAAGTTTATGTCCTAAGTTATAGCCTATAAACAGTGTGAACATTACGGTCGCTGTCATTTTTGGAATCTTGTCTGTATTCCTCGCATTTTTTCCTGAAACGTTTTTCGCAGATGTGTTCCATAAAATCTACATTTCGTCAAATTGTGTCGACGGAAAAAGTTTGTATAGATATTTGCGCATAGATGTAGATTTTAATGGATGAACTAAAATTTTTTTTACATTTATTGTCTGTTCCGTTGTGTATTTTTGTAACATTTATTTTCCAATGTTTTAGCTATACATTGAAAAATAAAATATGTAATGCAAAACAACGAAATAATGTACAGATTTCCATTTATATACTATTATACACTACAGTGTTTCAACCTATAGACAGCGTTGTGGAGTTTTGTGACGGTAAAAATGGTCGAGAGCAAGTTCACTGACCGTGAAACGAACACAAGTGCTCCGGTGGTACGAACCAATGCTTTTACACGAAACACATTTGAATCTTTACGTCACAGCTGATCAAATAACTCGACAAGCGGAAACTCTCTCAAACTCTCATACTCTCTTAAGAATTCTTGTACTTTCTCTTAAACTCACATTCTCTCTAAACTCTCATACTTTCTCAAACTCTCTAAACTCTTCTACTCTCTCTAAACTCTCATAATCAATCCTATAAAATCTTATGTTAAGATCGTTTCATCTCAACCACCTTAAACGAAAATGTATTGATATGTGTTTTACATGTCAACTATTTACATTTACAATTCACATTATCATCAAGGTTATCATCAAGGGTTGTAGTCATCCAAACTACAATGTACTCTCTGGAGAGTTGTAGAAAGTTTGAAACGGTTACAGAACCAGCCCTCCTTCTCTCTCATCTCATAATCTCCAGCGTCCAGATTGTTTATCTTCGTTCTTCCAACAGTAAAACAGTGTTTATTATCTGAGCGTATGAAAACCCTTTGCTCTGAAGGGAAGAGAAAACAATGTGAATTACTGCACCGTCTTTTGAGGCGCCACCGCCACTTTGTCGGTCCGTAAACACACCGCTTACCTTACTTGACAGGCAGACAGGCTTACCCTCTCTCGACGCTTCGGTGTTGATCTATTAGACGAGACCTGACTGACAAGATAAATGGAAAAAACAAGCAAACTTGAATTCCTCTGGCAAGTTTGAATAGTTTTCTTTAAAGCGGCCAGAAAAGCGAGGTGGTAAAATCTGCAAATTGATTCATTTCACTGGATTTCGGTATAAACCCAACGATGTATTTTGGACATGTTTTCTATGCCATCATGTCATGTTTTCATATTTCTTTGAAAGATATCCTAAAGGTATCTTTAATATAGATATTTAAAATAAAAAATCTGTATCTTTAATTAAAATAAACATAATTATTATGTTCTCAATGGACATGTTTAGTAATAATCTAAGTCTCTGGCCTTTCAAGATACCTATCTTTAAGATATCTTTATTCTTAACTTTAATCGGCACGAGTTATCCACAGTCTCAGTCAGTCGCAGTTAAAAACCTTTTGTATTTAACATGTATTTTTTCTTTTTCTTTACTATACTGGATCCTTGTACTCACCCAATGTACGTTGGACAAGCAGTCAATAAATTGTTTTTCTCTCTTTTTGTAAGATATCTTTAATCATTTACTCAATGTACATGTGTAATATTCATAATGGTATATTTTTTTATATCAAGAAGTATACTTTTCAAACCAGAACGTATTGTAATCCCAATAGGCATTACGAAGCTTTTTTAAAGCAATAGTGATGTTCAGTCTTGATACTTTATTGGATTTTCTGTGTCAGTATTACCAATTTAAATGCAATAAGGCCAATATTATATTATATGCTGCCAAGAGTGCTTTTTGCAATGGAAAGAACTATGATTGAAAACCTTGCTGCAATATATCTCACAGACAAACTGAATTTGTGTTCGGTAATTTAATTTTTAGATTGCAGTTCCATTATTGAAGTAGCACAAATGAAATTGACAAATTAATGCAGTCTCACATAATGTTGGAATTGAAATTAAATGTTTTACACAGACATCTTAAATTGAATTAAATTAATACAATATAGTGTATAGTGTAATTGTGTTACTATATCCAATGTTTTCTGGAATATGCAAATGCATGTAAATGTTTTTTTTTTAATAAATGCACAATATTAATATTTTCTAATACGGAAATAATATTATTTGTAAATAGACCCAAGTGAGATCATTGTGATTGGTCGTAGCTTTACCAACACGTGGCTAATCGAGTGCATTGCAATTAGGGTGGCGAGGAAAAGCAATACAAGTACTCGTGTCAACAGTGTGGCCACAAGAGAGCAGTGACGTGTTGAAGTGCTATGCAAATATCCGATCTAAACAGTGATGTGGCTTTAATTACATTCATAGGTCTCCCCCCCCCCCCTCTCCCTCCCTAAACCACAGATAATGTATTGCATACATAATATCTGTTCCCAAACCATACAGGTTCGTTCTAACATTGTATGAATCTATATATGTTTTATATTTACTGACGAAGTTGTAATTAAAATTGCAAAGTATGGACAAAACAGAAAATCCAAATTATGAGAAACACTCGTGTACAAACTGAATCTGAATGTATTTTTGTATAATGCCTTGTAGGAACCTACTTCTTAAACAGTCGTTTTGGAGTAGCATTTATTACTAACATGGGGAATGTTCTTATCGTCCTTGTCACTGGTGACACACTTATAACTCTTGTAAAAAGTCGCGAGTCCAAATCTCTGGAAATATTTCATTTTCAGCGATAATTAATCCTACGTGTATACACATTTGTTTACACGTGGTTTTAAGCTAAATGCAGCTTTATGGATAATGTATGGATATGTGTATATATATATATCAATTGCGAGCCGTAGGATATGGATTCACCTTCCATCTCCAATCGGGCAAATACATTTTTCTTACACTTGATATATATTCTCATGTATAATATTATATTCACTCTTCTTTGAAGTGCCTCGTTTGTGTTAGTAGCTTTACAACATCACAAACAGTTCATCTGCTTTAAAGTTTAAACCGAGATTTTTTCCCGTCTGTATTTCGACTGCGATTGATTATAAAAAAATAAAGGCTCTCTCATAACAACGCCATTTTGGACCGAGCCCAATCTAACGGCCAAACCACTAAGCTTGTTTTGATATTATCATGGGTTTTAGGATTTACTACGGGCGAACCCATCCGGGCCTGGAACAAAACATAACGCGTTTATAAACATAACCTCATTCATAGTTACCACGTGACGTCACAGCGCCCATATTGACCTATGAAGATGAGCGAGTATGATTATTATCTGGGCATAATTTTCGAACATGTAAAGGGATGATGAGGATCGCCAAAGCGTGCGCCCCAATTAATAAACCGATTCTTAATTTTGATGTCACTCTTAATTGCCGCTTGCGGAGAACAATCTATTAAAAGTTATGATATTAATTTTAAAAAAATAAAATGTTTGAAAACAGTGTTTAAAATTAAAAATGCATGATAAAAATCACATATTATCAAATGAATGATGATGTCACCCTTGCCTCTTGCGGAGAACAATGTATCAACAAGTTATGATATTAATTAAAAAAAGATCTTTAAATTGCATGAAAACAATGTTTAGACTTAAAAATGCACGATAAAAATCACATATTATCAAACGAATGATTTCTTTATACCATCAACCGATAGGTTGTATACTAAGGTATTTGTTTATACTACGATTGGCTTCAACTGTTCTCCATGACATCGTACTTACCACCAAGGTGGCCGCAATCCGCATAGTTTTAATAGTTTTCATGTTTTTTGTTTTTTTAATGCGTTTAAGGTACAAAAGGTGAACTGTTTTTAATCACTTGTATAAACACAATACGAACAGCTTTAAGATTTGTGTTTGAGTGTTTCACTGAAGCGTCGCTGCCCGGTTGTGTTATTTACATAGAAACATGCAGACTCATTGAGCTAATAACGCTCAACAGTTTAACGAGAGAATGGGATAGTCAACGTGAAGTTGTTTGAGAAGGTTCAGGCCCGTACGACCTTGAGTTGAGGATACAGCACTTGTTCGTTATGACAATAGTGCCAAGTAAGGTCGTATTTAGTGGATAGCTCTGTATACGTTTAAAGAATAGCATGCACAAGGGGAGTTTCCTGCATACCAACATGAAGAATTCGATTTCAATCTGATATCTTGCATAGATTTCAAAAATGTATCAACAAACATGAATTTTTTCCCCCTTCAAATTCTGAAATTAGTGTTTTTTGTCTTAAAAACATCGATCAAACTTAATAACCGCTATTAATTTGTTTCTTATGTGTGTGGGTTGATTGAAACAACAGTACTTAAATCTGTCTTTATTTATTAAGCGAGCGAAGCGAGCGTCTCCACGAGACTCTTATGGCCCTTCGTTCTGTTTTTTTTTTTTTTTTTTTTTTTTTTTACCGTACTAGACTCTTATGGCACTTCATGCTGTTTGTTTTTTGTTTTGTTTTTATGTCTGTCGATAGCGGTCGAACGGAAAGTCCGATCAACTTGAAATTTGGACCATCCACAAGCCTTGATGTGGATTGAAGGTGTATAGTTTTGAGGCAAAATCGTTTTAAAAGTTACAAAGTTACACTCAATAACTGTTAGTAACGGTGGCGGACCGCCGCGAAAACACTAGACAGACAACGAAAATTCGAAGCAACGCAAATTGCACTGCATTCAACAATATCGGGAAGTATAATAGCTATGGAAATTAGAAAAAATTTTGAAATGCACATTCTTGAATTGTTGTTAATTGTTGTTTTTATTAGCTTTGAGATCTTTTCGCCAGAACGTTCGTAGATATGGACGCGCTCGCTTATCAACGCGTCAAACAGAGCGTTTTCCTAGTACATTCTTTACGAACTATAAACTTTTTTATTTTATATATTTACTTTTAAATTTATAAAATATATTTTAGTAAACCAACCAAAATGTGATCGTCGGAAGTAGCATTCAAGCAATTTTTTAAATTTTAATACCCTATTTAAAACGTCCTGTGAGTATCGACGCGACGGCTAATCAACTATAAACGTGTGCCAATGTGTGTCAATCAACAATAAACGTGTGCCAACGTGTGTCAATCAACAACTTTGTTTATTAAGCGAGCGAAGCGAGCGTTTCCACTTGACTCTTATGGCACTTCGTTCTGTTTTTTTTTTTTTTTTTATGTCCGTCGATAGCGGTCGAACGGAAAGTCCGATCAACTTGAAATTTGGATCATCCACAAGCCTTGATGTGGATTGAAGGTGTATAGTTTTGAGGCAAAATCGTTCGAAAAGTTACAAAGTTACACCATAGTTACTGCAAAATATTTTTCTGAAATAAAATGGCGGCAAAATGTGAGATAGACAGATTTTTCAACAAATTTTTCCGGTCACGAATATGTTAATTTAATAGCGATCTGATAAGTATTTGCAAAGTTACACGAAAGTTACTGGAAAATATTTTTCTAAAACACAGTAACGGCAAAATGTGAATGGCTATCTTATAGTAAATTTTTGTCCGGTTACGAATATACTAATGTAAACGCGATCCGATACGTATTAGAGGCAGAAATTACATTTCTATTGCTGTCAATAAGTGTTAGTAACGGTGGCGGACCGTGTTGAAAACATGACCACGAAAATTCTTAGCAACGCACATTGCACTGCATACAACAATGTCGGAAAGTATAATAGCCATGGAAATAAGAACAATTTTTGCAAAGCGCATTCTTGAATTGTTGTTAATTGTTGTTCGTATTAGCATTGAAAACTTTTCGCCAGAAAGTTCGTAGATATTGACGCGCTCGCTTATCAACGCGTCAAACAGAGCGTATTCCTAGTAGTTAAGCGAGCGAAGCGAGCGTCTCCACTTGACTCTTATGGCACTTCATTCTGTTTTTTTTTTTTTTTTTTTTATGTCTGTCGATAGCGGTCGAACGGAGAGTCCGATCAACTTGAAATTTGGACCATCCACAAGCCTCGATGTGGATTGAAGGTGTATAGTTTTGAGGGAAAATCGTTTGAAAAGTTACAAAGTTACACCATAGTTACTGCAAAATATTTTTCTGAAACAAAATGGCGGCAAAATGTGAGATAGCCATCTTTTTTTAAACTTTTTTCCGGTCACGAATATGTTCATTTTATGGCGATACGATAAATATTGGCAAAGTTACACAAAAGTTACTCGAAAATATATTTTTGAAACACAGTTACGGCAAAATGTGAGGTGGCTATCTGATAGTTAATTTTTGTCCGGTTACGAATATACTAATGTAAACGCGATCCGATACGTATAAGAGACAGAAATTACATTTCTATTGCTGTCAATAACTGTTAGTAACGGTGGCGGACCGCGGCGAAAACATGACAGCGAAAATTCTTAGCAACGCACATTGCACTGCATCCAACAATGTCGGGAAGTATAATAGCTATGGAAATTAGAAAAAATTTTGCAATTCGCATTCTTGAATTGTTGTTAATTGTTGTTTGTATTAGCATTGAAATCTTTTTGCCAAAAAGTTTGTAGATATTGACGCGCTCGCTTATCAGCGCGTCAAACAGAGCGTTTTCCTAGTTATTTAACATATGAGAAAAACTGTTCTGTATTATCACGATAAGCTTAGTTTCCGCCTAATTTGACAACCGAGTGACATTGATAACAAGGCGAGAGACTCCCGCGAAACTAGAGGAAAACTCTGCTAATCGATGAAAATTGGAAAGAAACTTCCTAGTTCGTTCTACGACTCTGATGGAACTTTATATAATCAATCATTCACTATATCCACGGGGCTCCAACCTCCAAGATGGGAATAAATGTAGCATGCCTTGAAGGGTTCATTTTGTGCTAAGCCCAGATTTATTCTATTTTATTTGATGAAATGCAAAGGACATATTGAGATTTCTACTTCATAAAGCTCTCGATTCATGATCAAAATAAAATGTATGTTTTGGGTTTTATTTTAACATAATTGCTTTTGAATGGGATTGGTTTTGCGAAGTAGATGCTAAGTTTGATGCCGGCGTTTACGTTTAGTCAGTTACCCGCAGGGCTTATGATTATGACGGTAAACTGCGTACTCGTCCAAGTGATGATATACAACATTATACTAATTACAAAGTATAATATTATAACATAAAGGGACATAATTGCGTAGTATAATTATCTCTTTCATTTTAACTCACAATTCCCGTGTTTATTAATTTTATTTGCAATTAGCTACCATGGAAATATTTCGTATTTAATCTTTTACATTTTGCGATCATTTAAAGGCTGGTCCACACAGATTTTGAAGACATAATGCATAACGTTTTAAGACGTTGTTTTAAAAACAACAATGAAAACAACGTCTTAAAACGAAAACTTTGTGTGAACGCCAGTACGTGTTTCCTATGATCCAACTTTACGACTACGCGTTAAACCTTAAATCGTATGTCTTAAAAATCTGTGTGGACCAGCCTTTAGTAATTAAAATTATTTTTAATTCGGTTTAAATGAATACTGTTTGGGCAGGTCAACCACACACACACAATGGATGAAACCACGCAATGACCACCACAACTAGGGGTCAAGCTGACTGACCGGTGACCTTATCACACCTCACACTGTTCTTCCTGGTGTTATTGTTCTAGTACGTATACGCTGTTACAATTAAATACATCTAACGCCCAGACTTTCGCACGGTCACAACAATGACGTGCAGACAATAGTCTCTAATGAACTGTTTTATCCCACGGGATGCTTTCACTCAATCTCATCAACCTCCTCGCTAGAAATTTGATTGTTAATTATTTCATGTCAAATGTGTTTTTTTTTTTGCGCGCGCGCGCGCTAAAATTGTATGTATGCCGCCGGTGTGCGCACACCCACAATCCCTCGCGGTTATCTTTGTCTACTTTCTCTAACCATCCATTAACGAATGTAATCGCGATTAACAAATGTAATTACTCAATGAGTATGCATGAAAGTTTGTGTACCGACGGCAATGCGTGGTTATTTGCATGCACACTTATCTTTGCGGTTTGGTGTCATTAACCGAAATGCGTGGAAAGTCTTTTAACGGTGTGTTGTTGTGGTGTATGTGATAATGTTTGCAGGTGTATTCGACTATGTGAGTGAGTGAGTACAAACAACATGATTGGCTTATCGTGTCCATGTATACTTATGCAGATGTGTGGAGAGAGTGAACAAGAGAGTCATTACCTTATATAATTATATACGGGGAAATTGGTTAAATGATATGGCTTTATTTTAATTGAACCAGTATGTGTATAAATGTATGAATGTCATTCAATTGGAAATACACATTTATTTAATTAAAATGTAATTTAAACTTTTTAAATATTTGTTTGATTGAAACTAATTTTAATGGCATTGAAAGTGTTTAAAATTGATTTAATCAAAATTCAAATTTTATTATCTATTCTAAGTAAATGTCGATTTTAACTAAATTGCGTTTTTATTTTAGTAGACTATAATTTATCGTGATGGTCTTTATATATCTACAACCTGCAACCGTGTGCATGGTTATTATCGCGTGTCAATTATGTATTTATTATTTTGTACGAAATTCGTACTGAATACAGAATAACAAAATACAAACTCGCTTATTAAAATACTAAGTGCGTTCTCTGAACATATAACATTGAATGTAAACGGAAAATGTAAAAATGTATGTATTGCTATCATGTATCTTTATCTTTAAATAAAATAAATAAATATCTTTAAATAAATAAATACCAGGGCCCAGATTCACAAAGGTGCCTAGTGCTAAGACGTCCTAGTTTAGGCACATCTTAGTGATATAAATCACGCATATGTCGTTCTGCAATGTCATACAGATGCAATATAATAAACTATCAACAATTTAACTAATAATATTTTATTTGTGAATGTGTAGTAATACGAAGATTGATTTATCTTGATTTATCTAGTTAGGATTTGCCTAACTTAGGACAACTTAAGAGTTAGGCATCTTTGTGAATCCAGGCCGATTTGTACTATTAGAAACAAGATGTGGTATTATATTGCTTTTAACACATCATGTCACGTCATTCATTCTGTTGTATGGTTTCAAACAACGTTTCTACCGGATCGAAAAATAAATAGGCGAAATAAATTCCACTAATTTCACGGGACATAAAATATGCTCCGTGACTGACCCAAAGAAACCTGCGCAAACAGACCTACCGATGCAAAGCAAATCATTTTATTACGTGTTTCGACAGTGTAATTATGTTTTTTTAAGCGGGTTCTATTTTCTGCGGTTTTATTGAGCTGAGCTGATGATTCATCGCTTGAGGTATACACACGTCTGAAGTGTACCGAGTCAACGGACGCGAGCTCGAATCCCGCATAAGGCACGAACCGCTCGTCATCTTAATCTAAAACTTGTTGTGGGCTTTCGCGGCCCGAGTCAATATAAATAATTCTTGGCTGTTTTTTTTTTTAATAAACGATGGACGCGGCGACACCCGACAGCCAAGAATTATTAATATATTCATCTAATTTGTACTGCCCATATGAGTCATTTTTATGGGCTGATGTTTATTTGCGTATTCTTGAGTAATGTTTTTGAATTAGTCAATGTAAATGTAAATGTCAATTGTTTAGTTTGGTTATTTTCTTAAAACAAAAATTGAGTCTCCGCGTCTTAAACACAATTTTTGTACAAGCAGTAACTGCTTGTTGCAATAAATGATTTTTACAACTGTTGTAAAAATCATCCAGACATTTTTTGTTGAAATTACAAATTACACCAACACCAACAATCAAGATTACTTCCCGATTTATCTCAGAATGGAATTAGTTCCCTCAACACATTCGTGACCATTTTTTCATTTTCACGCTTAATCAACACTATTGATAAAATTAATTATCTTCTGTTATCACAATTTCACGTCACAATAAATGCATACTTCGAGCATAAGTATCAATATACATTATAATCAGTAATCACTAATCAGTAATAAGAAAGTGTTATTTGTATAATAGTGAAGATGTCACCGTTGCCGCTTGCGGAAAACAATGTTGTGAGAAGAAATTCTGGTGTTTGTTTAGCGCCTTTGAAGGCAATGGATTACAAGAACATTTGGAATTCATAGTCGGCCCCTACACCTAGGGGCACCCATTGTTGCTATGGATTTGTTTTGTTTATGGGAAATAACATGCAAACAATTGTTACCTTGGTAACAATGGGCGCCCCTAGGTGTAGGGACCGACTATGAATTCCAACCTTAGTTTCGGATCATAATTGATATTAAAACAATATTACTAATGGGGTGTTAAAATCTGTATCCGTCTGTTCAGTTGTATCAATTCAATATTGAAAGTACACCCGCCCCGGGCGTTACTAGAGAACAAGTGAGAATTATGCAAATACTCAGTCGATCGGTATAGAACTTCCTTCCTCTTTGAATTAATCACGGCTCCAATTATTTGATTCGAATCAGCTCCCAGGAAACGATACCGCGGTGCCAAAGTGCTGTGAGCCTAAGCCTGACCCTCGGAGCTTTTAGAAGAGTGATACCCTATGTAGGTGGCATGCAGCACGGCATACTCATATCTAGATCAACACCTTCGTATCAAATATAGACCAGGTTGAGTGTGGTTCGATACAATCTAATCTTATCCATTGTGATATTAGGTAAAGTATTGGTTCGTAGTTGGGAAAGGTAATGGCGCGGATAAATATAGAGTGAATATTTCATATATGGTGATAAAACACTCGAGGAAATAGGTTAAATTTAGCATTCAAGAGTTACTTTTATCTTCATCCAGATCTTTGCAATGTGAAGCATTGTCAGATTATTAACAAAGAACGCAGTTACTGAACTAAACGATTACCTTCAACCATTTGGAAAACTAAAACATATCCATACGGTTGTGGACAAACATCACAAATCTTCAATGGTACAAAGTATAATAATTAATATTCACAACTTCAAAACTGTGCACGTCATCGGGTATGTTAACGATCGTGAAAAGTTCGATTTCTTTATAGTAGTTGTAGTTTAGTATTTCATCCCAAAAACCAGAAGATTGAACGAGCTATAGAGATAGATTGCGAACCGTAGACGACGATAAAATAAATAATAACAACATGATCATGCATCCCCCTGTGCAGACCAACCGCTTTGGTCACGTAGTGACGATAGCCATAGGGGTGAGACGATGTTTGATTGATTGATTGATTGATTGATTGATTGATTGATTGATCGATCACTACGTCGTTTAGCGCACACTTATTACTCTACTCACACTTCAGGTGGATTATAGTGACTGTGCGCTCTGAGTAAATGAGCCAGAGTTCGATTCTTCGTTTGGGCTACTTTTTTTTACTTTTGGAAATTGATTTCAATCTTTGTGTATGGTAGCGATTTAAATGTAAACGGTGACACTTCGGAGCCGTCAAATCAACCCCCCCCCCCCCCTCCCCTACTGAAAATCAATTCTTGTAACGGAGTGGGTCGTCAATAAATACAAAATGTATTTATTTTATTTACTTTATCTTTACTACGCGAATACATTCTTCTTTATGGAGGACTTGTGTTTAGAACATAAATTGTGTTTGTTGTGTTATTTTATATATTATGAGCTGTCTTCTCACATTTCGTGGAAGGTTCCAATCTCCCACGCTGGGCTGGACTAAACTCAGTAATGTGATTGTAAACGTAATCCAAGGGTCTGAATAGCCTACTCTACTCACAGCTAATGCTATGACTATAGCATCATTGTTGTGTATAGTAACGCGTGCGGAGCTATGTGGAAACAACGGCCGCTGGCGCGATAGAACGTATTACGCTGTGGCTGCCATTGTTTGCCGCGGTGGCGCTATCTGTTAGCGAATGACGGGATTAAGTGTGTTTGTTTCATAAGCTCCGTACGTACACGTGACTCGATGTCCGAGGCCGGTGTAACATGAACTCATGTCATCGCTAGAGCGGTGTTTTGTGTCGAACTCTCAACTTCTCTTGCAATTACTTTTTGTTTTGTTTGTTGTGTTTCTGTGAAGAGTTTAATGATTACAGCAATTTGTTTTGAAAGCGCATGTGGAACGTGTTAACACAAGGGAGTATATTTTTTGTTAGAAATTAAGTTTGGACAGTAAAATTACCTTATTTATTGTCGTATCCTGAGGTGACACATCACTCCTCACTTCCTGACCCTACCACATCTATCTGTTGAACGGTTTGTTTGCATGCTTCCTTACTTTTCTGAATCCTACGCCACTTTCTTCCGTAATTAAGCCAATTGTCTCAGACTACACTCAGGAGTCCTATTCATGAGTTTTCTATAGCGATGGCGACTAAACAGAAAAAGTATTTTTGTACCACTTTCACTGTTTATTTTACTAGTGAAAAGTTATTTTTTTATGGAATAATAAGTATTATTTTACCTGTCTATAAAGTTACAATAACAGTTGTAGCAAAATAAACCAAATATTTCATTAATTAACTGTATACATAATATGTGAAGTAATATTATATAACCACATAGTTAAAATAATTATAGTAATACAAGACAACCTGTTTGTAATAAGAGTAACTAGGTTCCTTTAAATATACCTACCCCTTTTACACCGCTATAAAACTCGGAAATTGATCTCCCTGGACCAGTGGCGTGCGGTGAGGTATGAAGGAGAGGAAGCAATAAGCTTCAAAATTTTCAAATTGAATTTGGCAAACTTGCGAAAGGGACTGTGGTATCACCCCCGTCAGAGGTCTTCAGTTTTATGTCACATATTTCCGGTGTAGCCGTACCAACTTAAATTATTCAATTATTATTTTTTAATTGATCGCGTAACAAAATGACGTTTTACACAAATTTGCGACAAATACATTATACAACGATCTAAAGACCGGCACGCGCTTATCCCTTTTCAATGAATGCTCTGCCCTTTTCTATTTTTTTTTGTCGCGGTCAGACCCGACCCTTCGACGCACTGCTTTTCGTCCCATTTAAAAACTGCGTATATACTCCGACCCGTCTATTAGGTTAACTTGAAAGCTATTGGTATTTCTTACGGCCGAAAATCCGAGGAGAACGCACTGCTTCTATGGTCTGTTAGCTGTTAAGCCGATGTGTTTCACGACAGAAAATCATCATTGAACCTTGTTTATTTAGGGGAACTACAGGTAGAGCAGAATATAGGAAACAATGTTGACAAATGAGTGGATTTTGACTGGGAATAAGTTAGAAAAAATGATATTTTCGTGGAATCGTGGCAGTAGTAATGATGTTAGGGGAAGCATTGCTTCCCTTGCTTCCCCTCACCGCACGCCACTGCCCTGGACATTCTACCCATTACCAGCTACATATTGTAATCTACGTATAGTCCACTATTACCTCTACTGTAATCTACGTATATCCTTTACTAACCTTACCAACTCACTTCAAGCTTCATTAGTAGCACGTTTCCATCGTAATGCTATATACTTGTCTCATGTTCTCTACCCCTTCCCCTCCCCCTCTCCACCCCCCTACCCTGTCGTGCCCCCACTGACCTACAAAATATTCATATGAACTTAACCTTGCCGGTTGGCTTCGTTATGTCTGCTCTGCTGCTGTAATGATAATCATAGAGTTTATCGTTGATCGTGGAGTTATCATGCATGTTTATGCAACGAGCTATTCTAGTCCAGCCAAATGATTGGTTGCTGCAGGAAGATGAATAAATTCACTTTGTGGGTTCAACCAGGAATTGAACCTGAAGGACAGTGATTAGGATTTATTGGACCAGTAGATAATCTATCGCGAGATACACTAGATTGCATTGCGGAATAAATCTATATCTAATAGCTCACACAAATATATATTTTAATAATAAGTAATGTAATATATTTATGCTTATTATTTTATATTACTATTAAGTCGTTTTACCCACCTCAATATCTCATACAGTAAAAGCAATAATGCTTTATATTAATTATTAATAATAGAGCAGTTTTTGTCGATATCAGGAATGGTTTGGATCTCATCTCGTTTATGTTTGTAGTAACGTATGGCATGTTTTAATATTATTGTAAATAGTATATTCCCATGTTTTTTTTTTTAATTGTCTTTGTTTCATGTGCTTTTATTTTATTGCATTTCTAGGTTGTTTAAAATGTGCTGGGATTATTAAATCAAACCAATTAGTACTAGCACTCAATTTATAATTGAATGAAATCACAGAAACAATGTTAGTTTCATAATAGAAGAAATGAATTTGTGCGGGTTTTTTATAATACATTTTCGAATTAACTGGTTGTTAATTATTTCACTTCGACGTGTTTTATTGTGCTGCAGTGTAAAACTTCTAGTGTGGTGTGCTCAACGAATACAATGTGTTGTAAGAACAATTGGACAAGTTTAATGCGTTGTTTTAAGACTCACTCTCACGGCTTTACTCTCATGTTGGTTCAACATTACATTTCACAGACAAATTCCACCGTAGAGCTGTTTTCGTACAGTATGCCTAATGATCTCTCGCGCCTTGATTATATGTGTTTGTCATATCATATCCTAGTTCATTGTACACTTTACTTCTAAGGTTTTGTGAGTTTGTTTAGTGTAGGAGTGCCTAGAATGAATATTCGGATGTTGGAGTATATAGTGTATTGCAATGAATTTGTGGTCCTAGGATCCCGCCCACCTTCCCCTACTTCACTCCATACCTCGAATCGCCGGCTCGGCGGGGTACCCCTCGCGGCTGGCTCGAGCCGGCGATTCGAGGTATGGAGTCGATTCGAAGTAGGGGAAGGTGGGCGGGATCCTAGGACCACAGATTCATTGCAATACACTATAGGTTACACCATTGCTGACGTAGGTAATATTATATAGTGGAGTAAACGCTTCGTTGAAAACCCCTTAGAGTTTTCATTGGAGTTCTAGTAAGCTACCAGCAAGTAGAGATTTTGAACTGAATGAATGAATAAATCTCAATTTGATTTGCAACTTGCAAGCACTGAATTTACTACTTGAATCTATTTTTAGGTATTATGATAGGTGTTCTTTATTTTTTGGGAAGAACATGGTATGATGCCAATTTATCACATATCCATCAATCGATTAAATATAAATAACCTAGTAATATTGTGTTGTTGTAAATCTTACTTACATGAGCATAATCTTTGGTTTTCTTTTCTTTTTCTAGAATGCTCAATAATTATTTTTGAGATATATATATATATATACTAGAATATTTAAATCTAACACTTAACCTGAAAAGTTAAATAATATTCATAGATTGTTTGAATTCACCATTTTTTAAAAGGGGTATCAATACTGGTGAACTATCCCATTGGGCGTCGTTGAAAAAGAAATAATCAAAATTATTTTTTTGAATGTAGTCCATTACATTTCTAACATTGAACTCCAGACGCTGAAGACAACTTGCGTTGGTCGAGTAACACCACTCTCAGTTTCGCCTACCACATTAAGACGCGTCTCGCCCTCTGCTTATCTCGCCCATGTTGTTACTTCAAACCAGTTTGTTATGCGTTCAATATCAAGGACAAACCACTTCGTGCAAATATAGCCAGACTTTCAGATCGTCTTAGCGAATAAGTACTCGATAATTTCTTAATTTGCTTTAATTTTGTAAAGTTTATTTGTACAATTTTATTCGTATTACAAGTTGGACATAATCCAACAAGAAGTAGATTAGAAAAAAAACATACAAGTTCAAGAACGGTGTTAAAATAACAAGCTGTAATTACTTTGGTGTTGGTAAAATTGTGCATGTTGTCTAAGACCCGGTTTAATGGAATATCTCTACCGTCAGCATACGACTACCTAAGTTATAATGTTTAGTACCCAGTAATAATGTGCTGGAGCCATATTACCCTTGGGTGCAAAAGATGGAGCTATATAAAGTATAACACCTGTTTCACAAAAGTTTTATTCCAGAGATTTGCTAAAATAAAACAAAAATACATGGCTACTGGTAGAAGACACCATGATTTTTGAAAGTAACGTTTGTTGAAACCATGGTTATCAATGCCGTTGTATACCGCATGTCACTGTGATTTATGTCAGAAAAACAATTGGTTAATACTATGCTATTTAATTGTTGTACCTTTCCTTGATTGTCGCTTATTCAATGTTTAAAAAAAAATTCCACTGACTATTTTTATGATCGTAATGAACTGTATTAAAAACGAGTTAAAATTACAACAATGGTGCACTTATACCTACAAGGTTTAACATCCACACTTCATTTCCGTGTCATGACAAAAATTGGCCACACAGTTTCTCTGAACATTTTCGTGTAACACGACGTGTATGACTATCGTATCACGTACAAGCTCTTGAGTAATTAAACACATTTCGAGACTTGTTTTAAGAAGTAAGTTTTTAAGTTTGTAAGTGTTTGTACGAGAATAATAGCTGGTGAAGCAAAATAAACACAATATTTTCTTATCTTATTTTAGAATCACCGTGGGTTTTTCAGAACCAGCGTCTCGATTACATTTAGCCGGTAAACCATTACATGACTGCATTGATGCACCCGTTGCTGAAAACATCGATCCATACGATCGTCGGCAGTGTCTATTTTTACCATCCCATTACACAAAAATAATTCGAATTAACATCACTGCGAAGGCCGCTTCGAAGATTCACAAATAATCACGACAGTGATTTGTTTTGCTCAATGGGGGTCCGCTCTTGTAATCTTCTCGTACGACACGTAGAGCTACCATGACCGTATTCTAACCAGACAGAGGTTACAATAATCAATGGGAAAAAAGCTCCACTCGGGAAGTCTTTTCTCCCATGCATCAGTTTTACGGGGTTGATTGTAAGTTGACGGACTAAGCTCTCCCCCCCCCCCCCCCCCCTTAAAATATAGGTTTTTGTCAACGAGCGCGTCCGCTCTCGTACGACAAGCAGAGCTACACTGGACTATTCTACCTTGGCCCCAGACTACGTTTACAATAATCAAAAAGAAAAACCCACTACTTTCGAATGCAATAACTCATTTCTCCCATACATCAATGTACCGGGGTTGACTGTAAGTTGACATACTTCGTTCATTCCCCATACTTTTACCAACGAGCGTCCGCTCTTGCGGTCTCCTCTTACGACAGGCAGAGCTACGCTGGACCCCTAGACCGAGGCAGAATACGATGAATAAAACCGATTATTGTTTCTGTGCACTCGGGAACGCGCAGTAAATCATTTCTGCAATCGATCATCGGGGTTGACTGTAAGCTGACAGACTAGGCTCCCCCCCCCCCCCCCCCCCCGCGCCCCCCCGGAACCACACATGAAGAGCGACGGCGGTGCCCGAACTTATTGGCACAGCAGGACTGCTGAGTGCAAACAAACAGTAACTATTCGTATATGACGGGGTCGGTGACCTCAAGTCGCGTAAATATAAGAAGAACACAGGAAGTAGAGCACTCTTATTTTCACTCGTGTACTTACAACATCAAAGACCATCACGTGGTGCGTTATGGCCAGCTGTATCTGTATAGTGCTCGAGACTAGGCCACGCTCATCGCTGCCAATCTACTGTGAAAACAAAAGACGGCTATTGATAATGTCGGTACCATATACCAGCTTGAGCCATGTCTATTTCAGTGAGTTTAAGTTTTTTTTTGTGGACAAGATAGCTTAGGAGAATATTACGACACAGATCGGGTGGTTTAAAAATACGAATCATTGAATTGGATGCTAATTTAAAACCAGCTTAGTGAGACAGATCAGATTGCGCTTGTTAGGTTCGTGGGAGGTCAACTTCATGGGGTCTATACTTGTTGCAGAATGTTGGCAATGTGGATATCGTGTGGTGTGTTTTTGTACATTGGTGTGGTGTGTAAGGGGTAAATGATCTCAGTATGTTTGACCCACTGAGAGCTGAGAGGAGGCTTCAATAAAATGTGTAGATGGTTTGAGTCAATGTTATGTATGGCGCTACCAACACTATAAATTGTGAAGCCTATAATAACTTCCACATGGCAACAGGCAAATACCATCGGAAAATAAAATCATATTACTTAACAATTCAACACGTTCGTAATACCAACACTAATTTAAGTCTGCGTATTTTGTCATTCAGACTGGTTTAAATATCTTCAGATAAAATTTTTCATCCGGCTTGAGTGTACCGTTACCAAAATGTGCTTTTGAAATGAATGGTGGTATAAATTAAAAACCTTCTTATATTAACTGTTAAAATTACTTCATTCATTCATTGTATAAGCCTTTATAGATTCCCTTTAAAATTTATCGCGTGCAAGTTTGTTTAAAAACAAAAATATCTATAGCATTCACTGGGGAAAAATGAGAAAGTTTGGAAATTTACAGATGAGAGTTTGAAAATAAATTAACAACCATGAGTTCAACTTTGTGAATTGAATTGAAATGAACACCATAATGATCACATGGAAAATAAATACCAAATCGATTGGATTGTATTGTATGTCCGGTGGCTTCAAGTTAACGAACATCGAACCATGTGCTGCCTCGTGCGGCAATAAGAGGCACTTGAGCATCTAGGAACACATTACCGGACAGATGTAGGACGGACAGAACGGTCATCGTTGAGTCCTATTTTTATACGCGAGGTGAAGATCTACACAACTCACAGCCTTCTTGAACAGAAGATGTGTTATGTCTGACTTGCACCCACGCTTCATTCATTCATAGAAGAAGGCGCTCAAAGACAACACTTGTCGACAAACTGAAGGATTGAGATAGTGTGTTCACTGTCGGGTCATTCAGCGGAAGGATACAGGTGAAATTGGATGAAATTAAAATTTGCAAATAAAAATAAAATACACGGATTTATATTTCAGTTATATCAGATAGTATTTTCATGTTTGTACAGCAGTTTACATTTTCTTATTCAACAGGTTAGTAAAAACGATCAGCTTAACCCACACATTTTTAGCAATCTTGTGTGTGTGCAATTACACAATACAATACATAATCAAGATAGCGGTGTTCATTTTACAATAATTTGAAACGGCCTACACATGAAACTGGCAACACTAAATCAACCATCCAAAAGATGGCGGTAATACGTCGAGAGTGTGATCGTACTATGGAAAATTAAAGTAATATTGGTAGACTAATCACTAAATACTACAGTCGTAAGGGTTGAAGTATAAAATGGCAAATTTGCAACACTGGGAATCCCGAATATTGATGAATAAATCAACCCTTTGCTTCACACTGTAATACATGGATTTATAGGTAATGTGGCAATGCCCTAGAAGTAAATACCATTGAAACCGAGAAGTTGCAACAAGTACCGTTAACCGTTGACCGTGATCTCCAGCGTAAACCGGCACCTCCACCAAAGAATGCAATCGTATATTATTGCCATTTGCCTTCTTCGAATTGTATATTATGTTGTATCGATATAACCCTTTTATTTTGTTAAATTATTTTTACGCGCATCTAGAAGTAAAAATAGCACTTGATAGATTAACTGAATAACTGGATTTTGTCATCAGTAACGTTATTAAATTTAATAAATCGTTTCAAGAATGCAGATTTCTTTTACTTAATTTCACATAAAAAAAATCTCCATCGAAATTTAGAAAGTTTATTGTGGGGTCATGCGCTGAGCTTAATATATAACACTGTAGGTAGAACCTTCAGTCTAAACAAAACTACCGCGTCCTCCAACGTTACCCGGCACCTCCACCAAAGATCTAAACTGGAGCAATCATTGGTTTCAATACATCTAAATAATACGGGCATATCAGTGTAAAAGAAACTGATCCTTACGATTCTTTAACTTAACCTATAGCACATTTGATACTAATATTGCCGAATGATGCATCTTCAATACAATTAATGACAAATTTATATGTAAATATAGATCGTAAGCATCGATTGTAGGTGCGGTTTCAATTATTATTATTATGAATTACTTTTAGATATATGAAGAACAGTCAGAAGAGAAGATGTCATTTAACGTTTGGTTAGTATGCCCTTTTATAAACGGTTTAATGCCGTAAGCGTTGTAAAAACTCACTTGCCAAAAAGTTAAGATGTAGTAAAACGAGTTTCGTCACCTCTATTAAACTTAGACAGTGGTAACATCGCCGTGTAACCAATCAATACAGCTATAATGTAACTCGTAGCATAGACAGACGAGAGCGCTATCCGTTTAAATTGAAATTGAAATTAAAATCAAATATACAAATAAAGCCTCCAATTGGTTAATGATAATATTTGGTTTGCTTATATACGAATCATCCGAAATATAATTGATTGGATTGGAATCAATTTCATTTCGCGAACTTTTACGAAGTATCAACGAAATTACCGTAACTTCTCAAAAAGAAAATCATCACGTACAATTTTGAGCTCGATGCAAAAGACGCTCACATTTTTAACAAGTCTGGACCTGTTTCGAGTAAATGGTAGGAACGAGAAGTAGAATATTACGTTATACTAATTGCTTGCGACTATTGACCACTCAATCTGGTGGCAAGAAAATGAACTGTTGAGAAGGAATTTTTCTTGTTTCTATGTTAAATCATCAATGGCGCTGTAAGAAGGTTGCTTAGCAGCGCTATCTATGTGTTTTGTTTGAGTACGTCGGGCAACTTAAGTATGCCGCAACGAATAAATTAAACTTAATGCTTTAAGAACTAACGAGGGACTATTTGTTGCGAGAACAGACATACGTGGCAGCGGTGAGCCGGTTGTCCGCTTCCAGCCTAGTGAGCTAGGCGAGCGGGTTGCCCTGACGACCGGAGATGAAAGGCAGCCACTATCAGCTTACACGAGGCCCTCCCTTCGCTTTCACCCCCCCCCCCCTCTCCCCCCACCCTTGCTAAATGTCAGCGGTTTGGATGTTATACAACGATATACATGGCATATGACGTTTCGATTGTACGTTTTGCCGTAGTATAGTCGACTATATCCCTCTCTCTGTAAAACAAAATCCTCATAGGTATCTATTTACTGTATGTCGTTCTTGTAAACAGGGTTTTAGGGAGTTTAATATAACCCAGTAGTATATACATACACCCTAAGTCGTTGTGGTCATCGCGTAAGATTAGAGATGTCTGGATATGGTTCGCTTTTAGGAAGTTCCCAAAGTCCTTCTTTCACCATTGCGAGATTTTCGTTCGTATTTTATGCTGGAACCGGTATGAACATTGACCGGCTAAACAGTGTATTTTGTTCTCACATAGGTTGGACACAAATCAATCAACTATTCAAAAAGTGTGTAGAGAGAGAACTTAGTTTATTTCTGCTCGGTACAACATTTCCTTCTTATATCCTACGTTTTTTTATATTTTTTTTTAATTCACAAAATTTCCTCTTGTATCGTTCATAACCACAAATTTCAATTTTCACAATCTCGTTATGTGATGCCAACCCCTGTTTTTATGAGATTCTTCATACGAAATAATTATACGCTACGTCCTACGTCCATAAACAATAATCATTTCTATACGCGTTAAAAGTGTTTTTATCTTCCATTAATCAGCTTTTTACATACGTGCATCGTATAAAAACGATAAGGTGACCATTTTCATTCTTCGTCGCTATTTTCGATGGTAGAACCTGACATAGATCTGTTACTGACGTCATAACATGTTTTTATCTCTCATGTGTGCTGGTTCCCGTGCATTATGAAGGGTGAAATACACGAAGAAGGCCAGCCTGAAAATGGGGTTTCAGATCTCAAGGGAAAACATAAAATAATATTTTTTTCTTCAAACCTCGTAGGATACTCGTTGCTTCTCATTTTTACGACATCTAGGGCGCGAACCAAGCAAACTCTTTACATTTAAATTCATCTATTGCAATGAATGTAAGCACGTTGAAACCAGCACGTCTAAACGTGTTGTGTTCATTATATTACTATATTGCATATGTTGTATATTCTTTCATCGGATGTTCCAGTTTTATAGACCACGCCATTAATCATTACGATTGTTATTTCAGTAATTATTTCCATGATTTATGAATTACAATCGCAACGATAAAAGCTCTTTAATTTTTTTAATTCAAATCCCGAGTATGAATCGCTTTTTCAATATCTTGAATAAACAACGCTCATTTTGCGAGCTAGACATCGTCTACCCTCACTTAGACTTGTGTATGAACGTATGTCGAATCGATACGGTGGAAAACGCTACCTTTGGTCCTGTGATAATGTTAGTTTCATTTTTCGCTTTCTGTTCACTTGAAATTGTACAAAGTCAAAGTGAAAAGGTTTTCTCTGTCCACGTTGCTTTGCATACATTGAAACATCAAGTACGAGGTAAACATTGTATATACACACCTGCACACGCCCCCTTCAAACATTCCGTGTTCACTGGTTCAATTTCATGCAAACATTTCATTTTCAGAAATATTTCTTTTTTATACGTTTTCAAAAGAAAGTAATTTCTTTTATGTGTGTATATTGCATCAATTGAAAGCAAAAGTATTAAGAAATAGGAATACAGTTCGGGCGACCCGATACAAGCAGACAATAATACCTCAAACAAATGAATTTTCATCTGTATGTCTGTGAAAATGTTGTCGTTTGGTAGAAAGAAATGTTCGTGTGAATTTTCAACTTGATTCTTTCATTAGTTTGCCTATTATTAATTAACAAGAAACTTGACGATTAGTTCAACGAAGTGACTATTTATTATTTACGCAAAGAAAAATAGTGTTTCTTCGTAAGAAATGTAATTTCTCGACGATAATTTAGTCGAATGAACATATTTTACTTTTTCAACTTTTACTTTGACCTGTACAAGACAATAGAGATAGTAATCATGTCGTGATTGTGACTATAATTCTTGTTTGTCATAATATGTACCTAGACGTTGATAATGTTTATCTAGCAGTTGCTTCGTCCTGTGTCGTGGCTGGCAAACTTGAGCATGTGTGTCATCAAATCAATCGGACACGTTATGGCAAAACCCATGCATATGCTGATGATACGCAAAAATATCACTCATTTCTTTTTGAAAATCACAATGAAGCAGTTAGGGAAATTAATTTAGAACTTAAAAATATCGAGGAAACATCTAAAAAACAATCACTTATTATTAACCCAAGCAAGTCAGCAGTCATTTACTTTGGTCAACCAAAAGGTCTTACAAAAGTACTGTCACAGACATGTGACCCAAACTTTCAGATATCAATAGGAGGAAAAATAATTCCAATAGCAGATGTATATAAAAATCTAGGATTATATCTAGACTCCGGACTAAGATTTAAAAAACATACAAATCTTCTTATCCAAGCATGTTATGGAAAACTACAACACCTTTACAAATTCCAACACATGTTGCCACAAGAAGTAAAACTGATGCTTGTAGACTCATTAGTACTATCAAAATTCGATTATGCAGATATCATCTATGGCCCATGTTTAGACGCTGTTGATAAACAAAGAATCCAAAGAGCACAAAATGCATGTGTGAGATTTTCTCTAAATATAAAAAAGTATGAACACATATCCCACCGATATAAAGAAATTGGTTGGTTAACCATGGAAAATAGAAGGAAATCTCACCTTGGGACACTTATCAACACAATCCTTACAAAGCAATCTCCACCCTATTTATATAATAAACTCATTAAAAGAAGCAGCAAGTTTCCAGCCAATACACGAAATGCATACAAACTAACGTTATATACTCATTCTACAACTATGTTCCAACGCTCTTTCACATATACCGCAATAAAGCTGTATAACTCTCTACCTAAGTTAATAATTACAGAACCCAAAAATGTATTCAAATTTAAAATAAAAAGGTTCTTACTGTCCTCACAGCCATAATAGAAAGTAAATACATTGTTTGACTTGTTAAAGTTCTTCTAAATTAAGGCCTAGTTATTCTTATTCTTAATTATTTTTACTTATATTTATTTTTATCTATTCTTAATTTCCGCTTAAAGATGTTAATTTCTAATTCATAACTGTACGTGTTGTACTACATATTGTGCATAAATATTGTCTGTAACTGTACTCATTATAAATGTAGTGTTTAAGTTGTGCATAAATATTGTCTGTACTCATTGTAAATGTAGTGTACGGTTAAGTTGTGCATAAATATTTTTCTGTTCTCATTGTAAATGTAGTGTATGGTTAAGTTGTAAAGAAGCTTTTAGCTTAACTTCGCCTAATAAAGACCATTTATTATTATTATTATTATTATTATATAAATAACACGAGATAACAACAAGATTGCGAGGGTCAGACATTGTGTGGACAACAACCGTGTTTGATCAAACCACATTATTATATAGTTAAGTGCTGTGTCATGTATTTAAACTCACCAAGTTGTGAGGTGGTCTGGTGTGGTTATTTCTACGCATAAAAAGACTGCATGAGAGAGTAAATTCTATGTATATCAAGTTACACACTTTGTTTGATCTTATAAGACACGATGAGAATTTCGTTATCATGAATAATTTGCTTTCTGTTTGATGAGGTGGCTTAGCTGACGTGTAAGTATGAGTGTGGTGTTTGTTATGTTGGCACTTGAAAAGGTCTTAGCTCCGATGTTATGCAAAGTAGAGCCATGTTCAGTAAGTTGTCTCCTCTCTCCCATCTATGGTGCGTGACAGATACCTGTAACGGTGACCTCATGAAATATTTATGCAAATCTCATAAACGACAAAATGGTGTTTATTTTACAAAATGGCACCGTTTGATGCTCAAGATAAATCAATGCTTCAGCGCATAGAATCAAAGGAAGAGTCAGGCGTTATGTTTTCCTTTTATGTATATACATGTCCCATTCGTAAAAAAATTAAAACTTCTATGGATGTTATATTATCAACGAAATATTGAAATAACTGCTAAAAAGTTCATTTACTCCAAATAATTGAAATTAATTCGAATTTTAAAAACAAATTTCATAAAATTAAAAATTATCTCTAAAAATCACTTCGTAATTGTGTAGTGATATCCCTGTATTATCATGTGCTGCTTTCACACCCCATGCCTCAGTGTATAAGACTGGAATTTATGGTCGTCCCCTACCCCTAGATTGTTGCCAAGTAACAGTTTTGTGCATGTTATTTCCCATAAAGAAACAACGGGCGCCCCTGGGACTATGGTACGACTATGTAGTGTCACTGTTGCTCACCGCTGTTTTGTAGCGCTAGTGTGCTTTTCTGTTTATAGACCGTCCCTCCCCCCCCCCCCTCCCACAACCTGACCACATCATCTTTTACGGCATTAACTTGGGGGGAGGGGTGGTTTGGTCTTTACAAACTTGTACATGCTAACTTCGTGGCGTGTGATATCCCCTCCCCCCCCACCAACGTTTTGAAGCGCTTCAAACTAGAAGTTTACCTAACAGAGAAGTAGAGGAAGGGGTTTTATTACAGGTAAACTTGTGCCTGTTGTTATGATACCACATTTTCTCACCATCAATGTGTGTGGCGCTGGTGAACTCAACTTCGTTTGAACATGTGAGCAAGGTCCGGTTTAGTCAAGGTGATCTTCTGGCGACAATAATCATTCATAGGGATGTTTAGAAGCACACTTTTGGAGGTCAACAAAGATTAATCGTTGATTTCTCTAGTAGCACCAACACAACCTTGGAACTGTGTCGAGTGTTCTTGAATTCTGGAATTCGGCTATTCCAATCTTGGTGTTCCTCTACTACCCCTTCCACTGCGACTTTCAATTCTGTAGTATTACTTCGTGCCTAAAAATACATCAACTCAACGGTACATGAAAGAACTGACTTTGTAGACACAAGCTCACCGCGTAGCGCAAATCTTTCCTTGTTTGCAGTGTACCCACCTTACCTTGGTGAAGGGTGATGAATGCAGAATGCAGCGCGGCAAGGACCTACGGTCGACCTTGCAAGGCCGCGAGAGGGTGTTTGGTCTGGTTGAGGGGGCTGCGGGGGGGGGGGGGGACCAGACAGACAGAGTCGGCGTTCGTTCGCATTCCATTGCTTTGTGTTTGCTCATGGCTCGGTCTCTCACTCGACCGCGACCGTGGCCTGTCGTTCTTTTGTGTTGTCCTTGTCATTCGGGGTTCGAGGCTTTCTTCGTCGCACTCGTCGGTGCGCTTTTATACAACGCAGCAATACAAAAAATGGTAAAACAGAAAAGAAAAGAAAACTTTAATAATTTAAAATATTAAATTGAATATTAAATTCCAGCTCACTGAATGAATTCCCTCATAAATAATTGTGTATCGCATCTGGTGATTGTTTTTTTTTCAACTGCAGTAATCATCAGCATTGATAAATGCATTTAGCTGTATGTAATTTGTTCACTGTGGTATTTTTTGCCACCATACCGGCAAATTAACTGCGCTACACATTATCACACATCATAGATTGCAATAATTGCAAAGCGTGTGTCCATATATGAATGATCAGCGAAATGTATATTACGACAAAAGTGGAGTATATTAATAAAAAATACTTTATTCGATTATATGTTGGATAGTAGTACTAAATTTTACTAGGAAGTAGGTCATGTTAATTTGTATTTCAAGCGCTATGACTAGTTCTCTCGTTTGAAAAACAATTAAAACTTTTTTGTGGAGCAAGGTAGAAAATTGGAGCAAAATTTCACTTAAACACAGAAAATGAGTTCTATTTATTTATTTATTTTTTAATTTATAAAAACATGAAAGCTTGCCTTATACATCTACCTTCTTTTCTGTCGTATTTTTTTTATGTTTTTTTTACATCTTGTTTGATTTTGTTTCCCTGCATTTATTCAGAAGCCTACACTTTTTAAAATATTGATCTGTAAACAAAAATCACCCACTACTAACTAAATTATACCTTCTTAAGATCCCCTAGCGTGGTTAACTTCCAAGTAAAGAGCAAAATTAATGCTCATTTTGGCCAATAAAGGTAACATTATTACATCCGTTATAACGATGTACAACGTTATGTCAGGGAATGTACATTCTGAGTGCGGAAATGACGTGAGATGAGTGTTAGCGAGCCAAGGGGTTGTGTCAGCTCAGCAGGTATCTCGATGGGGAGTCAAGTGTGGTGTTATTTCGAGTATATATGACGTCACAGGCACAGCTCACTTCATCATGAACATCCCGGCTAGAAGTCTGGTGATGCGTGAACGATGAGACCTGGGACCTTCCTGGAACACGAGAGGAATAAGAAGTTGGTGACCTGTACCAAATTATGATTTCGTATTTTTTTTTTTTTTTTAGAAACTGAAGCCTTACATTTTTTTCTGTGTTTTTGTTTGTTTTTTATATTATTTATTTTATTTTCATTTTTGTATTTCCTTTGTGTAAATATGAAACGGAAAACCAAACTTTGGATAAATTAACACAAATTAATTGAAACATTTTTAGCCAAAATATATTTTTTTACTTTGATTATGTAATAGGTACGTGTTTAACAGTTATAAGCGAATAATTACAAAGAGGGTTGCATGGTTAATTTAGCAAACTGGCTATATAAGAGACAAACCATTGCATTGCATGCAAACGTTGGATGTGGCCTATATTAGATCTAATGGTGCAAAATACGAAATTTGTTATGGATAAATAAACAATCCATGTCAGAGCTCGTACATAAGTCAGCTGACATAATTGTGTTTGAAGGGCTTTAATGACAAATACAGAACTATATACAACACTAACCTAATCTGTTTATCTGTCCAATAACACTGTCGAATAAACATCAATTATGTCACGATAATTAACATCAAATTGTTCACTTGTGTGCACTTTAGGCAGGCACGCACTTTGTATATGTCGCTTCAATATCAATCAAATCTACCGACGATCCTAATCAACGTAGACTACACACGTTGAGTGCTTGTGCACTCGTGACTGCTCATGCACTAATAGCGGTGACACAAACACTTGCCCGAGCTTGTAAACACTACCTTCATTAGTCAAGAAATGATACACGACGTAGTTTCATTGTAAACGATTTTATTACACCTTGCAACACATCCACAGCATTCCCCTACTTTCGTTTAAAACAATTAATTAAATGTTAATGTGATGATGTGTTTTTTAAACTGAACACACTATTACTAAAACTAATGTAGACAAGAAAATCAATTATACTGATGGTTGGTTGGCGTTTACGCAAACGCCGTTTTTACAAGCCGCGATGAAACCAATACAATTCGTTTTGTCGTTATTTGGTAAGTAATGAGACACATAACGGGATATTTTGTATCAAACAGTAAAATGTATATTATATTGTTCTGCTTCGCGAAGTACTGCGTCCCGTTTTATTGGCATTCCATTTTGTGGTGTTATTTCGTGATTCCCAGCGATGAATAACATAACGTAAAGTGAAAATAAATACTCTGTTTTAAATAGAGGGCATGGATACACTTTTTTCGTTCTATCGCGTGCAAACGTGCATCCACAGCTCATTTTGTTATCTCGGCAAACGGAACCGTCTCTAAATGTTGATTTAGATTTTACCTCTTCCTGAAAATTGTCATTCAACGCGTGGAATGGGGTCTGCGCATAAATTCGAAATCAGATCTCATCCATCCATCCATCCATCCGCTCCGCATCTCAGAAATGCAAATAGTTTTCGAATTCGGTAGACGCGTTTTTAGTACGAAATTAGCATTTACATATTTTGCTCTGACGTCATAGGACACGTGCCACGTTCAAATCTCTTCCATGACGTCATTGTTTTTGGTTTTCAACTTCATGTTTAACATGTATTTATTTTACTATTCAATGTTGTACATCGCGCGGTATATTTACATTATTGCTAGACTTATTTACGAGATATATTCATATTATTCATTGCTTCTGGTTGTGTAGAATGTTTTTAAATTGGTTGGTGAATTTCGTGTTCCCATTTAGTGCGATGTTCTCAAGTTTTGACAAGGACAAGTACTGGAGTAACTGAAGCCGAGTGGGCTGGCGCCGGTTCGCTTGTACGTATTGTTTACCCCCCCGCATTCCGCGCCTGCAAGGTAATGCACTGGCGCCATAGGCCTAATATTTGGGGTGTATAAGGGCTCTTTGTCCGGGAGATATTATCGCACCACTCTTTGTGTAAGGAGATCCGGAATGTTCGTTGATGCACTTTTCCAAGAAACACTTTCATTACACGAAACTCAAACGATCCATATTTGGATTTGTAGAATGGAAATTTTGGTTTTCCGCCTAGCGGCATTGTTACGAACTCGATTGATAGATCGGTTATGTTCGGCTCAGTTCGCTCCATGACTCGGCGCGCTCGGATTCCTAGAAGTCTTTGAATTCACATGTGTCTGCGATTCAAAACGATTCCCGGAACGCGTCATCAACATTAATTTACACGTTTGCAGAGAAAGCCCAGTGATATTTTACACTCCTTGTTATAGACTTACCTTCACTCAGTCAGTATGAATTGTTGTCTTCACATATCTCATGGCAGGTGGTTGAAAGTTCTTCCTCATACCCTCAATCGGACAGCTGTGCAAGTGCAATTATTGGACGTTTTCCGCCTGTCATTGATCCTTTATTGTTTCTGATTCATTTCAACTAGACTGGCATCTGTCAGAAGTTGCCGTGCCGTGAATAAAATATCTTAGCAGGAAAACATCTACGTAACATTAGCTAGAACCCCTACATATTAACATTTGGATGGTGAACCGCGTTTTGAATTTTAGTGCCATTATTTGCAAACTTATTGAATTGCCTCTGTTTAGACGTGATAATGTCTCGAAATCAATTTTAGGCCAAGTAACATTCATTTTTAGCGGTAAATGTATTGTAGATGTGTGAACTATGAAACCAACTTGATTGGGGTATTTGTGCTAAGAAAATGGCTACTAATCCATCTTGGGGGGGGGGGGGGGGGGGGGGTTGGTTATCAACATAATAACGTTCCACATAATGAAGGATCTGGTGGAATGTTTGTGGACAGTTTTCTAAATTTCTGGAAAACGACTTTGAAGTGTGGTTTGTGTTCAATTCGCATCATGAAATAATGCTATAAATATTTCTGTCTGCGTGCCAGTCAAAACGATTTCGCGTGCCACTTCTGGCACCATCGTTCACCACCACTGCTCTATTATCTGCTTCTCTGAACGCTTACGAATAAATAAATGTAAGTTGAAATTTCATTATTGGGTTCCAGAAATCACCCGTCGTCTTTGCGGCTCCCGAAAATGTCCTGTGCTCCCTGTTTGTCGCATAACACACCGTGCCTGGAATACTTCCCCTTGTTTATGTCTCCCGACGATGGTTCCCAGTACGGCTTCCTTTGATCTCACCTTGGTTCCACTAATGCGACGTGAACGTCTACATAGAAGACGACGGGGGGCGAACTTGTGCTCGCAGGTTTCCGAGAACGGCGTTTATGCGACGATATGAAACACGGTAAACGTCAAACACATAAATGTGTTTCTCTGTCGCACACGGTTGTTGTTGCGTTTTAACAGAAAACAGACGTTACTTCGCTGTATAATAACGTGTCGTATTGTTTTGTGACAACATCACATAGGTAATAAAGAGTTCATGGTGACGACTTTGACAAGATATGATAGGGGTATAATCTTCATTGAGTCACTTCCCGACAATCCTAACACACATTCTCCAAGACCTGTGTCATCAATACTTCTAGTTGTGCTTCATGTGCTGCATGTTTTTCACAATCTTTTCTTTCGAAATGCAACTAAAACAAGAGTAGGCCTATTTTTCAGAACTCCAATACGCTGTATGAGAGTAGTTCGGGTTGTTCTTTGGTATTATGTTTCTTCATAACAATTCATCAAGCATTCACCGCTAGTCATGCTAGTCATGCATCAAGCATTCACTGCTACACTGATCTCCCACTCCCAGTATAAGTGTAGGAGCTACTCATAACAAGTAGTTCATTACATATTTCCTATGGATTTTGCGGATACTTAGAGAAAATAAATAAATACCGCTGAAGGATATAGGATGATTATTAGTTGCACAATAACAATAATGCAACAGCAAAACTTGTACAAGATTACCTAAGGATAAAACATAAGGCATAAAAGTGAGTGATCGGTCTTATATGTTAGTGATTGTACATAGAGATAGAGTAGTATACATTGTAAAGCCAGCACAACCTCATGGAAATGTCCAATTACGAAGCTATTCGAAACTTAGAAAACACATAAAAACCTTCGCCAGACATGGCCGGGTGCGAGGGAGAATTCGGAGGGTGACCGTTCCGGTTGCGTGCCTGACGAAGGGACGCAGATGGCTGCCGAAACGAAGTGCCTGACCAGCTGCAGAAGCGAGCGTTCGGCTATTAGACACTATTGGACCATAGAATGAGAAAACATGCTTTACCATCAAGTAATTACGTTTTAGGTGACTATTAACGGGAATGGGTATTAAACCCGCGCGAAATTAATGTTTTCTATTATATCATGAGAACGCTTCCAAATATTCTTCTAAATATTGAAAAAGTGATTCTGATCCTGCCTTTGGTTTTGTATCAGCTACAAAATGGATTTAAAAAGGTTTTTAAAAACATTGTTTTTACGATCGGTATTTTATTTCTTTGTAATTATTAATTATTAAACTATAAATAAAATTACAATCGGCGTAACGATAAATTGTGAATGTTCTTAAATCCATTGTTTAGCCGATACAAAACCAAAGTCAGGATCAGAATCACTTTTTCAATATTTGGAAGCGTTTTCATGACATAATTAAAAAAACATTAATTTTGGGCGGTTTTAAATTTTAATCCTAGCTCATTGTTGTGCAACTAGACTAATCGCGACGATGCGCCACGTGGTGTCCGTGTGAGTGTGAAGATTGCAGTGAACACAGTTTATGTGTGGATATAATTGACTGCGACTTCCTAATTAAAATGTTTTCCGGAATTTGGCCGTTGTGTGGTGAAACTTCTACAAACACGGGGTTTCTGATACCGGCCGATACGCACAAATTAGTTTCTGACAGATCCTGAAACTTCGTGTTGTTAGGTTTATGTTTGTAAGTTTAATTAATTACTTTGTATTACCATACAACTGAAATATTCTGGCAAGAACGATATTTTATCAGTTATGGTTGATTAATGGGGCTTAACGTCTCTATCAGTTATTAAGTATAGTCAAGTGATTTTTTACGAGATA
This sequence comes from Isoperla grammatica, assembly GCA_945910005.1. Classification (NCBI taxonomy): domain Eukaryota; kingdom Metazoa; phylum Arthropoda; class Insecta; order Plecoptera; family Perlodidae; genus Isoperla; species Isoperla grammatica. The sequence goes on along the minus strand of OX246741.1, from coordinate 15,354,321 downwards.
TTTTAATAAAATGTTGTTTTTATAAGTTCATACTCGAAGCTTCCCACAAAATATTTCTATTAAATTATATCAAGTTCATTAATTAAATTAAAACCCATTATTTTCAAAATTTAATTTATTTCTTAGAAAACAACAACCACAAACATGGCGGATGGGAGCCTGTGTCAAATTCCAATACATAACGTTGATTCTCATCTATGCTCGTAGTTTTTATACACTTATAAAAACAGAGCAACCTAAAGCAGACTCTTTATATCGTCGTAAAGTGGCTGTGTTCCTGTGGGCTAAGTTACATCAGCAGACCACGACCACATAATAAATTGAAGTGTCCCGGAATGAAAATTAATTATTTCTGGTTTGTGGGTCGGTAGTTATTTCTCTGGCGTCTTCGAACCAGGAAGAGAAACCAAAACCTTTGTACACGCATACATCATAATATTATTTATCTACATACAAAAAATCATAATGTGGTATACTGTTAAGTTATTTAAGTTCTAATTAATTAATAAAGTTTAAAAAAATATGAAATATAGCATTTAAAGTTGACAGTTGCGATAGCTGTGTCTGTGTATATGATGTTAATGTTATGTGGTACTTCTGGCACCAAAGTTATGATTATGGAAATTAATAATGCAAACACCGAGATTATAGTTCCTTATTTGGCAATTACTTCTCAATTACCCGGATACACAAATGCCAATTATACCGTTTTTTTTTGTTTTTTGTTTATATATTTTTTTAGAAGCATGTTGATATTGTAAACCATTCTGCTTTATGTATGAATAAAAAGATTAATGTTGAATTGAATTGGTGGGATGCGAGTCCGCATTGCGTTTCTGCAAACAAGTGATTCCAATTAGTACATAATTGAGACTTTTTTTTACAATATTTCGTCTCACTTCCGATTTCAGAATTGAAAACCCAGAAGAATTAAAAAAAAATTATTAAGGACTAATTGGCTATTAAGGGTGCAAGGCACGACGTTTGTCGAAGTCTTGTTCTACACGCGGCTATTAAGTCGCGTTTACACAAAATGATTAATGTTTAAGGTTTATGGTTTAAGCAAGTTCAGTCATATGATTTACGTGTTAGCGTTCACACAGTGTCGTAAGGTGTAATGTTTAATGATTAGTGTTTAAGAGTAGTTGAACAAGATCGAACTACTGTCGTAAGGCTTACGACCATCCAATCAACGTTCGTTACGTAGTAACAGTTCTTTCAAAGAAATATATAGGGGCGGGGACAACGTTACGATTTAAACATAAAACCTTAAACCATACACCTTACGACTTACACATTAATCATTTTGTGTAGACGCGACTTTAGGGGGGAAGCCTTGGGGTGATGTTTTGAATAAGTCCAACTGCAAAGTTTCGTAATTAGATATTTCCCTTTATTCGCAACTTTCTGTTCGACCTCGAATGACCTTCATAACACACACACTGACCTTGCAGATGTGTTAACACTCGTGAAGATGTCCTTACTTACTACCTGTGAAGTGAAGACGTTATACCGAGAGCATTGCTATATTCATTAGACATAGTGTATGATGTGTGAGTATGTGTGTGCCTACTCCCCCTCCTTCCCCCTCCATATTTCCCCTCCCACACGTTGGATGGGAGACTTCGCGGCTCTGAAACCGTCCGTTACCACAGCCAGTTAGTTGAGGCTCAGCAGCTAACCAGGAGGTAGGATAGTCTCTTGTCTTCAAGGACGTTCAGTGCTGTCAGTGCCAGTGAGTGTTTTGTTCGTTCGGTCCACAGTTCAAGACAACAAGGATTTTATTCTTTTCACCATATACCACGTGGTACGTACACTGTTTTAATATCTAACCAGTAGTTTTTTGTAAGCTGTCCATTGCCATCAACTTTTGTGTTAGATTGTCAATGTCAACATTCTTCGATGTCTTATGGCGGTAACACCCAAATTGACAAGTAGTAGGCCTACGCTACTTCTACAAGAGCACTTTATAGGGATTTTAATAATCTCTTTTGAGTTAAATTGTCATGGACACCTTCACCGAGTTCATTGGACTAAATGTTTTGGAATGATTATTTTACGGCTTTATTTACAAACATGCTGGGTTATAGTTCCTAAATCGTAACACACAATAAGGTTAGTGGAATGGTGCGTGTAAGGTGTTGATTAGTGTTGAGCAATGCTGAGATTGCCTAACTTGCAGACTGCCGTAGTCCGTCTTGGAGGTCAGATTATGAAGTGTAGCCATAGTCCACTCGCTAGAATCAGCTCTAACGAACTTCTGTGCTGTAAGCCGTCGTGTCTACTGTCTTGTGCGATCAACAGTCAGTCATTCAACTTTGAGCGGGTCATTCCGTAATGATGAGGATTTAGGAACATGATGCCTGGGAGGAGTTGAAACGTGTTGTATATCTTGGGATCTTTGCGGTTGTACTGTATCCGTGTGCTAACTGTTAATTGTAATGTTGACAAGTGGTTGAAGGTGTTTAATGGAATACGAACCATCCACTTGAAAGTCCCAATGAAACATAAGAACCACCGTGCCCCCCCCCCCCCCCCCCCCCCCCCAAACAAAACACAGGAACGGGAAGATGGTATATGTTGGGACTTAAAACGGTATAAGAGTAACACTTTATTATCTGATTGAATAAGTAAATTTACTACATAGTACATATTATTAGCTATATTACCTTATGAGAGACTTAGAAATTTATTCCGTCTTTTATGTCAACATTTTCGCGGCACCGTATGACATGACGGAGTATATATGAACGCATCAACGAAATGATGATGAATATTACAATAACTAACACGTTCTTGTTGTGTGAGCTCAACTCAAAGTAAAAGTGCTCGCGACGAAACATACCACAAATGTTTCGAGCAAGACAACGCGTGACAATAATCTATGAATGTCACCGGAGATAATTATAATAACCGGTTCCTAATAACGTTATGAAGTAACTAGCTGACGGGTATGTGAAGTGGTTGTTACTGCTTGCGTATGCACTGTTCGGGCTAGACCGCATGTCTGCACTCGACATACCACAGGCTTGGCTTTGCTTCGAGCGCGTTTTGCAACGAGTGCACACAAGTGATTCACAAAAACTATACTCAAACTATACTACACTCAAACCAGTAAATTAGAAGGAAAAACTATCAACTGGCATGTTAAAAACATATGCGGCTGCACAAAGAAGGACCTTGTGTCGAAATCTCATTGAAAGCGAAATGAATTCTGAATATCCATCTGTTTGGGGTAAAACGACGCATTTGGAGCGTCTTGCTACGAACAGGAAGTATTATTTATGTGTGCGCAACTCTGTGTAATTGTTAACGAAGGATAAATGAAGACGCGTACAGATCCAGATGTTGTAGATTAGTTGAAACGGTTTGAATTTCGAATTTAAAAAAAATAATGTAGAAACGGCTTACTTGATAATATTATGTTTTATTTACTATTTTATAATGATGTGTTTGTGGGTTTTTATTTATAGTAGAGGAGCAAAAGGTAACATTTAAGTTCTCGTGCGCCTTTCGTGAAAGAGTATTGCGGTAAACGGTATTCTGTTACGGCATACCATACGAGTATTTTGCACCTACCTGGCAGATCCTGGCACGCTGCAGAGGGCGCCAGGAGCGTCGTGACGTCATAGGCACGTTTTAATTAATAACTTTTGAACGGTTTATGTCACAGAAAATATCAAGAGGACAATTTTATGATGTCATACTAGACAAGCATTTATAGCCTATCTGGTACATTCTGGCGGGCTGCAGAGGGCGCCAGGAGCGTCGTGACGTCATATACACGTTTGAACTAATAACATTTGAACGGTTCATGTCACAGAAAATATGTAGGGTACAATTCTACTATAAAATACTACACGAGTATTTTGCACCTACCTGGCACATCCTGGCACGCTGAAGAGGGCGCCAGGAGCGTCATGACGTCATAGACACGTTTTAATTAATAACGTTTGAACGGTTCATGTCACAGAAACTGTCAAGGGAACAATTCTATTACAAAATACTATTGGAGTATTTTGCATCTACTTGGCACATTGTGGCACGCTGCAGAGGGCGCCAGGAGCGTCGTGACGTCATACACGTTTTCATTAATAACTTTTGAACGGTTCATATCACAGAAAATATCAAGAAAACAATATTATAGACAATTTAAATACAAATCGATTGATATGTACCAATAGGGTAACCATGTAATATTTAAGGGCGATATTGCTAACAAATAATAATAATTAGATGTGTTTATGAAATGCAGGGCATCCCTCATCGTAATATCTATTTATTACTATTTCGGAGTTATAATTGTATCACTGTGAAGGACTTAATAATCGTAGTCATCCCAACATACCCATGGATATCTGTTGTTTAACAATAATAATAATTATTATTATTGTATACTAGTTACTATTCAAAGACTGATTAGTAAAACTCACGTTTGCTAGAAGTTCTCTTCATCTTCATCATCATCGTCTTCATCCTCATCTCCCGTGTTGTCGGTATTCAAGCACTCTTGTTCCTTGTCTTCAGTAGAGCAGCCACAAAGCTCGGTGCACCTCATGTTATTTGCTTTGCAGTTGCATCTTGACGCACACCTTGATTTTAAGTAATTGCCCTTAACTAGTTGAATGACGGCAGCCGGTGCAGGTTTGAGGGTTGTTATGACTGCCACACACTCGTTGCTCTCAAGTAGCCATCCGTAGTCTTCGGATAATAAGTTGATAGTGTTGGCAACCTGGTCATTATGCCACACCCAGCATTGATGGTGAGCACGTAGTATGGCTTGGAGATATGCGGCTTTGTTGGGTGGAAGCTTTTGGTGGGTGCTTGGCAAGACTTTTTGTGAAACATGCGCCATCGAAGGTCAGACACTGATCTCAGTTTAGTGAATGGACAGTACAGTTTGCAAACAAACTTCTCTAGACCACTTATCACGGAGTCTTTTAGAGCAACAGTTTAGCCTAGTTCTTTAAATGCTGAAAATATTTCATAGTCGGATTCTCTAAAAGCTTTCCAGCACAAAAGCTTCCCTATTCCTAAAAAATCCCCAGTGTTGTCGGAACCACTGAAAGCGTGAAATCCAGTTAGTCCTGAAACTTGATTGTGCCCAAGTGTGTTGTATAGTGACCCAAGTGCTATCCTTCTATTATTTCCCGCTTTACCTCTAATGAACATAGTATTTTTACAGAGATCGGTGTTACGTCGCAGTACCAGGATAAGGACATCTGTATCTGGGGAAAAAATAGATATTTGAGTAGCTCCTCGTTTTGTCGCATCTACTGCATGAAGCAACATCTTTGTATCGGTTTCTTCCTGTTCACTATTTAAGTGTGGTAGAAGTGTTTTTGTACTAATAGTCTTGTTACTCCATGCAACTGTTTGTCGCTCCATGGACTGTGAGGCTCGAATTATTTTCTGTGAAAAATATTCTGTCAGCTCATACTTGGTTTTGGTGTGACCAAGTAGTTGTGACATGCTCAAGTGCCCGATTGGCGTGTTGTCTGTAATGCGATAAGCTACAGCAGCTTTTCCTCCTTGCCGGGTCTTTCGAGTAGCCGATTTTAATGAAACAGGAATGTTAGATCTATCAAATACCACGTGGACCTCTGAAAACTCACTATAACTGTTGTCAATGCGCATGACAAGAAGTTTGGCTAGATCCTCACAAGTGCTGGTGTGTGGAAGAATCCGACTATGAAATATTTTCAGCATTTAAAGAACTAGGCTTAACTGTTGCTCTAGTGAATTGAATTGAATTTATTGTGGTTTTCTCGCCCGGAGGCGAGAAGGCCGATATAGGGCCACAACACGGCCCTCTGCAGCCTATTGCTCTAAAAGACTCCGTGATAAGAGAAGTTTGTTTGCAAACTGTACTGTCCATTCACTAAACTGAGATCAGTGTCTGACCTTCGATGGCGCATGTTTCACAAAAAGTCTTGCCAAGCACCCACCAAAAGCTTCCACCCAGCAAAGCCGCATATCTCCAAGCCATACTACGTGCTCACCATCAATGCTGGGTGTGGCATAATAACCAGGTTGCCAACCCTATCAACTTATTACCCGAAGACTACGGATGGCTACTTGAGAGCAACGAGTATGTGGCAGTCATGACAACCCTCGAACCTGCACCGGCTACGGATGGCTACTTGAGAGCAACGAGTATGTGGCAGTCATGACACCCTCGAACCTGCACCGGCAGTGCAACTGCTTAAAATCAAGGTGTGCGTCAAGATGCAGCTGCAAAGCAAATAACATGAGGTGCACCGAGCTTTGTGGCTGCTCTACTGAAGACGAGGAACAAGAGTGCTTGAATAACGACAACACGGGAAATGAGGATGAAGACGATGATGATGAAGATGAAGAGAACTTCTAGCAAACGTGAGTTTTACTTATCAGTCTATGAATAGTAACTAGTATACAATAATAATAATTATTATTATTGTTAAACAACAGATATCCATGGGTATGTTCAGATGACTACGAGTATTAAGTCCTTCACAGTGATACAATTATAACTCCGAAATAGTAATAAAAAGATATTACGATGAGGGATGCCCTGCATTTCATATACACATCTAATTATTATTATTTGTTAGCAATATCTCCCTTAAATATTACATGAATACCCTATTGGTACATATCAATCGCTTTGTATTTAAATTCTCTATAATATTGTCTTCTTGATATTTTCTGTGATATGAACCGTTCAAAAGTAATTAATGAAAAAGTGTATGACGTCACGACGCTCCTGGCGCCCTCTGCAGCGTGCCACGATGTGCCAAGTAGATGCAAAATACTTCAATAGTATTTTGTAATAGAATTGTCCCCTCGACATTTTCTGTGACATGAACCGTTCAAACGTTATTAATTAAAACGTGTCTATGACGTCATGACGCTCCTGGCGCCCTCTTTAGCGTGCCAGGATGTGCCAGGTAGGTGCAAAATACTCGTGTAGTATTTTATAGTAGAATTGAACCCAACATATTTTCTGTGACATGAACCGTTCAAACGTTATTAGTTCAAACGTGTATATGACGTCACGACGCTCCTGGCGCCCTCTGCAGCCCGCCAGAATGTACCAGATAGGTTATAAATGCTTGTCTAGTATGACATCATAAAATTGTCCTCTTGATATTTTCTGTGACATAAACCGTTCAAAAGTTATTAATTAAAACGTGTCTATGACGTCACGACGCTCCTGGCGCCCTCTGCAGCGTGCCAGGATCTGCCAGGTAGGTGCAAAATACTCGTATGGTATGCCGTAACAGAATACCGCTTACCGCAATACTCTTTCACGAAAGGCGCACGAGATACCTTTTGCTCCTCTACTATTACGCTTACAGAACAACCATATGAATTCACGGTTAGATCATAGAGAATGGGTGGATGTTTCCTAAAGAAAAAAAAAAACAGCCCATTGTCTATGACACCCCTTCTCCCGCCAACCATATCGCCCACGCATACATCCGTTTGGTCACCCCTCGTGCGCGAAAAGAAAAAAACAATTCTCGCCAATATTCAGCGGATAAATCATTGGACCTTGAACACGCATTTAAATTATCTCCGTACATAATGCGGATGTCTTTGACAGCTTAGATTGGACCTCGCCTCCGATGTTTTGGCATCATGGCATCAAGGCGTCGGGCAACAAGCAATTTGCATGCGATTTAAATTTAATTCGCCCAAGTCTCTAGGGGGCTAAGGCTACGCAAACTTGGTTTGGTTTGGTTTACATTCTGTGACATTTTCTTCGTGCATATATACGTCAAACAAACGATATATTTTCGTGTTCTTGACAGGATACCGATACCGTAGAAAATTTGGAATTCTCAACGGCGTTTTCGGATTGGTCTCACTTTGGTCTGACGTGAAATGTTTTTACAGTCGAAGAACGTAGGAATGTGGGGGTGATTCTTGTAAAGTACAGTTACCTACAAGGAATGGGTACGAATAGTCAATGAGCGTATATTTACAATTGTGTAGACCCAGTACAAGAATGCTCTCAACTCGATGATTTGTCTTTACTCACCAGTCACAACCCCTGCAACGTTTTTTCCAGCCACATAGCTCAAGGACGTTTCCTTTCTTATTTTTCTAATGTAAACTTGAGTGACTGTGATTGGTAAAATACGAAGTGGTTTATCTGGACATGATAATAATACCTGAAAGAAGCTGAAAAAAGAAAATATTTTGAAAGGTTTACGAAACCATTGTGGTGATTGGGAAGGAAGTGTGCGAGGATCTTCGAACTAAAGGGGTGGCAGTTTGATTGAATAAGATACGATGCATGGAGAGGTATGTGTGAATTAATGATGACTTCCCAAGCAAGTTCCCCTACACGTGATAAAGCTGGCTGGGGAAGTGTTATATGTACTAAATTGGGGCATCACAATAAACGTTTAAAACAGGTTATAATTTTTCCGGTAACATGACTCCATTTTCACCCAGTGAGTTTAATTTGTAATTAAAATAAGGTTATGACTGCTTAGAAAGCTTTGTATTGTTTTCCCGTAAGATGTTATGTTATTGATACAGAATACTCGTGTGTTGTGCAGCAGACAATTTTGAAGCGAATTGTAAAACGATATTATTTTTTATTTTATTGTGCGTAAAACTAATTCTGTGCCATACAATATAGTGGACCCAAGATTACTTTAAACCTGCTTTCGTCACATCCGGGGCAGTCGTAGCCAACCGGCGAACCGCCCGAGACAAACCAGCGCCAATACCGATCACTGATTGGCTGCGAACCAGTCGCCTGTGACGAAAGCCATTGTAATGTAGTCTTGGGCCAACTATACTGTTATTTTATTTTGTTTTACCGGTATTTGTAGTACGGGCTAACGAGAATCTTCGTGTTTTGTGGCATTATACTATACTGGCCGTCCTTACGACTTACTTTGAGCATAATCAAATTTCACAACGAAAAAATGAAACGAATTCAATAAAAATGATGCATTTGTCTCGGCATTTGATTTAAGAAGTGGGACAGGACAGTTCACTTTGTGCATACATCAAAGACAGCATTCAGTTGACAAATCGTGTTATTAGTTCAGTTCATATGTTCAACGTGAGGTCGAGAATGTAGCAGTAGCGAGGCAAGCCTTTGTTTGAGAGCGGATTCTTCAGTAAACTGCATCAAACAAACACGTTTAACAGGTTGTTGACGGACAAGTACGAAACGTAGAAGAACGAAGACTTCCAAGACGAGTAGGAGACTAAAATGTCAATACAAATTTAATATTTCAATCGTGTTACCTCGTGGCAGGTCTCTATTCAAAGCTCGGCTGACCCTCACGACGGAAGGTCACAGAATGTCGTAGACTTTCGCGGCCCGATGAGTCGATAATATAACTTTTCGACAAGTTTTATTATAAGGTCAAGACATTATTTTGTAACAAATGTCAGAGGAAAATAAATATATATACATGCATTTTGTAAAGAAAACATGCATTTGACAGGTATCAAGGTAGAAGGCACTCCAATAAAATAGTGAACTTGCAATATAGTAAAAGATTCAGAATATGAAAAATATCAATAATATAAGAATAAGAAATATAAAATACTTTTAAAAGCGAGTCAGGATATAAGGGTATGTATAGGAGTCACGTGCGTTGAGGTTTTTTCAGCTTTGTCAATGTCCCCACCAGAAATCGGTTGATTGTAACTGAGTTGGTTGGGTAGACAATAAATAAACACATACATTAGTGTATTTACTTATTTGTTAATGCGAGCATTATGTGCGTGCTTGTGCTCTTGCACAATATTAAATAAAAGTGACTCATTAGTCTAGGCAAAGGTGTCGGGATTTCTCCTCAGTGTCTGCCCCAATGGGCCAGCGCCCGGGGCGCCGGTACACCGGTCCGCCACTGGGACGTGGGAGAAATGCTACAATTATCCTCACAGCACGCGAACCCTCGCAGACAGAAGGACGCCGACCATAAGACAGACAGACAGACAGACCTTTCCCTTTCTGCCCTGTGGGGGCGCATGCACACCTTTCTTTCTTTCTTTATTTCTTTTCACACGTTGAATACTCCGATCCGACCACACCTGTGTAAAGTGTAACAAACACTCTATGTGATGTGGGTGGGTGGTTTGTGCGCCCTCTACTTTCCGATTCGTCACGTTTTATACCCTGCGATTAGGGGTTCTTCGACGTGGCAAATAGCTATAGAGGGCGTGACGTTGTTTGGGCTGGGATTACCGAACGCCTTCAACACGTGTGTTTGATACTTATGATGAGAATATTCTTCCACGATAATTAAAGTTTAATTTGTATTTTCGGGAATGTTGCACAATAAAAAATGTCCATTGTTTCTGGAATAATTACCTATATTTCGTCACAGTGATGTATTAGTTATATGTTTGTCTATTCTAGAAATTGGGCCAAGCTTTTTTTTTGCTGCAGCCCAAATGCGAGGTAAATGCATGCGTATAAGACGCAAGTTCTAACGTATTCGGCGTTATTCCATTTGCCGCTTCTATTCAAACTTTTCGCTTTTGTGACCACCTTTATTTACCTGGTAGAATCGAACGAATTGCACCTCTGCGTTTTGAGATATGTGAAATAGAATCTTTAAGGGGCGCATGTTCCGACGTCGTGCAGCGTCGCGACGTCTCCGTCACGTGCGCACGTGTGTTCCCCGAGGAGTCACGCGCGCGTCTCGACGGTCACGCGCGCTGGGACACCCAAGCGTGATACAACGGCCAACTCGTGCATTGTATAACACGGGTGTATTTCTTGGGGGACACGCAGTGATTTGACGTTACTGCCCTTTTGACCTCTTTCATAAATTTACACCGTCTGGGTCCGGGGTAGAATTTAACCCAGGATGACTCTGCTAATCGTAAGAGGCGTTGAAATGAGGTCCTTCCATTTCCCCTTTCCCACCTTTTAATCCTTTATATCTTATTCATCCTCCTATTGTAAATTTTTGATCAATAAAACTGATCGAGGGAAATATTTTGTAAATAGTTTATAAATTTGTTTTTTTGTTGTGTGTATATCTTTGCGTGTTTGTATTTATAATGTTGTCTACAGTGTAACGTTATGTGTGGGTTGGGTCGGTTAGATGTTCATTTTTTTACGTGTGGTTGGATATACGTGAATTTCAGAACTTTTTAAGTGAGTTTTCAATGTAGTTTTATTACATTTTGCACACTTCATTGTTTAAGCGTGTTAATTGTGAAGCGTTCCGTTCGACCTAGAGGATTGAATTAAATTATTACTTGTGTCGCGCATGTTTCATGTTACACCTGACAAAAGGGTGTTTCTCGTTTCTGTGTTATTATCAAGCGAGTCGAATAAGCGTGGATGGACTGGTTGGTATCTGGCCAAATTTAATTTACATATAAAACCATCAATTTATGATGCGATCAGTTTATTTCGAAGTAGCTCTTTTTATCAGTTCTGCGAAATCAAGGTTGGTCCTTATTTATTCAAACAAAACATTGCTCTTCACAATTAAAAAGGAGTTATTGAATTCCTGTGTTGCATAATATATCATGCTACAATGATTTAGGAATACAGTATGGTAGACAAATATAATTTTTGCTTGGAGATATAACCAAAATATATCATCCAAGATTGATTGATGTGCTTGATATTCTAGGGGCGTAATGCAGAGTCGCGTTAGTTATAGGATTTGCTATAGTTAGTGTGGAGTTTGTTTTGTGAAACGCAGTATTGAGTAACTTTCGACTTTCGAGTTCCTAATTGCTGTTACCAGGCACTAAGTGGTGTTACCATTACATTATTAGAAAACCCACGAACGGCAATTTCGTAATATAAAAACAAAACTCAATGCAATCTCAAAAAAGTAAAACATTGAACTGTATTAATTTGTAATATAAATTTTTACGGAATAACAAAAAGGCCTTTTTTTTAAAACACCCTACGTTACGAAAAGATTAATATAATAGTACATATATGGACCACGAAAATAAAATATATTGAAATCTAAGAATGACTAGTTTTTCCTTTACGTCGTTAACTTATAGACGATGCCGATAAGACATTGTCCGATGTTATTGAAATGCAGCATTGTACTGATGACGATGTGCATCACTGCATACCGATACCGGTATAATGCATTCTGCCAACGGAAGCTATACCGACCGACCGGCGACCTCAACAAGTTAATTATACCATGACCTAATCCTAACTACTCCTTCTCGGTTCACTTATTTAATTTCCTCTGTGCTAATTAACGCTAACTGTTTCTCTCTCCGCCACAAATACCGCTTCACATTACATTACATTGTAGTGTTGTGCGCCATTGGGCGACTGACAGGGTTGCTGATAATTACTAATTACTAATTACTTATTACTGAACCTGTCTAACTTTACTACATCCCGAATAGTCGTGTCATCTTCATATGCGGTAACATGTAAATGGTAATTATTAATTAATAAAGTTGAATCTAACAACTGAACTGTCAATCAATGTGTAAGTCTGTCTTCGCCACCGTTCTCGATTATATTGCATTGCAATTATAAACATATTTTGGTGGTAACGAAATGTTGCCTTCAAACAAATTGACACTATTTCGGCGAGAAAAGAAAATACTATGGGCCGGTCTCAGTAATTTGTAGCAAGATATTTGTAGTCGTAATAGGAAAGTTATTTGTAAAAAGTTATTTGTAGTCATTTGGAGGATTTCAAGAGCATTGATTGGTCGTTGCCATGGAGACAACAAGCTATTCGACGAAAAGTAGAACTATTAGTAAGACTGGACCTTAGTTTTGTATTGACTTATTGTAAGTGCATAAGCTCATTGTATTTTTTTGTTATACATGTAGCTAGATGATTCAATGATTATTGCTGTATTATTATTGTTAACAAGAATTATGATTATCTCCAAATAAGGCTAACTATAACAACAAAATGGTGATGTAAAACAGCTATAGAATGGTTCTCCATACGAGGCAATGAATGTTTATTGTGGTGTTGCTATTAGCCCATTTTTTGGTTTAATGTATAAATAATAATTTAAAATTTTTTGTAGGAATACCCGTTATAGGGTGCACACCAGCTTTACTTGATGTGCCCGTCTTCAGGTGACTTATATGTTATTAATTAGGGTGTTTGAATAGTTGGGAAGGAATGTCCAAGGGCTATTTGTGGGACTCAATCCCAGCATTTGCCTTTACGACTGAGGAAAACCTCGGCAAATACCTTCAGTCAGGACTGCCGGTGGCCGGAATCGAACCGGCAACCTCCCGAATTAGAGTCATCACGTCAATTACCGCTGATCTACCGCTATCTTTGGTAATGTCTAAAGCGTATGTTTTCAATAATCCATTACTGCATATGACGCAATATGACGCATTGACCATGTTATGAAACTTTCGCAGTGTTGGGTAGTTTTCAACGGAAATAACTACATTACATGCATGTGAAGTCTGTTCACATTTTTGTAATCACGACGAGGGTTGATGTGGTCTCTATGTGAGAGTTGTGACTATACTTTACCAATACATCACCAAGACATTGCCAGGTCCGCCGATTAGATGAAAAGCGTGATTCGATCGCTGTTCCTTGCATTGACATCAATCACAATTAGACATCCGAAATTCTCTAATAACGAGACCCATCCTATTCAACATAAAAACCTCCATTATACCTATTAGGCGTTGCGCTGCATAGTAAACCACGGTTCCTGCCTTCCAGGTTCGAATCTTAATTGATTTGACTTCGACGTGGATGTCGTGTGGCGATTTTTAATCATCTTTTATACATGACCTACTTTCTCATTGTGTCGACTTTAGCATTGTTGCCAAAATAAAATGTGATTCTTTGATTAATGGTGATGAATTCAGGCTACGTTTCGTACGATGAATCTATAATCGAAATTCGAATCATTAAGGTGATCGAAGATGAAATCACTACATGATATCCATGCTCAAGCCGGGATTCAAACCAAGATATTATGATTTACTAGACGAGCGCGTAATGTACCACGGCCCCTACGCCGGGTATGATATGGAACGTATAAGGCCCCAAATATCACCATCATCGTCTCAACAGATGTTATCATTCAGTGGCGTATCCAAGGGGGGGGTTATGGGGTTCAAACCCCCCCCATGCCCAAAAAAAAACAAACAAATTACATGCGGAGAGAAGGAAGGAAAGGAGGAGGGAAGAGGAAACTACTATTTTGATTATTGTTTAATAACATACTCAACCGTTAAATATCATACAACTGTGGGCTCTTGGTTGTCAGGAAGAGCTGCTCTGGACCTATTGTCTTCCGGGTACAATCGGGAAGGAAGTGTGAGGAATGGGACAAGTTGGAGGAATTTATTTAAAAATGCTAATGGATGCTAGGGGTCAGGGGGTTACTCTTCTCTCTCCTCTTACGATTGGCACTGCACATAAGAAACTACATTGAATCCTAAATATATTGAATCTTCTTATACCCTAGGCCAAATACACCCCGGGCCCAGACGGGGGAAAACTACCATATTTACATGATTTCCATATCGTAGGGCGTAAATTATCAAATTATATTTTGTATCACTGCACAATGATGCTATTCTTGAAGATCTTTCCTTGCCCCCCGTCCCGACCGGTTCATAAAGAAAGTTGATATCCCTTTATTCGTAGCCAAATTTAATAGGAATACTCAAATTAATCAATCTACGCAACATGCCCCAATTCGATGTGTTTGAACATTGCGCTGATAAAAAAAACGTTTGTCACAAACATTAACCAATAGCTTTTTGAATATTTATAAGCTGGCTACAAACAGAAATTAACGCTACAGTGCTAAAACATTCGTCAGAAACGTGTAAAATGTATAGATATTACCACAAAATACAACACTACCAGTTACGAGGAGACTTGCCAACAATTAAAATTAAAAATATAGGAAAGATATTTATTTTTGCAGTTATTTTGTTGTTCTGTGACTGGGTTTTAAATTTTCTTTGTAGTCATTCTTACATTCTCTTAAACCTATTCTATGACATTTTCTTATTCTGAAACGTGTTTCCAGGCGTTTAAAACGTCATAAATGCAGAAAAAAATTCGCCTTCGGCGAATTGGCCTCCGGCGGCTGGGGCTTTCGCCCCAGACCCCTACATGCTTGGGATGTTCGACCCCCCCCATTGTCAATTCCTGGATACGCCACTGATCATACTACACATTGAAAAACTCCCAATAAACGAAATTTTTGGCATCGAATGTTTACATAAAGTGGTTCCACAATAACCTTGTGAATGCTGACGTCATAGATGAGAGATTCGGAGCCAATCAGCGGATGGCTTTTAAAATACTGACATGAGGATAACCAGTGCATCAGTCAGCATCCATTAGACTGACGCTTTACGTGTTAGCAACGATGGACACAATAAATAGTAAATATCAGGTAATTCAAGTACACATATATATATTAAAATTCGGAGGCTTTCGTGACCCGGTTTAATGTTTGTAAAATTAAAAACATGTCGGGTTATTACGCCACGTCAGTCACACTCACCTAAAACCATGTTGACGCGTTTCGAGACCGCTCTGGGTCCCCTCGTCAGAACGACTGAGTCAGTCAGTCGTTCTGGCGAGGGGATTCAGAGCGGTCTCGAAACGCGTCAACATGGTTTTAGGTGAGTGTGACTGACGTGGCGTAATAACCCGACATGTTTTTAATTTTACAAACATATATTGGCCTATAGGAATGGGGGGGGGGGGGGTAGGGCAATAAGTACAATGTTACCGTATATATTTAGTTTTATCATTATCATTTTTCAAACTAGAATAAAATTAATGAACTTGTATACCGCTTCCGTTTCATCGCCCATATAAATACAACAAAACGTCACACGTCATGTGCCATGATGCACAACTTCCCCATCCATCTCTAAGCGCTTTGGAATGCACGTTGCACTATGCTCTTGCACTCACACTCACACTCACAGCGGGGTGTTTGAATTAATTACACTCTTGTCAAAGACACGTCCTTTGTCCCAACTGCTTTGCAACAAACAGTAGCAAGCCTAACACGTGTCCAATTTACGGCGGTATTGCATCGTCATATGTCAGTCGGCGATGCAAACTAGGACACATTATTATATATTGTTTCGTCTCGGGAACCTTTTGTAGTCAAAAGTGAATAGCTCTATGTCAGAGCGTTCAGATATGAGGGTTGATGGTATTTGTCGGAGCACTACTGAGTATGTATCGGGAATATAATACACTGACTGGCTAAAATATAGGTCACGACTCAGCAAGGAAGTTTGTTAGATTGTAATGGTGAAGTTCATGTTTGTTGGTTGTTCGTTCGTTCGTTACATTTGAGTCGTTTTGGGTTTGAGATGCGCTTGTTTTTCGTAACTCTGTTGCTTTTATTTATGGAGATTGCCATGGAGAATAGCTTCCAGTACAAACATGTACAGAAAAATGGGAAATCTGTCATGTCCGTAGCATGTTCTCTATAGCTAGAGCGCGAGTTTGTTCAAAATCTCCTCAAGCAAGAAAACTTCCTCTAAAGTTGTTTCCATATCAAGGACCAGTGAGCACTCGTGGCAGCATATCATAATATTGACCCTACAAATATAATGCATCTATTGATAACATTGACTTACATCAAAATGGGTTTTTGAGATTAGCCTACAATGCACGGAAAGAACTAAGGGTATTCCCTGTTATTTAACGTTTTGGTCAGTTAATTGTTTTGACAGATCACATTTGATTAAAGTGGATTTTAATGCCGACATTCCACGACTCAACACTTTCGTCAAACTTATTGAATTCAAGAACAAACGCGAATCAAAAACAGTTTGTTAAAAAACTGCAACAATGTAGCTTCTTTTAATTGATGCTTCTTTGTCATTGAATTCAATAAGTTTGACGAAAGTATTGAACCGTGTAATGTGGGTTTTACATTGTTGAACGCCTTGTGACCAACAAGGTTATAAAAATACGGTTTTCATTTTAATTTAATCCATGGATGAGTTGGGTAACTTCCGTCTGAAATTTTTATTATTTTTACGTTGTTTTTCTTGAAGGTGTAGAGTGTAGGGGTGGGACTCCAAATCTTAAAACTAAATTGATAGTTCCTGTATGTAATGGACAATTATTTCTGGCGTCCTGAACACAAAACTATTCTTGTACCGTTCAAAATGCCAATGTTCTTACAAAAATATGTAAACACAGTGAATGACTACACTACTGGGTAGCATTTTCGTATCGTTGAAACTATAAAGCCCCTAAAGCTTCTCAGAAAACAGACTTTTCTACGTAAAAAAACTATATACGATAACGAAATTCCGTTCCCCCCGTTATTGTAAAGAACAAACAATGCGCGCATGCATGCAGGAATGTGAACACATTCCGTAAATTTAAATATTTTCACTTTTCCCCTGTTTAATTAACGCCGATAAGATAACAGCACCAACCAACATAAAAATTATCCCTTCTCTTCCCCCCCCCCCCCCTCTTTTCGCCCGCCTTTTCTTTCTCACCTATTTTCTGGTTATCTGCGCATATTCGGTATGCTATGCACTTTTCATCTTTTATCTTCCAATCCATCCACCTGATTAGCCACATTGTATTTAATATAATTGACACTAGACGTCCTAAAGTGAAAGCCAGAAGTTTAAATATCACACCCCACTGGGGAATGAACCCGGGGCCCCCGCCCCGCAAATAAGATAAATTTATTCAATTCTCGGTCATGTAGGCTTCTATGATTTTTACATTTCTGGCTTTCACTCACTTATTGTAATAGTTTCACTTACGAGTGTTGTTTCACTCGAATAATTATTATTATAATTATTCCTTTCACCACTGTATAGTCGTAATGACGTTATTGTTACATCGACGGCATAATGCAGTTTTAGTCGGTAAACGACGCCGCCAATGTTTAGTGTAGGCTGCATTGCTAACGTATATATGCATCCACTTGTATTGCCCCACATTCAAACGACAAGACTAAAAATATCACCCGCAGTCTTATGAATGTGTCTCGCCTCCCTGTGTGACGGGTTTGAACCCAGGCACCGCCCTGGGAGGGGAGAGGCCACGTGCGACCAGCTAACGCACGTTAAGGAGACACTTCCCACATCTTGGCTCTGTGTTTGTTGATACGTGTGAAGTGATAATTAACACACATCTCTTTTTCACGGGCACGGAGCAGAATGGGACTCGGAGTGACTCTGCCTGTCGTAAGACGTAAGATCTTTCCCTCCACTTACCGTGTACGCAATCATCTCGCGCCCCTCCCCCCCCCCCCCCGCCCCCCCCCCCCCCCGCCGACGTTAAACCTGAGATAATCAAATCTAAAAACCGAACTGTGGAGGTAGATAAACAAGTGCCTATAGTTAGTAATATGAAAACTATAAGAAAGCTATACACTCTGAACGTGTCCAAAGTTCGCCAGAAAATCTCTAAATCTCTCTCTTATCATATGATTATTTAACATATTTTTATTTTTATTCAACTTAAAAAGCACATCTCTAGCAATAGTGAGTATATTATATTGCTGATTCTGTATGCCCAAGTATTTGGTGGCAACACGCCCTTACCTGACAGTGTTGGAACAAGGTGTACATGTATATATACACATTGTTTTGCTTCATGAGAGCTGCAAAAAGTTAATTACTATAGTCCCCACATAAACCTATTAGAATCGAAGCAATTATAGCGCCGTGGCCAGCAGTGTAAATTTGAAGCAAATTAAATCGGTGAAGAGTAACGAGTTTAATCATGGTCTATTCTGTCTCTACAACTAACGTTTTATTCTGATGGAAATGCCAAGCTGGGATTAGGCGAACATCTGTCTGGGGACTCCGGACTGGATACGCGTTCTATGCATTATGAAAAATGTTAAGTAAATCATTTTCATTCACCCGTGGTCACAAAATTTCACTTTTCACTTTCCTTTTTTTTCACTTGGATAGAGTCGTATTTGGGATTGTTGTGTGGCCCTGTTACTCAATCCCTCTGGTTGAGTAAGATCTTCAATAACTCACGTCAATGAGTGGAAGGCGGGGTAAATAATTAATTCCATTAGCATTCGTCTTGTCAAAGAACTTACTAAGTGACGATCTATCTATTTGAAGCCTACTTGGTGAGGTTGAGGAGAGGAGAGGAAGAGAGAGTGTTTAACATACGCATTCACGACCTCCATGAAGTTGGCCCCTCACATTTGCCCCATACATGTTTTTTTATTTCAATCGTTAGAACTTCGTTTGATCCCGTTTGATCCGTTATTGTATTCGTTTGAACCCTTTCGATCACGACGCTATGGCGTCGTGTTTATGTGAGGGGCCAACTTCACGCTGGCCCCTCACATGTGCGGAAACACGAATTTCTCAACGCACATCGTTAGAACTTCGTTTGATCCCGTTTGATCCGTATAATAATTCGTTTGAACTCGTCAACCAACGGCGTCGCGACGCTTTCAATATTTTAGTCTGGCCCCTCACATTTGTCCTATTTAACATTTTTTGACGCCAATCGTTAGATCTTCGTTAGATCCCGTTTGATCCGTTAAGAGTATCGTTTCAACTCGTCAACCTACGGCGTCGCGACGCTTTCAATATTTTAGTCTGGCCCCTCACATTTGTCGTATCCAACGTTTTTCGAAGCCAATCGTTAGATCTTCGTAAGATCCCGTTTGATCCGTTTAGAGTTCCGTTTCAACTCGTCAACCTACGGCGTCGCGACGCTTTCAATATTTTAGTCTGGCCCCTCACATTTGTCCTATCCAACATTTTTTGACGCCAATCGTTAGATCTTCGTTAGATCCCGTTTGATCCGTTTAGAGTTCCGTTTAAACTCGTCAACCCACGGCGTCGCGACGCTTTCAATATTTTTGTCTGGCCCCTCACATTTGTCCTATCCAACATTTTTCGACGCCAATCGTTAGATCTTCGTTAGATCCCGTTTGATCCGTTTAGAGTTTCGTTTCAACTCGTCAACCTACGGCGTCGCGACGCTTTCAATATTTTAGTCTGGCCCCTCACATTTGTCCTATTCAACATTTTTCGACGCCAATCGTTAGATCTTCGTTAGATCCCGTTTGATCCGTTAAGAGTATCGTTTCAACTCGTCAACCTACGGCGTCGCGACGCTTTCAATATTTTAGTCTGGCCCCTTACATTTGTCCTATCCAACATTTTTCGACGACAATCGTTAGATCTTCGTTAGATCCCGTTTGATCCGTTTAGAGTTCCGTTTAAACTCGTCAACCCACGGCGTCGCGACGCTTTCAATATTTTTGTCTGGCCCCTCACATTTGTCCTATCCAACATTTTTCGACGCCAATCGTTAGATCTTCGTTAGATCCCGTTTGATCCGTTTAGAGTTTCGTTTCAACTCGTCAACCTACGGCGTCGCGACGCTTTCAATATTTTAGTCTGGCCCCTCACATTTGTCCTATCCAACATTTTTCGACGCCAATCGTTAGATCTTTGTTAGATCCCGTTTGATCCGTTCAGAGTTTCGTTTCAACTCGTCAACCTACGGCGTCGCGACGCTTTCAATATTTTAGTCTGGCCCCTCACATTTGTCCTATTCAACATTTTTCGACGCCAATCGTTAGATCTTCGTTAGATCCCGTTTGATCCGTTAAGAGTATCGTTTCAACTCGTCAACATACGGCGTCGCGACGCTTTCAATATTTTAGTCTGGCCCCTCACATTTGTCCTATTCAACATTTTTCGACGCCAATCGTTAGATCTTCGTTAGATCCCGTTTGATCCGTTAAGAGTATCGTTTCAACTCGTCAACATACGGCGTCGCGACGCTTTCAATATTTTTGTCTGGCCCCTCACATTTGTCCTATTTAACATTTTTCGACGCCAATCGTTAGATCTTCGTTAGACCCCGTTTGATTCCGTGAAAGTTGCGTTTCAACTCGTCAACATACGGCGTCGTGACGCTTTGAATATTTTAGTTTTACATAGACACAACCGACAACTAGCTTTAGATGGTATTAAGTGCAATCGCTCATTATTTTGTCACTCCGATTTAATACACAATTATAAATAAATAAATAAATATAATCATATTATCTCTATTGTCATCTCTTATATTTAGCTCAATTCACTAAACGTGAGTGATAGAAGCTGAGTGAGCTATGTATTTGATATAATGTATGACCATATAATTCTTATGATCCAGGCCATTTTGGATTTAACCTCAGACAAATTGCAACATAAGTTTTTTTGAAATCATTTTCTTCATAAAAACATCCTCATTAACATAGTCAAAATCCGCAAAAATCCGACTATTGGGATTTTTTTTATAGAGCTTTTATTAAAATTATAATTATAATTACTTACACTTCAAAATTTTAAATGTACCTAAACTAGTCGAGTTTGGATTCAAATGAATGATTATTGCTGCAGGTTGACATCTATGATGATTATCGACTTCATTTTATCACACAGGGGTCAAAGAGGTCATTAATAAGCTACAAATTATTAATAAGATCCCACTAGGAATACACTTTAAATTGTTAAATTAAGGTAACGGCGTATCAATTTAAAAAAAAATGTTTTTCTCCGCATAATTAATGATTCCCTCCTTACACGTCGCGACGCTTTCAATTTTTATTTATAGATATTTTTTTTTGCCACAATAAACTGTACATGACAGCATTAAAATATTAATTACTAAAGTTACAATATTTGACAAATTTGTGTACCACCGGGCATTTGGGAAAACGTCAGTTCAGTAACAATAAAAATCTTAAAAATGAAAATAATATAAATGATAAAAGCACACATATATAAAACAAAACTAGAGAGTTTCAGACAAAGAACACAAGGTGTCAAAAAAGGAAAAAGAAAAATTATGGCTTTATACTAGACCTAAAAGTATAAGGACACATTAATATTTCAGAATATGTTTTCATAAGGCTATTTTTCAGAGTAGTTTAATGAATTTGTATTTGAATACAACGATCTAATATCAACTTGCATGTCCGAGTTACAGGTCCATATCGGTAAATGGTAAACGGCAGGTAAAATGTTAAATAACAGTTAGTGTAATGGTAAAGCAGATTTCATTACATTCCTCAGGCAAACGAGCACACCTCTTTGAGTGGCCATCAGTTTTACAACAACTTTCAGAAGATTATCTAGAGCTGGTGCTAATCCCACTAATATAATTTTCCCTTCTTTTTAACCCATATATATTGAATAGGATTCAGGTCTACTCCTTTCCACGCATTTATTTGATTGTACATGCACGCTTACGCTGTGGTACCTATTTAACAGCTCCTGAAGTTGGTGGACGCGGTTCAGCCCTAACAAACGTGTTCCTGACGCAGTCTTTCCAGGGGCGTAGGAACGGGGGGGGATGGGGGGGACACTCCCCCCACTTGTTGGCTTGACCCCCCCAGTGGGGGGGTCAAGCCCCTGCAGATGCCCCTGCAGATTACTGGGGGCATTGGGTATTTAATATATGGGCAGAGTCCCAGCCGCTAGCAGTTTGAACCTGCGCGCCCATCGATATACCTCCGCTAGATGTTGTTGCCGTCTTCGCGAAAATACTTCGGCAAAAAATAAATATAGTAAAATCATTCGATTTTGTATTTATTATAAAATATAGGCCTATAGCTGCTTTCTTTAGCTTAAGTCTCACGGCTAGCCAAGTAGCCTATCTATCAACAGCTACCTTACTCCCAACTTTCCAAACCCCAAAACTCAATACCTAATAATTAGCTTCAGTGTTCCATTTTTGTTTAGGTTTTCTGTTTTTTTTTACTACACAAACGACAGCATTTCAGTATTGCATTCAGTCCGGTATTTTTTTCTGAAACGCTCAGAAATCACTCAAAAAAACCTGATTTTTTTAAAAATCGCCTGCGGCGCTGTAGTTGGGGGGCTCGCCCCCCAAACCCCCCAGCTATTTTTGCCTAAAGTTACTTTGAAATATCCTGACCCCCCCATTACAAAATTAGTTCCTACGCCCCTGAGTCTTTCCCGTAAACCATCAGTGGCGGAGATTTTTAAGGTTTTCAGTTTTCTTTCCGCCATGCATGCTTACCACTGCCTTCTTCCCCCGCTAGGGTTGGCTACATGGTTCATACATAAAACAGATTAAATACCATCTTCTTCAGCTTTGGTTGCTAATAAACCTTTGAAATAAAACCCGAGGATCAATTTAGATTACGTCGTCACCGATCTTCATGCGAACCATATCCAAAAAAGTATTTTCTTTTAAAAGTGACCGTTGACACATTTTCTCCTGTCACGAATGAATCAAGTATGGGCCACCGTGTACAAACACTGTTACTTTCGTCCACGTTGACACTAACATTTGCTACTTGGCCCGTTTTTTAGCTTCATAGGGATAAGTATCTTGGAATGGATCCATGTGATTAAAGAAACAAAGGGTTGTATTGTTATCTTTTCGTCTCTTTCTTGTCTCTCTTTCGATGAGTCAATGTGTTGCTCACTTGTCTTACATGATATCCGAATGGTTGCTTGCATATCTCTGTTTACATCGGTGCATTTAGGCATTACCTACCCAGGGACTGTTACCTTATCGGGACAGGCAGATGTGTGTGCTTTGTTAATCCCGAGACCTATACCGGCGGAAGCATATGCTTCTGGTAGGACCACCCTAGCTGAACAGATCGAGGAGGAGAAGCCAGACAAAATGTAGTCCACACCCTCCCTTTTTCTCATCGCCCTCCTACTGCCTCTTTCCTTCACATCTTCCTCTTCATATTTCACCCACTTAACGTCTCGATTAGCCAAGTTGCAAAAATATGGGACGTAAAACCCAAATATCTTCTTAGGCACTGGTGAGAGAGACTCAAACTGATTGATGAAGTTTGATTGTTGTTGTTGAAGTCTGCGCAGTATCGATCAGATATATGGATCACATGCGAGTCATTCTGAAAGACCTGGCATCTATCAGGATGATCCTTTTCGAGTTTGTTCATCGATTGAAGATATAATCGCGCCCTTCTCGTGTAAGCGTGCCTACTTGCTGCTTCAAGATAAGGTAACATTTCTGAAACAGATTGCAGAAACAGCATCCTGTTTTCCGTATGTTCAGATTAAATACACTTTTTTATTGTCTACCATGTCCATGAATTGGAACCATTCATTGATGTTTGGGCTTTACGTCCATTTGTTTGCAAAAATAGAACAATAAATTACAAGTCCGTTGATTTTGTAAAGGTTCTTAAAATTTTGCAATCATCTTTTGTATCTACAACAGACGCAGCTCGTTCCAACAATCCTTCGAATATTACACCCAGCTCGTTGAGATCTACGATCGTCAACTTCCATGTTATCTACACTGTTAGTTTATTGTATGGTGGGCTGTTATATTGAATATCTTTGCAAATAGAACACCATTGCGATTTTGACTGATTTAGCACCAACCACAGATGATCTTATGAAAGTTATACGGTGTTGTAAAAGTGATTGCCAGACACAAAAAAGAGCTGTCATTAGTAGGGAATGAATTGCTCGTCTGCCTGCAAGGAATGCAATGGTAAGAGCTATACCAATTCACATCTACCTCTGTTAACCACAGTGACAGCGATATGAACACGTAACTTGATAAGAGATCGTTGTAGTTTCAAATTATAATTCATCTAACTACTCTGGAAAATAGCTTTATGAAAACATATTCTAAAATATTGATATTGATGTGGTCTATACATGTTTAGGTCATAGGAAGGGTACTTATCGTGAAAGGAGAGAATCATCGATGACATTCAGATAAATTCATATTTGAAAATTGATATGCCATTATAACAATTTAATTATTTAAAATATATTTTTGGTAACATCTTAATTTGTGACTCATTGTTGACCTCTAGTGACCCCTGTGTGATAAGAGGAAGTCATTGACCATAATAAATGTCAACCTGCACTTATAAGCATTCATTTGAATCCAAACTCGACTAGTTTGGGTACATTCAAAATTTTGAAGTCTAATTATACTTAAAATTTTACTAAAAGCTCCATACAAACAATCCTAGTCGTCGGATTTTTGCGGATTTTGAGTATGTTAAAAAGGATTTTTGTCTAAAGAAAATGATACCAAAAACACTAATGTTGCAATTTGTCTGAGGTTTGGTCCAATTTTTATGTAAATGGCCTGGATCATTAGTTTAAAAAGTGTAAGAAGGTTATCTTAAAACTGTTCTGTATCTCTAAGGTGTATCTCAAATCTCTATTTTCACGCTAAACGACTAGCACCAATTAACAACATGTTATTATAGTCTGCCAGCTAGTCGACTAGCGCCAAAATTGAGATTTGAGATACGCCTTTAATTTTGTGTTGTTTTTGTGTAGTTTGATTTAACAATTGCACTGCGTAAAAACTGTCCCATTTATTTTGTTCTGTCATGATATTAAAAATTACTCGATTTCTCCAATACAAAAATTATATTACCAAAATCCAACGTACAGTACCCATATATCAAAGCTCACGTATCAATCTTTCACTCGAAGCAACTCTCAAGCAACTATCTCGACTTTGTTAAATCAAAATGACAAGTGTATTTAATTATAACAAACTAGGCATGAAACATTGCTTTATAGGTTGGTTTCACAAGCCCTAACGCCGACGTATGGCGTCAAGTCGTTGGCCAATCAGGATACGTAAAACGCAAATCCTCCGTTTTCGAATATGTTCATTTGGCTCTACGTCTTACGTCTTACGCTGGCTTGTGAACCCACACATGGAATGTAGTTACTAAAGTGAATATAAAAGATTGTTGATCAACTGACACTGACACGTGTTTAGGCTTTATTATTTCGTTTAATTTCATAAGTGATAAAATCCTCTTTACCCATTACCCATCGCTCCGTGTAAGGTTTGCCAACACCGACAAAATTGCCTCAGTGGCAGCATAGAAAACTCTAATTCAGAAGACTACCACATCAATACCTGCTACAAGCGATCAACACAGAAGTTTTTTCCGATTTTCTTTCTCTCAGTCTCAGCTTCACAAGCCGAATTATTGGATTGAATTATTCGGTCAGCGGACCTTTCCTAACTATTCGCTATACCACAATAACTAAATGAACATGAACTGACCATGGTCAGGATTACTACAGACAAAAAGGTTGAAGAACCAGCCAACACAACATTATGTATATTTATTGTGAAATCCAGAAATTATAAACCAGCCTCGGCTGGGAATCAAACTCAAGTCTCCCACTTGCCAGGTGGGCGCCTCAACCCCCGGACCACCAGCGGGATAGGCCTGAGTTCAATTCCTAGTCAGGGTTGGGTTTTTATTTCTGTATTTCACAACAAATTCACCCACATTTGTCTCTTACTATTAATTTGGATTCGCAAAACAAATTCAATTTGCAACTATTACTCTAAGAAGGTTACAAGTGAATTGCTCAGCTCAGCTAATTTGTCTTTTACTTGTTAGCATTTTGTGTAGAATTGATTAAATTCTGAAACATATCACTTATAAACAACGTGTAATTTTGTATCTTAAAACAAAATAGACGCTGAAAATAGAAGTAAAGGAATCAAAGTCATGATAATACCAATCCTTAATCCACAAACATAAGCATCATGTTTGTCTATAATAAAATAAAATGTTCCTTATGAAGAAATAAATGAATAACGGTCATATTAATTTATTATTAACTTTAAAAGTAAAAATAATACGAAACAAAAACATACCTAATATAAATACTGTGTAAGAACGATTCGGCACTCATAACTAAAGAAAGAAAAACACGTAATAAATAAATAAATAAATAAATAAATAAATAAATAAATAAATAAATAAATAAATGAATTCATAAATAAAATGTTAAATAAATAAATAAAATAATAATCAGAAGTCCAAACGGGATCAAAGGATGATCTAACGATTGGCGTCAAAAAAAGTTAAATAGTACAAAGTGTGCGGCCAGACTAAAATATTGAAAGCGTCGCGACGCCGTAGGTTGACGAGTTGAAACAAAACTCTAAACGGATCAGACGGGATCAAACTAAGATCTAACGATTGGCGTCAAAAAATGTTGAATAGAACAAATGTGAGGGGCCAGACTAAAATATTCAAAGCGTCGCGACGCCGTATGTTGAAGAATTGAAAAGGAACTCTAAACGGATCAAACGGGATCTAACGAAGATCTAGCGATTGGCGCCGAAAAATGTTTAATAAGACAAATGTAAGGGGCCAGACAAAAATATTGAAAGCGTCGCGACGCCGTAGGTCGACGAGTTGAAACGGAACTATAAACAAATCAAACGGGATCTAACGAGGATTTAAAGATTGGCGTCGAAAAATGTTGGATAGGACAAATGTGAGGGGCCAGACTAAAATATTGAAAGCGTCGCGACGCCGTAGGTTGACGAGTTGAAACGAAACTCTAACGGATCAAACGGGATCTAACGAATATCTAACGATTGGCATCGAAAAATGTTGGATAGGACAAATGTGAGGGGCCAGACTAAAATATTGAAAGCGTCGCGACGCCGTAGGTTGACGAGTTGAAACGGAACTCTAAACGGATCAAACCGGATCTAACGAATATCTAACGATTGGCGTCAAAAAATTTTGGATAGGACAAATGTGAGGGGCCAGACTAAAATATTGAAAGCGTCGCGACGCCGTAGGTTGACGAGTTGAAACGAAACTCTTAACGGATCAAACGGGATCTAACGAATATCTAACGATTGGCGTCGAAAAATGTTGTATAGGACAAATGTGAGGGGCCAGACTAAAATATTGAAAGCGTCGCGACGCCGTAGGTTGACGAGTTGAAACGAAACTCTTAACGGATCAAACGGCATCTAACGATTGGCGTCAAAAAATGTTGGATAGGACAAATGTGAGGGGCCAGACTAAAATATTGAAAGCGTCGCGACGCCGTAGGTTGACGAGTTGAAACGGAACTCTAAACGGATCAAACGGGATCTAACGAAGATCTAACGATTGGCGTCGAAAAATGTTGGATAGGACAAATGTGAGGGGCCAGACTAAAATATTGAAAGCGTCGCGACGCCGTAGGTTGACGAGTTGAAAGGAAACTCTAAACGGATCAAACGGGATCTAACGAAGATCTAACAATTGGCGTCGAAAAATGTTGGATAGTACAAATGTGAGGGGCCAGACAATAATATTGAAAGCGTCGCGACGCCGTAGGTTGACGAGTTGAAACGGAACTCTAAACGGATCAAACCGGATCTAACGAAGATCTAACGATTGGCGTCAAAAAATGTTGGATAGGACAAATGTGAGGGGCCAGACTAAAATATTGAAAGCGTCGCGACGCCGTAGGTTGACGAGTTGAAAGGAAACTCTAAACGGATCAAACGGGATCTAACGAAGATCTAACAATTGGCGTCGAAAAATGTTGGATAGTACAAATGTGAGGGGCCAGACAATAATATTGAAAGCGTCGCGACGCCGTAGGTTGACGAGTTGAAACGGAACTCTAAACGGATCAAACCGGATCTAACGAAGATCTAACGATTGGCGTCAAAAAATGTTGGATAGGACAAATGTGAGGGGCCAGACTAAAATATTGAAAGCGTCGCGACGCCGTAGGTTGACGAGTTGAAACGAAACTCTTAACGGATCAAACGGGATCTAACGAATATCTAACGATTGGCGTCGAAAAATGTTGTATAGGACAAATGTGAGGGGCCAGACTAAAATATTGAAAGCGTCGCGACGCCGTAGGTTGACGAGTTGAAACGGAACTCTTAACGGATCAAACGGGATCTAACGAAGATCTAACGATTGGCGTCAAAAAATGTTGAATAGGACAAATGTGAGGGGCTAGACTAAAATATTGAAAGCGTCGCGACGCCGTTGGTTGACGAGTTCAAACGAATTATTATACGGATCAAACGGGATCAAACGAAGTTCTAACGATTGGCGTTGAGAAATTCGTGTTTCCGCACATGTGAGGGGCCAGCGTGAAGTTGGCCCCTCACATAAACACGACGCCATAGCGTCGTGATCGAAAGGGTTCAAACGAAAACAATAACGGATCAAACGGGATCAAACGAAGTTCTAACGATTGAAATAAAAAAAAAATGTATGGGGCAAATGTGAGGGGCCAACTTCATGGAGGTGCATTCACGCATGGGCTCGTGCGTACGTTACGCAACGCGCAAGTAAACAAGACATCACACCTAGTTAGTAGTTGACGCACTCAATGATCAAACACGGATTCAGAAGGCCAACTATCTCTCGGAAATAAATACCAATTTAAATTTTCTCTTGCCGGCGTTGAAGACAATCTCAATCATAAACAAGAAGGAAACGTGAACGATGGTATTGGCGCAACATAGATATGTGTAATTTATATTTTGAACTGTGAAGTGTTCGCGCGTTTTCCTCCGCCTCATTTATTTTTCAAAGTGTAATAATTCATGGTAAAAGTAATAAGGGTTGAAGGCTATTACAGTTATGTTCACTTAAGTTTATGGGCATCTTCTTGGTATTTGCAATTACCGTAGGGCGTATGCCTATTGTTTGGGGACTTGAACATCGCGTAAAAAATGCTCGATCACCATATTCTTCTCAACCCGTGTTTCATATACTTCTCTTACCATGTATTTGATTTAGGGAGACACGCATAAAATAAAGTAGACCGTAACTATAGTGTTCCAAAAAGTGGTGCGCGATACAAGTAGTGCTGCAATTTTAACCTCTCCTCCCCAAATACTAATGGTATAGGCACAGATAAAAACGTAGTTAATTTGTTATCTCTTGTATAGACATGCCTATACAAAATATATATATATATATCTTGTTTTTAGTCCATTTTTGTATAATTTTGTAACAACATTTGTGATCGTTTTTTGCCATTAGCCAAACAAAATAAAACGTCGAGTTTGAAATCCAGAAATGAATATAAAACAATCTCGACTAGGACTCGAATCATGGACTCTGGTCTTACAATTGACAGGGGTATGGTAGGTGAGGTGTGAGGGGAGGGGGGGGGGGGCTTAACCACTACAGACCGCTTTCACACCCGAGAGAGTGTTTTTCTTCAATTGAGATGAATATCATCATACGAAAATCCTCCATTCGAAGTGCAAATAGTTTCTTTCCGTCTGCATCTTCTCATGGAGTAGAAACTTGCCGCGGGCGTGGGTGATTGAAAGCACTTATCAGTTTAAGATCTAATCAAACAATGTAATGGGAAGATTTCAATATCACCAAGTAAGGAGAGAGACGGTTCAGATAATAATATGAGGATGGCGGTGTTCGTCGTTCGTTCGTCTTGTAATGAGTAGAAAGTATGGAACAATTATTTTGAAACGTTCAGGTCATGCAGCTCACTCACTCCCTTGTTTGTTATCATCAGTGGTTCAATGACTCTTAATAATGTCGGTTGGTTTATATAACAATCTTATGAACATTTTCTTCACTCCGAAGGAGGTATCATTTTGAAGTGTTTTGAGCAAAAAAAAAACAAAAAAAACAGGTAGCTGTTATTGCCGATAGTCAGAGGTCTGTAAAAATAATATTTTTAAATAGTAGCGTAATGTTATAATTTATTTACTATATTTAATGTTTTATTATTGTTCTTCTTGTACTTTCTCACCTAATATGCATATTGCTTTTTTATTTGCTGAAATCATGTAATATACTATTTGAAGTTCTCTGCAACTTTTCACATAATTATATGTATGTAAAACTATATATATATGTCATTGAAAATAAATAACAATTCCATTTGAAAAATTCATAAAAAAAAAATCAGTTCGCAAATACATCCACACGGTACATGAGTGTTATTTCGTAGTAATCAATCAATCAGTAAGTAATAACACAATAACATAATCATAATAACATAATAACAATAAAGTAATCAATCAGTAAGGTGAGAGTATTGTTTGTTTTGTTGTGTAGAATTGTAATAAATTGGTCCCTTGTCGCGCGTGTGTTTACATTAGGCCGGGTTTTTCAATCACTGGTTACAACATCCTACGGGGTGGTACCAATCCAACAACAAATTTGTGTCAATATTCCCTACTATGCAGTGTTTTTTTTTTTTTTTTTTTTAGTACACGCTTATTGTTCAAACCGCAGCATGTATACGTTCAGTTTTTGTAACGTGCAACCGGCCGGCTTCGTTCACAAAGCATTTCAAGTTCACGTACACAAAAGCTTATATAACATGGGAGGTATTGTCAAGTTTAACGATCAACTGTTCAGTTAACGATTTCTTTCACGAACTATTGAAAAACTGGCCCTTAGTTCATCGACTTGATTGTGGGTTTACGGACTTGCGTAATCCAGGCGGTAAAAGTTAAGTTTTTGTATCCGTATACACGTGCCTGCCTATAACATATTCATCATGTTGTAGAGACTGAACTATTCTCCGATCTTGTAAATGTAAATGTAGCCCATCTTCAACTTTCCAAACTGTCATCCGACCGACCAAGAAACAATGAGAGGAAATAGAACAATTACCTGTTCGAACAAAACAATACCTACGTAAATGAGTGTGTGTAAGTGTTGCGACAGAGTGTGTGTGTGTCTCTCATTGTGCGATGCCACGCACGCACGCACGTACATAAGTGCGTAGCATACTTTTAGACAAACAAAGGCGGACGCACTAGCTAGACACACATAGCATGTTAACAAATAAGTTGACCCACCCTCAACCGGATGCTATAGAAATGTCAAATGTTGAATGGAAATATGAATGGATACTGAAACGTTCGTTTCGTTATACAAAGATGAATGAAAAGAGAATATTAAAAATCTGGAATTTTCTATGGTATTTCGCCGTCTTCGTCAGAGCATGATTTTCCGCCTGACGATGGCGGCTGAAATGCTGTCGAAAATGGAACGTAAAAGTTTACATAGCAAGTATGTTTTGTCTAGCTCTTAATTAATGTGCAAAAGGTTGTCCCGACTGGGTATCGAGCCCACAGCATACATACAGATAGTCGGGGTAACCTTTTATTACAATCTCTATACATTGACCAATGCTGGATTTGGCTAAAATACGTATAAAGCCATTTTTGTGTACGGATGTATTAATAATTTTCAAGCCACTTCATACTTTTGAGAATGGAAAATTAATTTTTCCCGAAATGTTCTATTTTTTAACATATACTAGTAAGTGGTGTGGCTTGTATCGTAAAATAGTTCACATATAACAGTGCGCCGTGAAGATGTACGAAACACACGTTTCTGCACGGCTTCCAGCATGTTTAGCATATAAAATACCGCCTGACTCGAATATCATCCAAGATGCAGAGGCGCGTATGTAGTGTATGTATGTGTATAGCAATAGCGGTGACGACGTTTTCGGCTACGCAAGCGTTTCTATGGATCTTGCAGACTCGCTCGTTCCTTGAATTGAATTCCTCGTTGGTGCACAAGGAGCCCCATTCATTCTCCGGCACCTCAGACTCCGAGACCGAGAAGACTGTGTGAGACTTGAGAGTTGAGACAGCACTGACTACAAGAAGCCCACTGTGGAACTAACACACGGGCAACGCATCATCGGTTGTAATTGTCTCATTTAGTAATACTACCGCGTTAAGATCAATTTATTTCATTGTAGTGGGTTAACAATGGGCATATTAAGCTGTCAACTGTCGTGGAAGTATTATGTAAAGATGTATGTAACAGTAATTTCAATCAAATAATCAGTTGTGGTTAATTAGAGATAATAAATTGGAGAAAAGAGTGGAAGAAAGTTGCATTCAAGCATATTGAAGAGTGTGTTCGAAATCAAAATGTTGGTATTATGCAGGGCTTGGTAAGTTATTATCAAAATCTACAGATGTGCTCAAGAAAGAATTAAAAAAGTATAACGTTCTTTGCTTTATTGAAATTGTCAATTCTAATACGTTCAATTTTGCATCCTTTTTTCATGGAGAGATCATGAGAAAATTTAACCTAGCATCGTTCCAATATTTTGATATTGAATGCAATTTTAAAGGTACGAACAAAACACCTTAAATTCCCCAACATCTCAAGCAATTTGTGTCTAACACTTTTAGTATGTGATTTAAGCCTTTCCGCCATCTTCTTTAATTACGATCAGCGTTCTACCGTATTTAGTCGCTTCCCCCCCCCCCCCCCATCCCCCTGATTACCTCATCGTTATCTGGGCCAAGTGACCCGTGATTGAACGATATTCTAATTGCCCCCCCCCCCCCCCCCCCCCTCCCCCGAACACGGATTGTTTCGTTTCCAACTGGTCGCATTTTCAGGCCGCATTGCAGACACTGGAAGTTCACTTGATCCGTTTTACCATTATCTCTGCGTACAGAGTGAACATTGCCGCCTACACGTGCTAGTGTTAACAGGGGGGGGGGGGGGAGGGGGGGCTCCGGGAGAGTGTGTGATGTTTGCCTGTCAGTGACACGCGTGTGTAGCGTTTTATCGCTTTTCCTTGGAGTGAAATATGAAAACAAATACATCATCATCTTTAGTATCCTTTGTAAATCAGTTTCACAATTGATTTTAAAAGAGCTATAAAAACATGGAATTGAAATGTATAGTCTGTGCTAGTAACATTTTAAAATTGTGTTCAATGTAGAACATTTTGTTTTAATTAAAAACAGCACAAATTGCGCACAGTGTGTATATGGCTACCAGAGTTGTTAAAAAAATAACCCTAACCGTGGTCTAACAACAAAAAAACCAACGCTGCAGCTTTTACGTTGGCAAAAAGTATATACTAGAATTGTGACGGAAATGGGTTTTTAGTAGACGGCAAATTGTAGAAAGTTTTTATGTATTTATGACCCTAAAGTGTTGCTAAACTATTGTGTCTGTAAACAATGAATGTGTATGGAATTAATTGTCTTTAGCATTTTAGGAGAAAGTTGTAATATTTGTTCAAAAATATCAAATATAGAACTATAATACTAATAGTTGAAGTTCGTAACTGTGATCGATCCAGAGGTTTATTCATTGATCCACGGACATGCCGATAAAATAAAACAAACATTCAGTGTTAATCATGTTCTGAGTATTGCTGCGAGTTTTATCAATGAATATTGCAGATTTACTACACAGGCCGCCAATACAACTTGCCAGGTTTCCTTCTCAGAATCATTCTAGCCAATTCGACGTAGCCGTGGTTCACGTGGGACGATAAAAGCAGACCAGCGACCATTTTCGGGATAATCGACTTCTTGCGAATATACTCTCGATGAGCTGTTCGATGAAAAGGCTTCATCAATCGATTTATGTAGTGACGTCATTCGTACGAGAAACTTTGCTATTGGTCTCGGTAGAAACATGAGTATGAGTGACTTGGAGACGTTGACATGATTCATAATCTTGGAATATATTTAATAGAATGTGTATTATATATATATATATATATATATTAAAACACTAAAGCTTTCGTGGCCAGGATTTATGTCGATAAAATTAAAATAATTGCGGGTTATTCCGCCACGTCCTACCTCCATATTGTGCCGACGTTTCAGGAACCTTATGGATCCTATCCTCAGGGCGTCGAACTCTCAACTGTTGATCAGTTGAGAGTTCGACGCCCTGAGGATAGGATCCATAAGGTTCCTGAAACGTCGGCACAATATGGAGGTAGGACGTGGCGGAATAACCCGCAATTATTTTAATTTTATTGACATTTATATATATATATATATGTAATGGTCTGTGGGTTTTCATGTAGTTCCATACTATGGTAACGATGGCAATCGAGATGATGAATGGAAGAAAAATAAATATGAAAATATACACCCACATAAAATCCGTAGGATAATTGAACCTTGAACGCAGGAACCCAGCATTTATTTAAAAACTATTTCAAATAAATTAGTACGAGATTTCACCGTAAGAGATGACGGTAACAATCTAATTTCAACCTTTGTACATCGTGCAATGACCCCGATATGAACTAGGATGGAAAGTGGGTTTGATCTAAATTACCTGACAATTTCCATTAGTGTCTATGTGAGGAGAACTCAATCACAATCTGCTAAGCTAACACAGGGAAACGACTGGCATTGTATTCTCAAATTGATATCACCATATCAACTTGATAATCTATTTTCTTTATAATCAAGATATTGATAAAACCAGGTATTTTTTAAAAAATAAAATCACCACATAACACGAACAAACATGCTTATAAAATTTGCAATCACTAATCGATAGTGATACCAGTGATACTTCAGCAGCTATCACTGCCTTCCTCAGGAGTAAATAATACAAAAGTTTGCTTGATCTCCGCCTAGCGGAGGCTCGTCGAACTTGCAAGTGAGGCGTGTGAGGAAGGCAGCGGGAGCTGCTGCATAGTGATTTTATTTAATTTTAATTTTATGTTCATTTTTGTATAGATTCATCTCCCATTGAATGGTGAGGTGCTCTTTCTTTCCTCTCCACTTTTCCCTAGTTCCTTATTATTGGATGACATTGACAGGTCATTTCAAATCCCTTTTCAAGATTCGACTCATGGTGCAAAAAAAAACTTCA